>CM067070.1:26132626-26497626 GCA_033980235.1 Diadema setosum
AACAAACAAACAAACAAACAGATAAATTGACAGCTATCTCGTCATAGTAACGCCGGAATGGCTTCATGATCACACAAAATAATAATGGCGCTAAAACGGTAGCAGCGAAATTGTGGGGCGGTATGGGGTTGGGGGTAAAATGGAGTGGGGTGATTTCGGACGGTTCAGGGTACGAATTTTGCGCATATGAACAAAAGATTATTTCCTCTTTTTCAAAGCTCCACTTTCCTCTTCAAGGAAATGAAATACAGTGTAGGTTTCCTAATCGCCTGTTGCACCTCGTATCGGCGGGACAACGGCCACAGACGGACGAACACGCCCTCAGTAAAGTCGAGGCACATGATGTTGTGATCGTATGCAACACCATCAGCGCTCGTCAGGGTTAATTTCCTGTTGGTATTACAACACTGTCCCTTTCAGTTAATTAGCCAGAAAAGGAGAGCACTATGATACGGGGATCCATTACACAAATTGCACAGGTACATTAACACGTAATCGATGCGATGCATTTATGCATCTTGCGGTTGTCGATATAACCCCCCCCCCCCCCCATCCTTCAGTCTTTCCTTCTTTTGTCCTTCCTTGTGTTTCTTTTCTATACCAAAGAGAGGTAACAAGGTGCACTCATGCATGACAGCCAATAACCAAAATCTCGATTTTCTCACGGATTCAACTTCTGCAAGGCAGTTGTGGTTTTCCCTCTTTAACTCTTTATGTGCCACGTTCGCACGTCCAGCTCAGCCGACGGCGTGCCAACTTCGCATATTCTACTCAACAGACAAAGCCGCCAAAACTGATCGATAAATCGCTAATCACTGCTAATCCCGCGGCACAATGAAAGCGTTTTTCGTGCCTTTGTTCCTCTCATGTGTATGTCTTGCATTCTATGTGGTGATTGACTATCAAGCAGTATTCCCAACTAGATTTGCTCGTACATTCTAAGTTTCTGTCATGGTTTTATGTGCAAAAGTCATGCCTTTACAGTAATGTAGCAACTGGTCATTCGAAAGAGAAATTGAAAGTAGATTCGTCATACAATTTATATTGAAACAAAGTTTGACATTCCTCTTTAACTTTGCCTACTATTACGCCCATCCTAACAGAAATTTCAAGAGGTTATACAAATTAAAAAAACCGAATTCTTTCTCAAAGCATGACTACCTTCGTGTCTCGGAATAACGTGGCACACAGGAGGTTTCCACCATGGCACATAAAGAGTTAAAGGTATTACTTAGTATAAACAGCATACCTTTAAAGACACATTTTACCATTGGGAACAGTGATTTCAAAAATTTTCAACATATCACATTTGATGCACAGTATGTGTAAGTCAGTTGTATCCCAAACATCGTACCATGTCAAAAATTCGCAATAAAGGCTAAAATGTGAGGAGGTATCGCTATTTTGATCACTAAACCATAACTGCAGACGGTTTAGTCTAGAAGAATTCTTATGATAACTACTGTTCACATTTTGTATATCTAACAATACTTAACATTGATAATACTGGTTCAAATTTTTACATTGGTCGTTTTTCTCCCTAACTCACATTTAAGAACTATTTTGAAGCACTAAAGCTGGGTTTTTGTTTCATCTGCAAATGGTAAATAAAGGTAATATTATTCCCCCTGCGTTCTGAAAGAGGCAAGTCGAGTGTTCTTTTATCATGCGAGAAAAGTGAAAACATGTTCAATTTTCTTTATATTCTTTATATTGTTCTGCACAATATGTGGCATCACAAGGTTAGGTAGTCTTCTCATCCAGCAGTGGCTGAGCAGAAACTTCAAAAATTCATAACATTTGAACGTATATTGTCGGATTTTCCTCAAACTCTCACGATGTGTTCTACAAATATTGCTGCATTCACTCAATCCACAATCATATCAAAAGATGGACTTGTCCTTTAAAGCAACTCCGGGATCCCAGCGTCGGACAGGTTTGTGCAGCGAAGGTATTAGGGAGCTTTAGATTTTAGACGCGCGGACGTTCAAAGAGAAAAAAACATGATCTGAGCGTGCGCAGTAACTTGACGTGCGCTATTGCGCACGCTCAGACCATGTTTTTTTCTCTTTGAACGTCCGCGCGTCTAAAATCTAAAGCTCCCTATTGACCGATTCTGTGACGCGCTATGTGTATTTTTGGCATGGGCAGCGCCATTACTGCGGTGTATCATCCGACCCCCCCCCCCTCTCTCTCCCCACCCCTCTTACGCGCGCAGAATGAAAAACTGATGCATGGTTGTTTTAGCCAATGGGCATCTCGTACTGAGTGCGCGAATGCTTGCTTAGTGCGCGAACCTTTGTTACAAGTGCGCGATAAACATGTTGCCCGTGGGGTGGGGGAGAGCGGGGGGGGGGGGGTCGGCTGAGACACCGCAATTTGAGCTCATGGCTGCGCCCAGTGCCATAAAATGTCTGCTGCCCTCAACGAACCCGAATCGGTCAATACAGGGGAAGGGAGGTGAATGGAGGAGTGGAGGTTGGCTGCATGGGGGTTGCATTTCTTCAACGAGATAATGGTCATCAAACAGGGGGGTCATTTGCCTTGATTGACCGAAATGGGGGTTGAACTGGGCACGGGAGTTCGCCAAAGTGGTTTTAATTATAAGGGACGGGCCATTGATTCAGTGCATAGAGCTACTTGAATTGCTTCTTGTCAATTACAGGCGGTACATTGGTCATAGATCTTCCCATCCATCGCCCCTACCCCCACCCCCACTTTGAAAATAAGCAAAGTAATATGTCTCTATCTCAGCAATTTTACAAAAATTGAAGGAAAAAAAAAACATGCAGCATAATGTTCTGAGTGAATGCGAACGATATGATATGAATCTGCAAAAGCTCAATCTCCAAAGCTGCCAGTGCTTTTAAAGGGTTGCATCTTGCAGATGTAGGCCTATTTGAATATTAATATCTGTTGCAAAGAGGCAAATATCGAAAAGCCGTATGAAAGGGCAATGTGGCGAAATATACAGGAAAAGAAAAGGAACGTTTGCTCCCGCAGACTATAGTCTTCAACGAAACGGGAAGATATGTCAGTAAACTAAACGTATGACAGTGATAGGGCAATAATCAATGTAGTACTAGTAAACTATCGGATCTCATGAAAAAAATATCCGCGCATTATTGCGATGACAACCAATCCCACTGTATTGAACGATTCAGTTGCAAGTAATGCTAAACGATGGTAAAATGGTGTCCCTACAGAACGTTTGCTTTGTCATTTGTTAAGAGCGAGCAAAATTATCTAGGCCTACAGAGGCTGGCGGTAAAGGGAGATTTAATGCACTTAGTGCGCAAATTATGATGATAATAATAATAATCAAATGTGATGCGTATAAGTCATATAAAAGGGGCCGAATAATAATACCTAATCGATTCAAGAAAGTCATTAACCCGTAAAAAAGGCAGTAATTGTGTGTTAAGAATACCACGTATCCATCGCTAGATATAGTGTGGGTCCCCAGCCGCGAAAGATGCGCTGTAAAATGATGATTATAATAATGCGGAGGAAAAAAGGGGGAAATTCTGAGAGTAGACAAAAAAAAAAAAAAACAACTTTTTTTTTTTTCACTTTCATCGACATCATACACTGGTAGAATAGGATAAACTATATCATAACGCTATCCCTCCTCCCCCCCCCCCCAAAAAAAAGGGGGAGGGCTTCCGTTACTCAGCAATGATGGTTACTTAAGACAGATTTCAAAGCTCAGAGGCGTTGTGTTCATCACAGGTGTGGGCATTATGTTTTTTTCTCTGTTTGTCTGTTTGTTCGTTCCATACGTGTTGACATGATAGATGAACTATACGTATACCGAAATGATAAGTGCAATGAGCAGGAAATTATGTATGTCGAAAATTTAGGGCGAACAACAACAGTAACAATACTTTCCATCATGTTTTCTTGTCTCGTCGGTACAATTTTTGGCAATACACGCTGCCGGTGTCACAGGCGATCCCCCAGAACCCGGAACGGATCGCCTGTGACACCGGCGCAGGTGTGAAATAGAACTCCTTATAGGAAAATACATCCCTTGTGTATCTGGCCGCTTGCTCAATTCCCCCGATCCACGTTATGTCAGGGTTTCTACCTTGAAACGCAAGTGGTAACGGGGTTAGCACTGAGTCGTTGTTAACAAAATTCCCGCTTAAAATAGGAATTGGGGTTGGAGTGTTTTTGGTCCCGAAGGGAAGGTATGGTACATTAAAAACAAACTCAGTATCACTTTTTTTTTTAATACTGGCAAAGTCCTACCTCATGTTTTGTGGAAACTGTTTTTTTTTTTTTTCCTAAAGGATAGCAAGAGAGATGTAGAGAGCAAGAGTTAGAGATGGGGGGTGGGGAGGCAGGCCGGGGAGATGTTAAAAAAGTGCACAGACTCTCTAGCGATTAAACTAACCTTTCACAGCTTCGAGACGAATATTCCGCCTACCGAAAGTGTCAGATCTCTGAGGCTTTTCCTCTTCCTTAAAATGTCATCCTTATCTCGCAGTTTCCTGTTATCATTTTTTTTTTCATATTTCGTTCCCTTTACGTTTTATCTTCTTTTTTTTTAAGAGGGAGCGAGGGGGGCTGGAGGGTGACAGCGCCGTATGATGGTCGTTCCGCTAAAACTCGTCACCAAAGCGAGCTCTTGAGATCCGTGAGTGGTTCATGGTCCAATTACCGGAACAGCGCTATAGCTGGAAAATACGAGCGCGTTGAGGAGCGAGCTGTCGGGGCGGTGAACTGACGCGGCACACTACTCGGCAAACTAAACGCAGGGAGTACGACTTTTGACGCTTTCACGTAAATACGCTTTCGCGCCTCTCTTTTTCCCCCTTTAGAGTTAAGTTGATGGGAGTACAGTGGCCCAATAAACTTTGGAGAACTTTGAGAAACTTTGCGCAAATTGAAAAAGCTGCAGTACCACCAAAATTAAAATCATTACATTACACCATTTGCTTGCATGAACGTGCCGTTCACGGTTGAGAGTATTGAAATATCATTACGTCGAAATGTCAGAAGTAAACTTTATCACATTTTGCCTAAAATCTAAATGTGCAGCCCACCATTTCCCCAGACAATACTATTGTGTGCAGTCCGCAATCCCCTTTGCTAAGTTTCTTTCATCCTTATTAACTGTGTCATGTGACTGACCTATTGTGAGGTCGTTGACGCCAATTTGGTTGTACTATTAAGCGCGACGTCACGCCCACTTCGATGTTCTGTATACAAATATCTAGAGCCTACTTGGCATCATGGAGCTATAGCTCATGGTGGCATGTTGGTCACGTATAACAACGTGTTTATATATATATTTTTTTTTTTTTTTGCGCGAGTGCAGTAATCATATTAAGCACCTTCATTAAACATCATCATCTAGCGTGATGTTTATTGTTAAGAATATGGAATTTAGAAGGCAAAATTGTATCACATTCATCGCTTCAAATCCCACTCAGGCGTCTCGCAGCTAAGCCCAGTATAGGGTACAATTCCTGCTGCTGTCCCTAAAATGGCACTGATGCTATTAAATTTTGCTTTGCAACACCGTGACGATATATATCGAAATAAGGAGGACAATAACGGAGGAAGTGACAATAGTAGTAATGCAAAAGTCTAATCAGCCTGATTTCCTGAGGGAAATACGAAGGCTTATAGAAAATGCTCCAGAAAACGGGCCGCGAAGTAGAGAAAGAAAATGGTCAGAACTGTGGTAGATGACCACGTATTACGTCCCTTGAAATTGTGTCTATTTAGCAGGGGTAGCGTTTATCATTTCATTTTGTTTGTAATTTCTACACTTGTTGGCAGACGACCAGAGAAAGGAGCCTTTTACACGCGAATCGCCGGTAGCATAAAATTCGATATTGCACGGGGTGATTAAGATAACGTCGTAAGAATACATGTACAAGTAGGTCATATTCCATCCCTTGCTGCGCGAGAGAAAAAGAGAAAGAAAACACTAAGGATTTGAATTCCCCTTTAATATTTTTTTTCTCAGTCTCTAGTGATGAATATAACGTTTCAAACAAGAACACGAGGAAAAAAAATATATGTTCGCAGCTGCCGGTATCTGTATCAAAATTGTGTCATATTCGCATTAGTGTCTGTTCGTATTACCATGGACCTATATAGGTCCATGGTAATACTTGACATGAATTTGCTCCTGATGCACGCTACATTTCATATGGCTAAAAAGCGCAGGGAAGAAGGTAAAGGCGACGAAAGGTTTCGTTACAGGAGCAGCATTAAAAAAAAAAGTAAAAAAAAAAAGGAGGAAGCATCACCAACGTTAATCACGAACGTTAAGCGCTCTTCCATGGGTTCACAGTTACTTGTACAGCAGTCATCTCAGCAGCTGCTTAATGTACTCGAAATTGTATAGGTACTTAAGGAGATGTTGTGAAGATCCCGGTTACCGTAAGGACGGCTATTTGATCATCTGCCGCTGAGCAAACACCGGATGCTGCTGCAGCCTAGCTCCACACCCAATGGGCTCAGAGATTCACACCCCGGCTCGCTCACCTTTTTAGCACGTTACTGCATGAGCTTTTCTTCCCCTTGACGTTTATAACATTCTATAATGTTGTAATACGAGGCCTGCTGCTATCTAGAGAAGTGTTTATCCAGCGTCCGATTGAGGGCGCTCTTCATAAACAATGTCTCCAGCAACACTAATTATGTATCTGGACCGCGGCCGAATACTACACGATTACACGTCATTTCCATTTGAAGTATGTGACGGCCCTGTTAAGTGCCGGATACTCTCGCAATAATTCACCGAGGTCTGTGGAGACAATGATGATGATGATGATTGAGTTTGCCAGTATCGTCTTTCTGTGCACTGGAATGTGCGAGTCAATTCTGTGCCGAGCATCATAAATCACAAAAAGCGCGGCGGCGCCGCTGACATAATTTTACCACGAGGTTGAATGGTCGCCACGCGACTGATGATGGCAGTGTGGTTGAATGAGTAGAATATGGATGAAGAATCGCAGCCAATATGCGTTTTTCATCCCTAGGATTATGAAGGAACAAAGACAAACAAACATACCGCTATGCAGGGAACCACTCGTAACAGCGCATGCGCGGTTGTGACAACAGAGCGATTATTAAAAGGTATTTCGCCGCACCAGGAAGGTCACCTCCCTGGTTGCACGTAGATAATGTGCATGGTACTTTCGTGATTTTCGGTATTATCACGCACTACAAAGTCTTTTCGAAAGTACGATATTATAAGAGTTTCGTACAGCTTAGCGCTCTCCGGAGATTCTGTCGAGAAACAGTACAAAGAAGCGCTTTCACTGTCACCTGGGTGCACTTTAAACCAATTAATATTCCGGGTTGAATGAAAGCATTGCATAAAGCTGCATACGAATCAAAGTGATGTATCATTCGATGAATACGGCATGAGAATTTGACGGAAAACTCAAATTGTACTTTACAGCTGCCATTGCACTCTTCAAAACTGGCAAAAACAGGAAAGGGTATAAATTATGAACACTGCTTGTTTCATCTCAGGCTTTACTTTTGCGTTAATCACCAAATATGGTATTCACGAAATGTCATTTTACTGTCTTTTGATTCTTGTCCAATAAAGAACAGAAGAGGATTTTTAGCACCCAACACCCAATCTTTCGGCAGAAACGCACTTCGGCACCAGAGGGTACTTTATAGGCAACCCAGTAATGTCGTTTCCACGGAGACGGAGAGCGAGTGCATGGGAAAGAAAAAAAAAAGGAAAGAAATAAAAAGGACGCTTCGTCTGCAAGAACAAACACGAATTATATAAGAATGGAAGAATGGGGGAAAAAGAGGCAGTCATGATATCTTCACGAACAACAGCACTTGACATAGGACCTTGAAAAGTTTAAACCCTCGTTCAACAATGCAACTGATAGGACTTACCACACTTAACTGTGTCCTACTGATCGACGAAACCTTTTCAGAAACGCTTACACCGTGTAAATGTGCTCACAGATTGATTGACAGCTGGATATCTATATTAAATGTTATAGTAATGTTGATCTCCCATATTCAACCTAGGTCTGTGGAGAATGAATGATTGAAATTAAAACAACAGAATACAACTCATATCGCGTCGGAAAACATTAAAGTTTCGAGTCGTGTTCTGATTGGCCGATGCATGGATTTTTTTTTTTATTATTATTATTATTTTTAATCCGGCGGTGTCGAAGCCGGAAGGGAGGAGGTCTAGGGTGAAAGGTGGATTTGTCTGTCGTCATCAGGGAGTCTGTTCAACTTTTCGTCGTTCTTCAGAATGATGGCAAGTGGGAGGTTGGAATGTGATCCCCCTGCTCAGAGAATTGCATTTATGAGACTTCCATACAATAGGACAACCGTGGACCAGAGGGTATTTCTAGTCCAATCAATGAGAGTCCTATATACGCCATAGTCTCAGATAGTCTGACTTCCCGACACATGATAATCGATTTCCTAACCAATTGCGGCGATTCACCGGAGGTAATCGGGTTTGATATCGTCTCGTGTAACATCCGCAAAGAGATGTCTGGTCCCCGCTTTCCATTTCTCGTGGTAGCATTGGGCGCGAGCTGTCAAGTCCCTCCAGCATCCGGAGGAGGAGGATGAGGAAGACGAGGAGAAGAAAAAAGGATGAGGAGGGGAGGAGGGGGAGGAGGAGGAGGAGGAGGAGGGGGGGGGGAGGAGGAGGATGAAGAAGAAGAGGCGGAAGAGAAGAAGGAAGAAGAGAAAGAGGAAAAGGATGAGAAAGAATAAGGGAGACGAAAGAGAAGGAGGAGGAAAAGGAAAAGAAGAAGGAGGAGCCAAGAGGAGGAACGGGATGAGAATGAGGGGAAAAGAGAAGTGCAGTCATGGCAACGGAGAAGAAGAAGAAAAGATGTGAAATTAAAACACAACAGTACACAAAAATATATATTCTTACAGATCTGAGAGGAGAGAAGAAGAAAAGACAGAAGGAAGAGGAGGAAGGGGAGAAGAAGATGATGATGAAGATGAAACATAGCATAGGAACACAATCAGGACTAATAGCACACTTCGTGTACAGACGGAGTAAGTTTGAAAGTGTGTCTCATGGCGAGCCTTAATCCCCACAGGACCCCACCATAAGAGGCTATTGACATTGTCTGTAACCATGGCAACCATGGTCCGAAAGACCTTATGACTCGAAATGGAGCGTTTAAGAAGAAGAGGAGCGCACGAAACTCTGACGTGATTTACATTCGTCGCGTTATTTAGAGAGATGACAACATCGAGAAGGATTGTGACGTCGACATGCTCATTTTTTAACCCCCTCCCCCTCCACTTTTAATCGGTTTAGAGCGTTATTCCTAATCTAAGCTTACCATAATAACAAAGGACAAAATGCGGGGATCTGGGTTTTTTAATGTAATAAGATCAACCATACATGCGTTTGTCCTAAAATTCGGTCAAAGTACGAATCGTTAATCTTCTCAACTGCTCCGCAATGCTCCACATATTGCAGCAAATAATCTCCGTCCTCTATTCGCTAGGGGCAAACACATACGTCGACAAAATAAATATGGATTGTATTGACGCAGATAACGCGTTGATTAAATCGGAAAACGACACGCCTGATATCGCAGCCCGAACGCCCGAGGATGGCACCGAACACCCTGGACGCCTGAGCCCCGAACGCCCGAAAGGCGTCTCGCGTGCGCGCCTGTGCCCGACTTTGGACTTCGACTGAAATAACTTTGAACGTCATTTTATGAGAGTGACGTTAGGAAGGGGGGAGGGGGTGGGGAGGGTACTGCAGGCTTGGAAGAGGAGAGGGGAAAAGATGATGATAACACATCAGCCATCAAGCAGGGAGGTAAGACCCTCCTTGATATAATAACTCACCTAGACAAGACTCCATCCTTTTCATCACCGCACGGAAGACGGACACCTACCAAACCACGGAATAAAGTGCGTTTTCACGATCAATGCGTTCTCCCGACAAGTTATCAACGCACCTCAACGGAACATTACCTACACTTACTTATCTTTATACAATGTTATTCATGTTTAGCATACTAAGGCTTGCACATGTGTGCGCATTCATCGCAATAATCCAGTCGAACGCTGTGACATTTTGCCATAAATCGCATTGCCAAAACGGTTAGACACAGACAAGGTCATACATTTTAAACTTGACTGCACGCGCTATCCATCATATTGATTTTCATTTAGATGAAAGTTACTATCATGCATGCTGTAAAGCCAAAATTTATTACGATTCACTGTTATCCTGATGTTATCAAAATGTATCATGAATCAAAAGGAGCCAATATCGTCCCAAATTCGGCCAACGGAATCTGCGTGAAATTTAATCAGTTCTGGACGATTATTTATTTTCATTTTCCACCGGTCTCCCGGGCATGATGAAAGTCGTAAATCCTCCTCGTCAGATGGACACTAAAAAAAAAAAAAAATAAATAAATAAATAAATAAAAATTAATACCTTTTCACTGCCGGTCAATGATTAACGGCTCGAAGAGTGACAGGATTACGGCAGGCCCGTGGAAGCCACGATGTCCAACACTACTAATGAGATCTGGCGTCGGAAGTAGGTCCATGAAACTACAACTGACAACTCCGTGGTAGGACCATATTTTAAATGGATGGTAAATAGCAAATTATTGGTTGAGGTGAAGATTCAGCTTTTAACTCTTTTTTTTGCGAGATACTTAGACATCATTTTAGTAAATATTAAAGAGCATACAATTTTAATAGGAATTCAGTGTTTATTTGATAAAAATCGGTTTTGAAATGGCTGAGATATCCAATAAAGTAGATATAAAGCGGTTGGTCCCACCTTTCATTATTACCGCTTTGTTTTGGATATCTCAGCCATCTCGAAACCGCCTTTCGTCAAACAAAATTTAAGTTCCTCTTGGAATTCTGCTCTTTCAATATTATCGATCATAAGAGGTTTCTTTGTGTATATATATATATATATATATATATATATATATATATAATGTTAAAACGATGGAAACCTGAAACCCCCATCTCAACCGAAACTGTACAATCCCTTTAATGTGGAAGGATGGCACTAGAAATCCAGCGGATTTTCGTCACTGACTCAAATCACATCGTATTTCGTCCATCTACTACTGATTAAGAAGCGAGCGGTGAATATGGATTAGACATCCAACGACGTCCGTACATAGGAGAACTAGCGCGCATTTTCAGATTACAAAAGATTTAAAGAAAAAAGGAAAGAATGTAGCTTATAGAGTAGGAACTTATTTTTTCTCTGCCCATTCTTGTGTGGGGTTCTAGATCTACTTCTTCTTTTTTTGATTACAAAAGGCATTAATTTAGAAACCGGAAGTCTTCTGGAATGCAAACCATCATTGTATGACAAGAAGAGTACAGAGTATATAGGAATTTATGATTCATAATCAATATCAATTCATATTTTGTTGCCATTGCTTTAGTTGTTGTTTTGCGGCAACAACCTATCAACAATGACATACATATAGAGGATGTTGAGTTGTTTTTGTTGCTAGTTTATCAACGCATATTTTTTTTACTGTTAAGCTTGTTTAGTGGCGGGTGTTTTCAAGGTACCCCAAGTATTCTTTCTTGGATGTGAATGGGGTCCTTGAAAGGATCTAGTTTCGATAAGCATGTTCTTATTGGCCTCAGGAGAGCGATGGCAGTGAGAACCATGCTCGCCGAAACGTCGAGATTGAGTAATGTAAAACCAGAAACTTTCCCGTAATGGAGCCGACGGCCTTTTCCACAGGATGAAACTTTCGTGAATTGCCACTGGCATTCATTGTTTTGTGAAGGCATAAAAAACCAACAACATCAAAACTCACACACACACACACACACACACACACACACACACATGCAAATCTTTGGCATGCATTTTACCTTCGTGACTCATAGCTCGAGGCTAAATTCGCGAACAGTTTTATGTACTTATTGTACGTTTGTTTGGAAGAGTTTCCCCAAACTTTGGTTGGATAAGAAAACGAGCACGAGTAAACGCACAAACACACATAAACAAACCCACACACACACACACACACACACACGCACACATACAAAGACACACACATACTTTAGATATGTGACCGGCGACAACGGTTTCAGGCAAAAGTCGGAAATTTTGAAAATTCATTTTTTAATTGAATCACATTGCCCATTTCCTAAGCTTTACATTGATATAAAACACTTGTATTCTCCGGTACTGTGAGTGGTCATATAAAGCGAAATATAATGCACTTTTTGATTTGTTAGCCTAACAAAATTGCGAGAAAACGGGCTTTGAAGATTCCCCTCATGCTCGAAAACAATGCCAGGCGGCGATGCGAGGTGAGAATCACCCATCTGTACAATGATGCCAATCGAGATTAAGCTCCGCCTCTAGCAACCACAGCGGCTTCTGATTGGTTCACTGAGAGAGTCAAATTTCCCGGGCACCTTCCTCGGAACTCAGCGTATGGAGCCGAATGCACAATGCGTTTCGCTCGGGTTTACTAGTACGTCTTTCAAGCTGACGGATACGATAACTACAAGCTGCTGGTTACGTGTGCATGGTGCACGTATAACTCAATGGCATCCACACGCTATGCCAGTGTGTATACGTTACGGGAGCGGGTAGCACATTCGTTTCCACATCTTTACAAATCACGTTTTTATAGTGCTTGATTAGTCTTGTAAATTTCATCATGGGGACCCTTTCGAAGGCAGGAGAATAAAAAGGGTCATGCTTTCTGTAGTTTCTTTTTTTAGCTGTACATGTGTTGCGTTGTGCGGTAAACAAGCAAGCAAGCAAACAAACAAACACGACTTTACTTAGTTTGGTGCAATTTTGACGTTTACGACAGTGTATTGTTTGAATACTGGTCATTTATGACCACTCCTTTCCTCTCTTCTGCTGTCTTTTTGAGTCAACCTGCTGTCATATTTACTACACGCACAATATCAACAAGTCAGTTTCCGATCGTACGTTGCACGATTTGTGTGGCAATTTGCCACTCTGATACGCTTAAATCATGTTCCCTGTCGTATCTATTTATATTTTTCACATTAAGTTAGTGCTGCCTAGTGTTGCTGTTCACCTTTTGTTTCACTAATTCCGTTGTCAAACATTGTGGTAAAAAAGCTCGGATAGAAAGCCAAACGAGGAGTTTACACTAAAGACCGAGCGTACTGGTATCTATTGTAGCAACAACAATGGAGCATGCATGCGTAATTAGCGTGGACAAAGCATTTCCGACAGGCTGCGAGGCGTATCTCTGAAAGCCGAACTATGTAAATGTGTGCGACGCACTATCCAATCGCACGCGAGATGCCGCGCCGTAGCAACGCTGGGCATAGTGGCGCGGCGTTCGAAAGAAGATCGAAACTGACGAGTGCGCTCCAACATAGGGTGTTTGAAATTCCATTTTAGGTAGGAAAAACTTAGTGTTATGCTGTGAAATTCAGTGTATATGTAGAAAACATATCAAAGATTCAAATTCTGCAAAAACCCAAAATCGACAAAAATAATGGTCAAAATGTTTGTACCCCGCCTAGGAGGGAATTTGCTTTTGCGACTTTTGCCTGAAACCGTTGTCGCGGGTCACATATGAACGATATTTTTCTATCATGTCTGTGACAAAGTCCTAAACAATCTTGAAAAGTCGCGTCACGTGGCGGCCAGTGTTTTGTTTCCAAGGACAACGTGCGAAAGCGGCGGTATCTGTAATGTGATATTATACGTGACTTTGTTTTCTGTCTCGTAAGAATTCCCTACACAAATAGACAAATTTTCGAGCCAACATTTCCGCTGGGCTGAAACGAACTCGAAGGAGCTTCCGTTTAATAACCAAAATTCACACGGGAGCTGTTTCGTGTCTAATTCCAATCATAGTTTTGACGGCGCGAAAACAACCTCCTCCCTCACGCACGCGCGCGCACACACGCACACACACACACACACACACACACACACACACACACACACACACACACAGCACACGCATACACACACTCACACGCACAAAAGGACTCTTTCAAGAACATGCAGACTCTTAAACATGATCAGAATAATGCGGCGTGCGCCGAGCAAGCATTTTAGGGCGGTTTTATACACAAGCAGCATTTTACTATCAAACGGAGATATAGAACAAGTGCATATTCATCCAACGCATTGTGGTTTCGCTTTCATTGGTCGTATCCTCTACTGAGTATTTCTCAGAAGACTAATAAAAAACATTATATTTCTTTCACAGATGAACAATAATTATGATGACTCAAACCAGAACATAGCTTTGAGTAAATGAGAGGAAAAAAATAAGTATATATTTCCCTTCGCAAATTTCAAAGGGTTTCACTAATCCTATTGATCATTGTCCTTTTTAGGGCAATATGTGTTCACGGAAATTGATATAATAAACTATGTGTGAGATTATGACAGTCGCATGTTGAAGACAATTATCTTACACAATCACGCCGATAGTAAAACTACTGCACCAACTACCTACCATGCCTACACATTGTACTAACTAATCCTACCACCACCACCACTACGAATAATAGGGCCTACTTCTATGGTGATAATGATTATGACAATACTACTGAACTAATGACAATGACGCTGAACTGCGTGGCCTTAAGTCCTTTGATCTACGTGTACATTATGAACCTTGTATTTTCCTCGATGCAACTTAAAAAAGGAGCATTATCCAATATAGCATTATACAACGCCATAGTACGCAACAAACTGTTTTGTTTCATTTGCGTCATGCTATACTCCAAAGTTAACAAGTGAAACTAGCATTATATAATACATGTGTGTGCATGTGTGTGTGTGTGTGTGTGTGTGTGTGTGTGTGTGTGTGTGTGCATGTGTGTGTGTGCGTGTGTGTGTGTGCGTGTATGTGCGTGTATGCGTACGTGTATTATTTTTATCGCTTTCCTGAAGCTACAAAATTTGAGTGATATATCCGACAGCCGGAAACTTGCAAGGATGAAAAATGCTCAATGTGCTTTTACCTGAATGTGTTATTTCAAAGTCAAGTGCCAGCTAGGAGCTCTCTCCTTTTCTTATTACACCCCTTTGCCTTCATGTTGGGTGATGTGTGTGAGTAAGGTAATTGAAGACCAAGTCACAACATCGCATGGATTCGCTACCCTGTCGAATTGCTGTTAGCTGCGAACAGGAGAAGTGGGGCATATTCAATGTTCAGTATCGCATGTTCTTGACAAGGATGGATCTCTGATCACACGCCAGTTAATAACCCCGTTCTCACATGACTCGAGATGGGATAACATTCAGCTCAGCACAGCTTGCTGGCGGACTTTAATGCGAAAACGTGTCGCTGTTGGGTATCGTATTTCACTACGGAATGAGGTAACAACATCCGGATCAAAACCTTTAATCGTAAATTGGTCGTACCGTGATGGAGAGAGAATTGAAGAACGGGGAAGAGCGAGAAAGACAGAGAGAGGGGAAGAGGGTGCAAAGGAAGATGAGAGGGGATGACATGAGGGAGTGAAGAGGGAGGACGAAGAGAAGAAAAGAGGAGAAGAGATGAATCAAGAGGAAAGAAAACGAGCAGAGCAGATTGAAAGATTGAGAAAGTATGTTATAAACGTACTTATTCACTTCACCGTCCACCAATTCGCTTTCAGCTAACGCGAACTAACGATATTCTCATTCATATTCATACAGGGGCCTCGTATTAGCAGAATGCAAGTCACAGAGGCACATCATCCGGTACGATCCAAAGGGCAGGCATCCTTCCTTTTTTTTTCTGTTTGTTTGTTGGGTTTTTTTATTGTGCAAATTGCGAATATTGCTGTTGATTGCGTATGTCAAACGGCAGGTTATACATCCATTCATTTCCTCTTTTTTCCCCTCAACTCCCTTCACAAAAGCTCCCCCCCCCCCTTTCCCATTTTCTCCCCCCCCCCCCCCCCTCTCTCTCTCTCTCTCTCTATCTCTCTTTCTCCAAAATATCCATCTTTTGCTGGCTACACTTTTCCCGCCATGGTCTAACAATCACGAGATCAAAGCGTCCCGATTACAGGACAATATGTGAAGTAGCACATTTTGCTGGCAGCGTAAGTAGCAAAATCCGCAAAAGTCGACATCCCGTGGAATGGAATTCATTTCATCTTCATCGCATCTTTGTGTGTGCATTTCGTGCAAAATAAAAGAAATCTACTGAGGTCTCGCGCCCAGGTCAGCGATCAGACGTGTGGGGCGACGCGGGAAAGACTACCGCGCCAAGTTCGCAGACGACGCGTGACCTTCAGTGTGGGGAAAACTCGCGGCACGCGTGGTTACTTCTCGAATTTTGATCGTCTTTAGCCTTCGCTTGCATGGCTTTAATGTCACTTCACATTTACCCACGGCATATCATGTGACCGATACTAACACATTCAACGATGGTCTTTCTAGTGACTAATGATGTACTATTTTTTCATCTTTCTGTAGTTTCTGTCCATGTTCAAATCCTAATCGACATTTGATTGATCGCAAAAGTGCAATTCCGGGTGCGTGGCACGTGTGTCTCCGCTTCAAGACTGCAAAAACTTGTACTTCAGGAATTTTCTGCTGCTGTTTTATTTTTTTTTTCTTAGTTCGGTCATTCGTTTTCCAAGCGGTAGCGGTGCATCTGCATTGACGATGTGTTTTGGATGTTTTTTTTTTTTTCGCATCTTCGTTGTTCCCTCCAATCATTATTATTGTATTATCATAAAGACATTTAAGATAGCCACAAATAATCATCTCTCACGATGTCAGCGGTTCGAGTTCTGATAGCTGCGGCGGTTGTGCCTCCGGGCAAGATATTTGGTTACTATACATGTATTGTCTAGTCCTTCGTCGGTGACATAAGATTGGCGCCACTGTAGTAGCTTTCATGTAAGCATTCATTGTTTTCTTAGTAGCCACGTATCATAAATCAAATCTATCATATCATATCATATCATTAATCATCACCTATATTTCAGAAAGGTGGCGTTACATAGGGCTGTCGGCAATATCCACAACGACAATAGGAGACGCGGAATTCCCAGTTCTTCTACAGCTCTGCATATTATTTTCTCTGCAAGCAGAGGTCAATGAGAACCAGCACAATGCAGGACGTGAAAGCAATTTTGTCAAATCTACACACACTTTCATTTATGACCTCAAGAGTAATAACATCGCATTTGACCAAGGAGGAACGGGCGAACTCGCCTAGACCTCCTTCATTGGTAAGATGATCGCTAGCGAGCGGCGACTATACACACAGGTCTAATTAAGTTTGGACACTTGAGCTGTGAAATGTTGTATTTACAGAAGTTAATGGAATCCTTGAATAGAAAATAATATATGTAGAAATTGGAATCTCACTTTCACATGAAATATTTTCTTGGGAAAGCCAGTATGAGGACTTGTTATAATACGAGCACCCGGCTACAAGTTAGTTGCTAATTTGTCAAACAACATGGCGACTGTTATTGTTCATCGTAGCAACATATCACTAACTGTTCTACAGATCATGACCATTGAGACAATTTCGGTTTTACGACACAGATCAACGTCTCGGCGAGTGAAAAAAAAAAGACAGCGGTTATTTACCCCGGTTATCTATGTGGATCCAGTGTATGAAGATATACTCCAGGAACATATCAGTGAGGTTAGAGAAAAAATCTGACAATCCGTTCAAAAGTTATGAATTCGTGACGTTATGAATCAACGTGTTGTCATCGTTAGGTTAAAAAAAGCACGTTAGTCGATGGTGGCCCAGTTACGTAGTGAAAGGAATTCAACAAAATATGAAGAGAATCCAATAAATCAGTGAATTTCCAATCACGATGAAAGCGAACTTTACGTACTTCCTACACATGATAGAGTGAATGACATACTATTACCCTGATACTATTTGCCAAATACACGTCAAAGGAAAGAGTATTTTTCTGAAAACTGAAACTCTGTCATTAATAACTTCAGTCCCTTTCCCTCCCCTCGGGAAAACAAAAACTCATTTGATGCTAACGTTAATCAAACGCTTAAAATGATACCGATAATATTACGGTCTTCTTCATCCACGGTAGCCCCTTCAGCATTTTCCTTCACAATAACTTCTACACTGTTCTGCCAAAGGACCCTGTCATTTTTTTGTTCTTAATTACCCCAGCGTTGCCAAGTACCCATTTACACACTTGGGTCGAGAGGGACTACAACATTTTGTCCACGAACGTACCTTCTACATGTTCAATTGAACTTACGTTTGAACTAACAAAACAAAACAAAACAAAACAAAACAAGCTCACCAAGCAAAATAATGAAAGAAAACTGAAACCAGAACTCTTTTTTTTTTCAGAGTATCTTATCTCTGCAGTTTAGACTCTGAAGTGAAAACACGTGAGTACAGCTGACATCATCTCAATCATTGTTTCGAAGAAAAATGTGTCAGGGTTCAGATCAACAGATTTCGAGAAGTGATGAGCCGATGTGATGTTCATCAACAGCGTGCCATGTTTTGATAATAGAGTGTTATTGTAATTTACCTTGATTGAATCGTCTTCAAACACTGTTCTCGAAACAAGGAAGTGAATTTTAACTGGAGTGTATAATTGAGTGTGTATCTCTTTGCATGCATGGAATAATACAGAAAAAAAAATAGGGTGATGTTCGTTATTCCGAAGGTTCGTTATTCCTAAGGTTCGTTATTCCGAAGGTTCGTTAATCCGAAAATGAAATAGGGTTCGCTATTCCGAAGGCTCGTTTATGCGAAAATGAAATAGGGTTCTTATTTCGAAGGTCCGTTAATCCGAAAATGAAATAGGGTTCGTTGTTCCGAAGGTTCGTTGATCCGAAATGAAATAGGGTCCGTAACGAACCTTCGGAATAACGAGCTTTGTGTCATTTTCGGATTAACGAACCTTCGGAATAACGAACCTTATTTCATTTTCGGATTAATGAACCTTCGGAATAATAAACCTTATCACATTTTCGGAATAACGAACATTCGGAATAATGAACCTTCGGACTAAAGAACCTTCGGAATAACGAACCTTCGGAATAACGAGCTGTAACCGAAAAATAAAGGCCTGTCAGTATTCGACATCAGACTATACTTCAACGGGGGTATACATAATGGTACAGCTGAAGCTTCGATCGTACAGTTTGCCAACACCAAGCAGTTTTCCTTGCAAAAGCTGTATTTATTATGAAGGTACAAAATGTATTGTCTATCAAAGGACGGTCGCACGAATGATGGTGATGTTCAACTGTGCGCGCTATTCATGGGGCTACTGGAGGTGGGTGTGACAGTTTGATAGTACTGTAACAGCATTACGTTAAAGGAGACCTCCGGATGATTTGCAAACTTTCACATTTGAACAATTATAAATCAATTAAATTGAGTATAGAGTTTCGGAATTCATGGTAATCGGGATAATGAAAACGAATGTTTTCAAAATTTATAAAAAAAAAAAAATTACAATGAACAAGGATGATGACATGGCAGCCTCACCATAAGAATGTATTAGTCGGGGCTCAATGAAGCGGAACAAAAGAAGAAAGCATGCATAGATTTTGCACAGGTGAACTTGCTAAGCAAGAGGTATTGTAATGGAATTACACTGCTACATTTCTGAAATCGTATGGAATGCCCCTTCGGTTTTATAACTATACAGCAAATATAAATATACGTTTAAGGTTTGATTCAAATGTACTGTACATATCGATATAATACACGATCACCATCTGTCTAAAAACTCGTACGAATAAAAAACATGACACTAATATGAAACGCCCCCTTCCGTTTTCCTTCTATTTTTGCCATTCTGATCTGGATGGAAAGAATGGCGTACTGCATAATACGAACTGTATTTGTGATATCTTGTATTCTCATGCTGCTGTAACCGCAGCCATTCATAGCTTTTGAATTCCATTTTTGTCTTGATTCCGGCTTCGAAGAAATTTCTTATTATGGAAAGTCTTATTGTTCATTGTGTGAATTTGGACTGTAAAATGAAACAGCTGATGAAGGAATACGAAAATTCTCCAGAATCGAAATCCGTAATATTCGTACGTATATGTGAAAAAGAATTTCAAAGAAAAAATCAATATGAGCTACGTTAATAGAGACTATAATTATGACGGAAAAGAAACTAAGTCATAATTGTACTTAACCCCTTCAGATATGCACAAATTTAACACAAATACCTACAGACAGGATATTACTGCGGCATATGCAGAGGGTTAAACATGATTGGAGGAGAGCGATTACGTTAGCTTTATGACGGAACAGAAACTATGATAAGTTGCACTTTTAAACGTGATTGGAGACGAACAATTACGTTGGCTATGATGTTTTATCTCGGGTGCTTTCGAAACTTCGAGCGCAGAGAGCGCGCAAGATATCGGCAGGGGATTGAACCGTAAACAAAGCACATTATAACTTATGTGTCATACTAGCAACACATCGTCGTCACGCGGTGATATGCATCTAAAATATTGTAAGATGATATCTATACCGCTTGCTGATTAATGGCAGACAGAGTGTTGACTTGAGGAAAAGCGTCACTCTTTTGTTGAACTCACTCTGAAGAAATAGACAGCAAACAAAAACATTTGATGATTTGATCAAAAATCGAACAGATGGGGATAATAAAACAAGCTGCAGTGCCCCATTATTATGTAAATCAGATGGGATTTCCCTGACATGGCCTACTGTTTCTCTATCTGTTTTCTATCTGGTTTCAATAGTCAAAAGAGCAATGCTGGAAATTTTCAGTTCTTGTCAATTTATCAGTAATATGGCAAGTCCTCCTCTGAAGAGCATGCATCGGTTATTCTACATTATTTAGCTCCGCGATACGTTTATGCGAAGGAAACAATGTGGACACACAATCCCTAAAAAAGAAGTAACGATAGCAATAATTATAACGTCAGAAACGATGATAGGATTCAGTGCTCTCTTTATAAAGAGTAAATGACCATCATGTCGATTGTAAATGATAATATCAATAATAATAATAATAATAATAATAATAATAATAATAATAATAATAATAACAATAATAATAATAATAATGATAATGCTAACAATGATAATAAGAAGAATATAATTTATCATTATGGTATTTGTAATGCCCCTTACCACTCTTTTGGAGTGCTTAAAAGAGGCGCGAGAATTTCCTCAGACAACATGTAGAGAAAAAGACATTGAAAAAAGAAATGTAGCAGCCATCTCAAATCCAAACACTTGCTTTATAGCGCGACGCTTAATGGGAACATCTTTGAAGTGAATATGAAAGTTTGCGATATGCCCATAGTTATACTGAAATCAAAAGAAAACCTTATTGTAGAACAGCATTTTATAGAAAATTCATACTGCAGTAAAGCGCTTCGCATTAGTGTGAAAGAGTCATTTGAACAGCAAGTGGCAAAATGGCATACAATCCGAGTTACACATTACAAACGTTTACTTCATAATAAACTAGGTAGGTGTGAACGTCCCCTTGACTTACTCACCAGCGGAAAGGTGCGGGCGCCCCTCATGATACTCGAAGAGTTAATGAGGCGAATCTACACTCTGCCGGTCGAACGACATGCAAGTAAATTATCGTGTCAGAACACGGAACAAGGTATACTTCGTCGTCGCGACGAGTGTTTGTAATGCCTTTGCCAGCAATTCCAACATAACACGAGCATGCCTCCAAAAGTGAGCACTCCGCCATTGTCCGCAAGTACGAATTAAGTACTGACTGTCCCCAATCATTCGCAGGAGCCATATCCAGGAAGACAATTACAATGTAAAAGGTATAGGTTTTAGCTCCTCCATATTGCATTCGCTTGTAATCACTGATGTCATGTGACCACTTTGAAAGGTCCAGTTTACCTTTGGGAGTAGTGATTTAAAAATTGATTTAAAAAGAAAAAGTGTTCAAGATATCACATTTGAATCATAGGTCACTTGTATCTCAAAACATCCTTCCATATAAAATTTACATGTACGCAATAAAGCCTAGAATATAAGGAGACATCACTATTTTTTCTCAATAAACCACAACTGTAGACGGTTTAGTCTGGAAATATTTTTATTATAACTATTGTTCACATTTTGTATATTCAACAATACTTATCATCGATTATACTGGATCACATTTTTACATTGGTTGTTTCTATCCCTACCTCACATTTTAGAACTATTTTGAAGCACTAATGCTGATTTTTTGCTTCATCTGCAAATGGTAAATCATACCTTTCGAATCTGCACTGATGAGTTAGCACATGGGCGTTAGCAGCAGAAGTTTGGATATTCAATTGACGTGGTATAACCCATGTATTATAGCATTTGCCATGTCCAGACGATTGGTGAGCATTAATGAGCGATGCTCACGCCTGCTGAATATACGTATTCTGAAATGTTACGTAATCACGGTGTTCGACTGGCACCTCTAAAATCATTCCGTTCCGTTAATTGATTTCTAGACCGACAGTATTCTAGCAAGAACGATTTTAAAAGAACGGGGTGGTATATTACAAATGGTATCGACCAAACACACTTCTTCCATCACATCTCAGTGCATAAAGCAACATACAGTCTAGTCGATAGATATCGCCATCTAGCCAAAATTCTATTCGCACTTGATTCTGGAATATCTACTATTCAAAAAAAAACAACAACAACAACAAAAAAAAGATAAATGATAACTCTCCATCTGTCTTATTTCACGCCCGAAAATTGTCACTGTACAGCGTTCTGCTTGTTTCAGTCCGTTCCCTTTTATAGCGTTAAAACACACACACACACACATACACACACACTGGCATAAATTCGAGATCTTAAAGATCGCGATCTTAAACTTCGAGATCTTAAAGATCGCGATCTTAAACTTCGAGATCTTAAAGATCGCGATCTTAAATTTCGAGATCTGAAAAATCGCTATCTTATAAACTTCGCGATCTTTTGCCAGTGTGACCTCGCTACGGAGATGTATTTTACGGCCAGGATGAATGCGAGGAATATTCATCGCGACGCAATATGGACAACGTAACTAACGACAGAGTAATGATTATTGATAAGCGACACTCGGTGGTGACGGTTATTATCTACAGTATGTCCTAAAAAATTACAATCAAAGTTTCGCATTGACAACACCCAATATGATTAAATTGTCTAAATGCTACTTCAGGGTCTTAAAATATGACATCTTAGCTCTATTTTGCAGAAAACCCCATTCAATTTGGTTAAGTGGTCACAGAGAAATGTGAAAAGTTGTAAAGCATGTCATGAGTCTGATTCTTCCAAGTTTAGCACTTCGATGCTTTTGTGTGTGAATACAATAGACAGAACTTGGAGGGAAGAGATTCTTGACATCCTCTACAAAATTCATCATTTCTCTTTGACCACTGAAGCAAATCGAATGGGGTTTTCTGTAAGATGTGGGCAATGAGTTATAGTTTCATACCCTGAATTTGTATTTGGATTGATTCACTATTTTTTTTAAGATATCATTGCGGAAAATCGCATTGTATTTTTTTTTTTTTTTTTTGGGGGGGGGGGGGGGCATACGGTACACAAGATGCTTGTATGTGTTCACCCCTTGTAATCACCTCCCTGCTGCAACAGTCCCCGTAATGTGTGGTGTACGTGTGTGTATGTGTCAGTGCGTGTATGTCTAGGTGTTTGTGTGTGCTGTGTATGTGCGTGTGTGTGTTGCCAATTTGTCAATGTGTAAAATTAACCTCAAATTGAGCGATTTCCCTTGCACTGTAAATGCCGAGTCCTCAGCTGTTGCAAAGGAGGTGAGGCAGCAATCTTTATACATCCAAAACTTTCAGATATGCACGGCTCTTCAGTGAGCCACAGAGCGGTGAATTCTTGGAATAGCCTTTCTGCTGATACTGTCGAGGCAGTTAAGCTCAATGATCACTATGGAAACAGAAGCATGACAAACTTCATCCAGATTGCATAAATTGACCACCCCACGGATACATCACATCGAACACTCCAGGCTTAGGATTTGATCCTTTGAATGGTCATTTACACGTCTTTGACTTACTGAGCGTCACCATAGGTAATTTACGGTATTAAATTCAGGTAATGAGAAAACAAAATAAAACAAAACCAAGGGCATATTGGGAGGAAATGTGTAAGACGCAGTTGATGAGTGGACGGGTGCATAGGGGGTGCAATACTAAACGAAACGTGATGCAACAATCAACATAATCATCATAAAACTCACATAGGCGGCAGTAGCAGTAGTGGTAGAAGAATTAGAAAACAGATGAAGTGGGAGCTATACCGAATCGTTGGTTGAGGACAAGATCCCACGAGAAATGACGAGGCTCGAGAAGTATTTAAAAGTCACCGTCACGAGTTCTCACCAGCAGGCGCTTTTACACTAGAATGATGCGAAAGTCATCGGGACATCTTCACCGGGACAATGTGCACGGTTCAGAGTCTAAAAGAGCAAGAGAGAGAAAAAAAGAGAGGCTTAGAGAGATGCGAAGAGGGGGAGGCAGATCTTATGTATTATTCATTGGAGGGGTTTGGCGCTATTTCGCTATATCAACGGGACATCAATGGATAGCCGACATGCATGGGAGCTTCTATGTATGACATCATTCTTCATTCACATGATGCGAGTTTCTTCCGATCGACCATTGTTACGTAAGACTACTCTAAGTCCGACACAAGAAAATCCATCGATATTCTTTTCTTTGAATTCCTATTTCTGTCCTGCGTCAACACACACACACATTGACACACACACACACACAAACACAAACACACACAAATACAGCAGCGCGCGTGTATACGCACACACACACACACGCACAAACATCAATGCACACGTTATAAAAATACAATTAGGCCTATATTTCATTACAGTCCGGAAACAAATATACAATGTATAGGCATTATGTCATAGGTTGAATGATGGGAAGTTTTAACATAAAACACACTGGTGTTTAATCGTGTCCTATTCTTTATTTACTGCAGAAATTCAGAAGAGGCTTATACGGAAATGAAGAATGACAAAAAAAAATAATAATCATGCCAAATATTTGTCCCATGGTCCCCTTTCCGTGTTCATATACGAATTTTAAATAATCTGTTACGAAAGGTCTTCCAGCTCCGGTTTTATACTGACGCTATGAAATGTCACGGTTCGTTGTAAGGATTCATGATTTGTACGGGTTTTCTTTTTTTTTTCTTCTTTTTTTCACTGGACATAAAAGACAGTAAACATTCCTTTCTGGGTGAAATAATGTCACTAACAAAGACACTGCAAGTTTAAAAACAATGTTGACGCCCATTGATTCATCTTATGTTCCCGGGGGCCTACCTTCGCCTTCCTCTCTCCCTCTCTCTCTCTCTCTCTCTCTCTCCCTCTCTCTCTCTCTCTCTCTCTCTCTGTCTCTCTGTCTCGCTATATTCAATCGTATTTCGCAACCTATCCATCTTCATCTGTATTGCAGCGAATTTATATCCACAATCGTGACACTTGACGTGATTCAATTCAGCGTTTCTTTTAATTAGGGCCTAACCACTTCAACGCGTACCGTGTCTTTCCGGAAACCCTTTTTTTTTTTGTTCAGCCAAGCTCCCGGACAATCCCCCAACATGCACTGCCTAACATCCACTTCGATGTACTGCCTTCAAACCTCTTGAAGACAGCACAGCTTTATGATCAGCACTAAGCGTGATTGCAATTTATGGCTTTCGCATCTTGTTTGGTATAGATCTATTTATACGCCATTAAAGATGGATGCGGTCGTCAGCGCTCGCACATCGCGCGCAACCGATTTGTGCCTCCAGACAAAACAATCCAAATAATTTACACGGGTCTCTTCTACACTGTCTCATGCAAGCACGCACGCGCGCGCGCGCACACACACACACACACACACACATGATGTTTTCTCGACAATAACGATTAAACTTGAACAGAACAAGAAAAACGAAGGACGACGCACGACGCACACTGAACGCCGGACGAAGAGCTCAGGTGAGCTAAAAAAAAAAAAAAAAAACATCAGCTCATACTGACGAAGGTCTAAATTAAATACTGGGAACATTTTCCCGGTTGTTTTTCATTTGCTTTATCTTTGTTTCTTTGTTTGGTGTTTTTTTTTTCCTTCTTTTCTAATTGGCTGACAATCACAGCACTTTTAACATCCAGCCATCATGGATGAGATTTACAGCGCTCTGACCTGTCTTTCTCAATCTACAGCAAAAGCATGTTATGTCAGGGTTAGGTTTTATTACCTACTCGGCAAAGTGAAATTCAAAGCTGCCTGGAAGTAAGAACAGTATGAAGTGTCGCCATTAGTGTAGCATTCATCAACCTCGCTAGACACGCGATAGGTCAACGCATCCATATTGCGCGAAAAATAAAAGAGGAAAGAAACAAAATCACGGCTTTAAAGGGACACACAATAGTCTGTTTTCAAGTCTGTGTAAAATATGAGGAAAGTCAAACAAGCATGTAAAAACAAAAATCATTACAATTTTGACGAAGGAAAACAGCTTTAGAATTAAGGAATTAGACATCGCGGAACAGTGTGTATGTGTCAAACACGTCATCGGATATGCAACTGAGGCTATGATGTTATCGTCTCGCTATTAAAATATCCACGTATAGTTCACACTCAAAGATACTGCAAACCTATCTTTCATGACTGCCAATAAGCCAAACACCTTTTACCTCTTCCCTTTAAAAATCCTTATAACTCAATAACATTAACAATTGGATACGAGAAAGAATTTTGATAATCTTCTTTCCGAGTACATGGTCAAATCGTTGTTTGTTTGTTGTTGTTTGTGTGTGTGTGTGTGTGTGTGTGTGTGAAATATTTGTGTGTGTTTTTGTGGGTGATTTTTTTTTTTTTTCAAATCGTAAGAATTAGATGTATGTCTGCTTTCCGTCAGCGTGAAAATCTGGCCATCGATATCACTGCTCGACAGAAACAAAACACTGAGAGGTAGTCTGGCTTCCAGACCATCTGCTGTACTTTGCTTCCCAAACTACAGATATATTGGCGCCCTCTACCGACATTCTGTTTTATGTACCCTACCTGTAAATACTAGCTACAAAGCTGAAGCTGAACAAAATTCCTGACGGGGATTTCCGAAAGCAGGATCCTATCCGAGTCCGGCCAGCTTAACCGTTGTACTGTACAATTACCCCTCGCTACTGTCTGGGTCTCTAACTTTCGTATATAAATACAAAGTACGCTGTGCCAATCTTTAACGACATTTCTACCATTCTCTGTTCGTTGGATGTTGCCTGTTTTAATTAGACACAACTTGAACATGGACTGAATGCACGCTTCAAATTACCGGCGGATCCATTAAACTGTAGGCACAAGGATTAATTTCCTGCAGCTGATGGGAATACTCCATGGTATACATCCTCTCACTGGATTGAAATCAAGGATAATTCCAATCATTACCCGTCATTAAGCCTTAAGTTTGCTGCGTGATTTGCGGGTAGACAGTTAATGGCGTGTTTGCAAATATGGCAATTAGGGTAATAATAAATAATAGCTGCAGGGAGGTACGTATAACCACGAAGCTAACGTAGCTCCATGGTATAACCATATAACTGTTGTCATCACTAGCAATGAAAAGCAATAACAAATAACAACAAGCAAAATTGGATGAAATTGTATAAATGAGTGGTCCTGACGCAAAAAGTACGGTGAAATGTTAACAGCATTATGACTAAAATGCACCTAATTAGACCACCTCAAACACACAAACACTGTGCAGACCAAGGTCGTTATATCAAGGTCAGTTTTAACACCATGGACATCACGTTTTCTCCGTAAGTTAATAATTGACGAAGATACAATCACCGTTCTCAGGTCTTCGATACAGACATCGAATCCCAAACAAGAAAAAGGTGGCTCGAAGAGAGTTGCTCAATCTAAACTCCATGGCAAGTCGTTGAAAAGCAACAAGTTCTCACTTCACCAAGGTAAGCACTTGGTCTAACAATTCTTTATTGCTTTCAGGTGCTAAATCGCGGTCATATTTTGCAATCGGTTGAGTTTAACAAAGTCATGTTCGAGGGAAATAATGCCAGAAAAAATAATAAAACAAATAGCCTGTTGGCAAGAGAAAAATCAAACTACCTTTCGTTTTTTTCGTGATGACGGCGAAGATGTCAACAAGATCAAGTTTGATAAAAGAAAGTTACGTATATTCTAAAGCTCATAATGCTAAAGGAATGGTATAGTTTTGATTGAGATTGGGCTTCAGGTTTCAAAAAAAAAAACAATTTGTGAGATAATGAGAAACCTCGTAAGATATATGAAAGGGCGTGTAATTCTAAGAGGAATTCAAGGTTTAATTGATGAAAATTGGTTTTGAAATGAATGACATATCCAAACAGAGCGATCCTAATAAGAGGTGGATCTCACCTTTTACTAGGATCGCTTTGTTTAACTCTGTTGTTTGATATCTCAGCCACTTAAAAACTGATTTTCATCAAATTAATATACTTTGAAATCATCTTCATAGAATATTGTATGCTCTGTAACATTGTATGAGTGGTTTCTCAGTATCTCACAAAAATAAAAAGCTCAATCCTGATTTCAGGTAATACTACACCATCCCTTAGAATAAATCAACAGTCATGACAGTGATATTTATAGTCACAACAACATGACATCACACTCAGTACGGGTAATCTGATATCATCGACTCAAGAGTTTCCTACTGACCTGGACATCGTGTTTAACACATTTCCTCTCGTATAAATAAACAACAGAGATGTAACAATTTCGTCTTCCGCATGAAATTTGATATCGTAGAATGTTTATTAAAGTGGCACTTAGGAATAAGAATAATCAAGACTTCAAGCAAGATTTCCTGATAATTTCATGTCCTTAATTAAAGAATAATACAGGCTATAGTTGAATACCCTGAAATCTTTTATTGCAGAAGCAGAGATATCGTGTCGTGGTTATTCACGTAAAAGTAAGAAACAACAGCATTATTCTGCTTATGGGTATGGGCTAGTCTTTAAGGTATTGTTTACTATTGGGAGCAGTGATTTAAAAAAGAAATGTTGGAGTTATCACACTTGATGCATAGTGTGTGTAGGTCAGATGTATATTACAAAACATCCTCCCACACAAAATTTCGCAGAAAGCCTAAAATATGAGGAGATATCACTATTTTTCTCAGTAAACCAAAACTGTAGACGGTTTAGTCTAGAAACAATTTTATCATAACTATTGTTCGCATTTTGCATTTTGTATTTTGTAATTAACAATACTTAACATGGATTACAATTATTCAAATTTTACGTGGGTTGTTTCTACCCGACCTCACATTTTAGAACTATTTTGAAGCACTAAAATGCTAAATAATGCCTTTGATACCATCATGACGGAGAGGGTGATGTGGAAATTTCGTGGCTTTCACTTCCAATACACGGCGATGGACCTGGATTGAAATAACCACCACACCTTGATGGCGCATCAGTGACGACATGACACAATTTCCCATCATTCCTCAACACCATTCTTATCTCTCTTTGTACACTCGTAACATCTACTCTTATTGCGTAATCGTTGGATTTTGACAAAAAGAATATGTCTTCATGAATTGCTTCTCTTGCTGTCAAAACCAAAAGCTTTACTATTCATTTGTCTGGCTTTCACTCCAATCGTGTGACACTTCTCTATTGACTTAAAAGAGGTGTTAGAAACCTGTACTTTGTAGGTTTTCAGTGCGTCACACAGTGTCGGTGATAGACTTTGTCAAAGACTATCCTTATCAAGTAATGGAATACTGTTCGCATTCATCTCATGGTACATAGCACAAATGACCTTTATTTCTTTCTTTCTTTCTAACCCCCCCCCCCTCTCTCTCTCTCCCTCTCTCTCACACACACACACTAATTTTTTTGGTTAGGCTTTTCACTTGGTTTCAGAGCGATATACTAATGCATAATACTAATAGTGTTCCAATTGTGTGACAATTTACGGAATCCATGTTCAAAAAAAAAACAAAAAAACAGAAAAAAAAGATCATGCGTAGACCACGGGGCCAGAGTGGTCCCTCCATTGACATTGGGGGGGGGGGGGGGGAGGGGGAGGTGAGCATTCACTTGATGCTGCATTAAGTGCATTTCTAGCCATTAACCTTTTTTTTTTCTATTTACATTGTCAAATTCAAGATGACTTTGTCACAGTTGCATGCATAGGTATAGATGTGTCGGCAAGCTCCAATGTGGAAACCAATACGACTGTTGATGTGAACATCGAGCTGTGTACCTGTATAGCTCCATATGCGAACCAAGAACTGGTTTTATTATAGAAGCAAGTATACTCGCTCGTGATACACTGTAAATCTAATCGATGGGGCTCGTGTGTTGCAGCTCCACAGTTAGTAGCGCCATGGTTTGACCAGGAAGGTGAACTCCTTGGTTTGACGATGGATTTAGCTCCATGGTTTGACCAAGGAGGGTAGAGCAGCGAAACCGACACTCTGTCTGGCAAGCAGATTTTCAAATATTGTTCGGGGGCCTTTGAAAAAGACTATCGGCAGGAAAATAGAAAATCGATAACTCCTCGTCACAGCTAACGCCTCTCACTCCGAGTGGTCACTTTTCAAATGTGAAATGGGAGACACGTATGGTGTAGTCAGCGGTTTCGAGAAACGCACTTCAGAGAAGACTTCACACTCATCGCATCACACTCATGAATAATTCATGATCATTCATGTTTGATTACTAAAGAGCAGCAGAAAGGAGGATTTACCAGTCAATATTTCGACGCGTGGATACATAAATATGAAATGTAGGCCTATACCACGGCAGGTCCTTGTGTACACTAAAGTGCACTCGTGGAGCAAGGTAGATCCATGGGTGGAGCAAGGAGGTTATACCTCCTTGGGTGGAGTAAGTAACGGCTTTAGAAGTGTAGCAGCATCATAATTTCAAAAAAGCGTGACATAGTCTTTGACATAATCTCATACCGATGACGATAACGATAATACTAAGAATAGAATGATAACAATAATGACAATAACACTGAAAATAATAATAATAATAATAATGATAATGATAATAATAATAATAATAATAATAATAATAATAATAATGATAATACCAATAATAATAATAATAATAATAATAATAATAATAATAATAATAATAATAATAATAATAATTACAAAGCGCAAACAATAACAATTGTAATTAATGATTAGCAGTATTCATGCATGGTTGTACAATTATAAATAGCAAGAACCTTTACATATAACTTCTGCTAGTTTTTGCCATGAAATGTTATCAGTACTAACCATCCATATGTTCTGGTTGAATCTCATTAAGTAGAGCAAAAATCCAACTGATGCACAATGACAAGTTTCATCCACATTAGATAAACGCAGTGACAATGAAATGAAATGAAAGAGAGAAGAATCACATCTGAATATTTTACGCGTATCATAGAAGAGATGATATAATAATGACATAGGCTTGAGAGGAATCGCCAGGGGTTGATCGACCCATGAAATCGCAAAGTCTTAAGCCCGAATTCACGAAGGTGGTACAATTGAAACTATGGTTTAAACCATGGACAATTTGTACGGGGCGTAAGTGTCGCATGGCCTATTTCGTTACGAAATCAGTCATTTCGTCGAAGAAATGACTGATTTCGTAAACTGTCTGCTTCACTCTGCAGTGACTTGCGCAAAAATACAGTTCAAGAAAAAAAAAGGGAAAAACAAACTAAGAGAATCAAAGCAACAAAAACCGGCAAACATGACACACCAGGATCCTATGTGCTGCAACAAGTTAAAGGGATGATATAGTTGTTGTTGTGATGGGCTGGGGATTCGGGTTCTTCCTCTTTGCCATATGATTATAAACCACTTGCAGCTGAACTGTATGCACACAATTCTTAGAAGAATTAAAAGTTTATTTGATGGAAATTGGTTTTGAAATAGCTGAGATATTAAAAAAAAGAGTAAAACAAAGTGGTCCTCAAGGTGGGTCCCACCTTTAAATATAGGACCTCTTAGTTTTGTGATATCACAAGCACTTAAAAACCGACTTTCATAAAAAAAAACACACACACACACACACACACTTTTAATTCCCTTTACAATGTATGCTCTTTAATATAACATATTATATTTAAAGTGGCTTGTAATAATCTGGCAATAATTCAAAACCTGAATCCACATCTCAACCAAAACTACACCATCCCTTTAATCAATCCAGACCTGCACCTGGTTGTACTCTCAGCAAACCCTTTATTTTTCTCAGAAAAGTGCAGCGTGAGTCACTCAGGCATAGCGCTCTGAAAGAACGACTAAAGGGCTTTTTACACTTGTGTTTCTTAACCCCGGACTTTCTCTGACCCAGGACTATCGTTAGTCCCGTACCAATTTTTTTCAGCTTTTTACACTCGCCAATTAGTCCCGTACTATCTCTTGTCCGGGGCTAAGGAGAAAACTGACATTTTTACACTCGTATTTCTTAGCCCCGGAGTTTCCAAACCACATGAATATTCATAATTATGGCGCCATACAAATGCTGTGGATCATCATCATCATCAATTACGCTGTGTACTGTACACGTACACGCACGCACCGGCAGCACTTGATTACCTCGTTTCTGATTGGTCAATGAGGGTCGGACTTCGTCTCCGTCGCTTAGCCCAGGATTATTTTTTCGGTCTGTTTACACTCACTTGCTTGGCAACGCAATTGCGGTGCTAAGCCCTGCTATTTTGCAGGGCCAGATAGTACCGTACTATCGGTGGGGCTAGCCCACTTTGCCAAAAACGAGTGTAAACAGAAAGTGGGCTAAGGATAGTCCCGTACCAACGGTGGGGCTAAGCCCCCCCCCCCCCCCCCCTTAGCCCAACCGTTGGTCCGGGGATAAGCAACAATTTACAAGTGTAAAAAGCCTTTAGGTCTACATTGACATTCAAATGCAGCCGGTCCTAAAGAGCGTTTGAGTGTGGTTTTTTAATGATTCACAAGTGCACGCAGAAAAATGCGTAAATCTATGACTAAATGCATAAAATATAGATAAATATGACATGATTACCTAAATAAACGCAGGACTCAATCGATAAACAAATACGAATTAGGAAAATACACTATGAATGAAGTACGGTCTCGAAGGGTAGGTAATGTTTATCACTGAACTATATTCAGAAAAAAAAAACTTTTTTGTGTTCGTTTGTTCAGTTCGATTTTATTTCTGCATTTTTTTCAAGGAAATCAAACATTGAAAAAAAAAATATTCAGAAAAACTTGAAAGGGAAAGGGAAAAAGAAATGAGGCCGGCACGTTTAGTAAGTTATCATTATCTATTTATAATCATTACATATCTATTTCATTTTGGGGTTGGTTGGTTTTTTTGTGTGTTTGTTTGTTTGTTTTTTGTTTGTTTATTTGTTTGTTTGTTTGTTTTGTTTGTTTTTTTTTTAGTGTGGCCGGTTTTTGAAACGTTGAAACGCAGCGGAATAAACAAAGATCCGACCCCCGCTTTGGCATCATTTTGATGTTTTTCTTTTATTTCCATATTTCTTTCTTCCTTTCCTCTTTTTTTTTTTGGGGGGGGGGGGGGTAAGTTTTACTTATAACAGCAAGCAGGTGCACATTTATTGTCCTTGTTGCTGTAGACATCGGATCTGTGGGCCCTATACACGTAAGAGGGCATTTTTTTTTTTTTTTTTTTTTAAGACGAAAAAATTGCCTGTCTTTCTTCGGCGCTCATACAAAGACGACAAACACACATTTATTTGAATTGTCAATCACTGCGTTTCCTTGAGGACGGTAAGCAGGTGCATCAATTGCTCTGATATTGTTGTTGTTGTTGCTGCTGCTATTTCGGTTTTTATTTCGCCCTCCTCCCCTCCCCCCCCCCCCCCCCCCCCGTCGTCTCTTTTTACCCCTTCTTACAGGTAGGTGATCAGCAGCCGTCTCGCACCTCTTAACCAGCGGAACTCTGCTCTGATTCATTGCAACGCGCCCCGAGACCCGAGACAATTGACACCGACACATTATTTGGCTACTCATCCCCGACGTTACGAGGAATGAAGGAGGTACTCGATCTAATCATAAAGGTACCTGATCTAATCATGGAGCTCCATGAAGTATTATGTGCCCAAAGGATATCTGGGCTCTGCTCAAGGCAAACAAATACAACGAATATAGGCAAATTGTGTCGAAATATTGTACTAATTACAGCAGCGCGGAGACAGAACAGCAGAACATGACTGATGTTCATTCTTCTTTTGAATAATTAACGAGAAACTATATACACTGCCGTAGGGAATTATTATTTCACGAGAGATTTTCCCTCTATTGCTTTCTCTATCACTGAGTGAGGCTGGAAACAAGCAATGAATATAAATCGGTCACAGAGTCTGTTACGACAAGAACTACATGTAGCTCAATTTAAATAACTTCTCAATCTTAGTTCTTTATAGCACAGCCTCCCTGTATGTAGACATCGTAATTATTGACTACTTTCTATTCTTCTTTGTGAAGAATTGGTAAGAAACCACACACTCTGGCAGCAGTATGCAATCTTTTTTTTTTTTTTTTTTTCACCCGGAAACCTTTCCCGGGTGCTGTTCGTTATTCCGAAGGTTCGATATTCCGAAGGTTCGTTATTCCGAAGGTTCGTTAATCCGAAACACGCAAATTCCCTATACCTAGAGATTCGTTAATCCAAAAATGAAAAACGGTTCGTTAATCCGAAAATTTGTGGCGTTATTCCGAAGGTTCGTTATTCCGAAGATTTTTGTTCATCCGAAAATGAAATTCGGAAAAACGAACCTTTGGAATAAGGAATCTTCGGACTGAAGAGCCTTCGGAATAACGAACCTTCGGAATAACGAGCTGTAACCATCTGACTGCAAAATCCCATCATCGTTCCACTTTGTGTTGCGAATTAAGATTGACAAGATAGTGTAGGTGATGTTGTCTTTTAAATTTTCTAGTTCCCAAATGAAATAACAACGGGCTATTTGTATTTCACCGTTGTTTTCCGCCTCCTCGGGTAATTCAAAGCAAACGAAAGAAAATGGTTACAGCTCGTTCATATGGGAACTAGACAATTTAAAAGACAACATCACTTACACTATCTTGTCAATCTTAATTCGCAACACAAAGTGAAGCGATGATGGGATTTTGCAGTCAGATATCTGGCAGCATATACACTCAAACTTCATAAGCGACAGCAGCATAGATCCAATCACGGTAAGTCATTTTTCTGCTCCCCAATATCTGTGTTAATAGATTGTCAATTATACAAAGTGTGAGGAAGAAATTCGTGTCAAGTTATTCAGTGACGTCCCAAGTCTCACATGTCTGCGAGTAATGTTTCACACTCGTAACAAGTACACCTGTTGAATCAACGTGTACATCTCAAACCGTGACTGCTATACGAGAAAAAAAAAATATTAGGGTTCAACTCAGTTATTGTTGTTTTTCCCCTGGCCTCGTTCTCCATCTGTCGTTATTCTTGACTGATATGCCGACTCAGGTCCCACATTTTGTCATGTGATCCAACGAAAGCCGCAATCCGTCATTTGCTTTGGTGTTACACGACAAGCGCCCTGGACAGCAAATAGGAGACATCACGTGACACGGCTGTGACGATTTGTCACATGATTCGATTAAAACTATAATTTGATATTGACCGCTTCTAGAAGACGCCTTGACGGAAGTCTATACGGCGCCTTTGGTACTACAAACAAGAAATGGCGACAACAGATTTTATACAAAGTGCAACAAGAAAATACATTATAAATCTAATGGTTTTCAGACTATTGAGATACAAATTGTAATCGCGGTAATGACATGCAGTATCTGTGGAAGAGACAGACGGACATACAAACAAAATTGACAGACAAACTGCCGAAAATAGTGACAAACGAACAAACAGAAAACACATCTTCGGGGACGGACGTGGCACAAGCATCTCATCTCAACTGTCCTCGGGGAAAATCGTAGAAATACGGGAGGAAATCAAAGTGCACCCTCCCAGAAAGCATGAATACTAATATAACGAAGTCCAGATAAAGCAATGAATACTAATAAGTGCATTATTACAGGTATACGTTGTGTTCTATCAGCTTCATCAACTCTATATCCTTGGAGGTTGATACAAGTTTCAGAGAGCCCATAGCAATAACTCTGTATGAAGCGGTGACGCACTTAGCTTGTTACAGAAACCCGACTCAAAGGGAAGTACTTGCCTGTTAATATTTGAATAAGACAATGGTAATACTGCAAAGCTACATCTTTTATTCCAATGCATATAGCGGAACACGGTTAAAATTTTAATTACCCTGCACGAGGTAGCTAATCAGCTGTATAGTGTATGGTAGACCACTGTAGCGCTCGAACACTCCAGGGAGGTGCAATGATACAGCACGGTATACGGTACCGAACACAGCCTATGCTAAACACCTACATGTGTATAGAGATCCAATTACATTATGTTGTATTATAACGTAGGGCCTATATGCATGCAAACAAAACATATTTTCTGTAATTGACAATGCTTTGAACATAAACTGATAGAATTTTTGAAATATTTAAACTCACGCAATCTAAACATTGTCCAAATATGCATTATTATTCATAGTATAAAATCATGTACAATTTAAAGACGAGATCTTCCAAGCTGAGGCCATTCGAACACATAATCTGAGATCGAGGCAGGATACATACTTTTCGTCAGAAATGGTCTCATAAAACCCAAGGACAGCCATCTATGTGAAGGAATACAAAAGACAGTCACCGCGAAGAAGGCGGAAATCGGTTTCAGCAAAGTAAACTGTTGTTGCGGACGGATGGTCATTAAATAGTTTCGGTTGAGATGGTGCTTCAGTTTTTCAACTCTTTTTTTAGATAATGCGAAACCTCTTGTGGAATATGAAAGAGCATATATTATAATTCTAAGAGGAATTCAAAATTTATTTGATTAATATTGGTTTCGAAATCGCCGAGATATCCAAAACAGAGGTATATCCTAATAAAAGGTGGGACCTACATTTTATTATGACTGCTTTCTTTTACTTTGTTTGGGATATTTCAGCCATTTCAAAACTGATTTTCTTCAAATAAACTTTGTATTCCTCTAAGAATTGTTTGCTCTTTTATACTTAATGGAGTGGTTTCTAATCATCTCGCGAAATGTGAAAGCCTGAATCCCAATCTCAACCAAAACTATACCATCCCTTTGAATATGATTCGATAGCTGTGTCTGCGCGCGCACCATGGCAAAGGCAGATGACAGAGAGCTAGATTACAGCAGGAAGGTGGGACCTCCCTGATTACAGCAATATTTTGGACATAGTATGAAGTAACTCAAATTTCTTGAAAATAAACAGGACCACAGCTGCAGCGGCGCCCTAATCCGACCATCACAATAATCAAGGGTTGCACCAAAGGCGGCTCTTATTTATACGACACAGAGGAAGGAGATAAGGGATTTAGTAAAGACACTTAAGCCGATAATGTAAGACATAATAATATCACTTCGCAAGGGCATTATAATATCGTATTCCAATACAATAGAGCTGACATTCATAAGCGGTGACTATGACCTCGTGGTATGTAATTCATTCAATAGTTATTGTGAGTTCTGAGCTGCTGTAACGATTGGGCGTCTGTCATTTGGACAGTGTACGATATTGTTAGGTTTCTTGTGCCAAGCGACACTCTAAGCACACTACTTCATTTCGCTTGATTTGAAATTGACGAGTTTGTCTGTGTTTTGTTTCTTCGTTCTTTCACGAAATGTAAAGAGAAAACGTGCATGGCACACGGTTTGACAACAGTCACCAAGAGGAAAAACAATGAGTTCATTCACTGCATAAAATGTGACAATCATAAACATTCGTAAAAATTATAGTTTAAACCCCTGGAGAAAGGTCCATCATTACGTCAAGCTCTGGAGGTAAAATATACTCATACACAATGATTGTAGACAGTCGGCTGGCCAAACAGAAGATACACACAAGTCAATGATAGATGGCAAAAGCCGGGATAGCAAACAACGGCAATCACAGACAGGCAACCTATTCATGAAAAGTCTGTCGCGCTAATGGTTGGCATATTATCATTATGTATGGTAGTGACATAACCAATCACACTCGTACGTCCACTCGTAAAGCCTACCAGCTGTAAAGTTAGGCCTTTAATGACAAGTGATTAGGAGGTAAGTGTGCTTACCGCACCATTTCGTCAGCGGAGAGCTGTGAATTAAGCTGTCAAACATAGCTGGGTACAAAGTCCACCATTAAATCAGTCCATCTTCATCTCATGAGTTACGTAATACCGGGGCAACAAATGTTCGACCAATTAAGGTGCAGCCTCCCCGAGTTACGCGCTGCGTTAACACACATATGTATGGCAAACACAAAAATAATTGGCGCACTAATTACATGCGCTGCCCTAAACACAATCAAAACCTTTGCTAATCCTGCACAGAAACTGCTTTAATCTCAGCTCTAATAAGAGGCGTTATCCACATATAGTCGGACAAACCGTTACATGAATGAGTATTACCATTTTTATAAATGGAAACTGTATCTGGTCAAACTCATATGACTAGGAGCATGCTGGAGGGGGAGGGGTCACACCCCTCCTTCTACTGGAGGATCCTCTTCATAATAATGCTCTCATCACTGGTATAATGTTGGGGGATGAGATGACAAGTAAAGCTACACAAGAAACAAAACGTTCACAATGCCATCAATCAGAACACCCCCTCACAGATACACATACATACACATCATGTATTAGCACATCACTTTATCTTAGCACAAGGTCAACAGAGTTTAAACAGTATCTCTCTCTCCAAAAAAAAAAAGAAGAAACGCACTCACACAATAAGCATAATAAAAGAAAGCGTCAATTTACAGATATACAAAATGTACAGACGTGTTGATATAACCATGGACCTATGTAGGTCCATGATATAACAACGTGATGCAGACGTGATCGCCGAATTTATCGGAGTTGTGTCTCGGGCGAGCATTGTATTGTAGGCTGTCGTTATATTTCTCAGCCATCCCATGAAAACTGAAACTGTCCGTATCTGGCCTTGTATTTTGCAACAGTGCAAAGTAGAGAGCTGCAGAGGATCAAAATAGTTACGTCTGAGTTTGTACCGATATCATTACCATAGCGTGATGAGTTCCATTAAAGATTCGTCGGCAAATTGTATCAACAAGAAGATTTTGATTTCACACTACACGAGAGTTGCATACCAGTTATACTAGCAAACAAAAAAAAAAAAACCCCGAAAAGGTGGAGGCGAAGGAATGAGGTATGGTTTTTGGCACGTTTCATATTCAAATTTTCTGAACTCAGGCCCTGATTCCTTGGATTGTTTCATTTAACCTCCCTCCTCCTCCTCCTCCTCCTCCTCCTTCTCCTCCTCCTCCTCCTTCTCCTCCTCCTCCTCCTCCTCCTTCTCCTCCCATCCTCCTCCTCCTCCTCCTCCTCCTTCTCCTCCTCCTCCTCCTCCTCCTCCCCTCCTCCTCCTCTTCCTCCTCCTCCCATCCTCCTCCTTCTCCTCCTCCTCCTCCTCCTCCTCCTCCTCCTCCTCCACCTCCATCTCCTCCTCCTCATCCCTCCTCTCCTCTCCTCTTCCTCTTCTTCCTCCTCCTCTTCTTCTCGTTAGCCCTCTCCTTTGCAACTGATTGACAACTGATTTTTCCAGTTCTTCCTCTCCTTTTCTTTGTTTCATTCTCATTATAAGAGTTTGTTTCATTTTTTGTAATTTTTCTATGTCATAATAATTATTGAACATTTTCAAAGGCAGGCACGTACGTCTCTACTAAATCACTTTCATCGAGACGATTTTTTTTTTCCTGAATGAAATTTTATCCCTCAATTCGAATTATCTACCACGTATTTATTATCTTCTTTGACAGTGCAATCGTGCCAAATGGGGCTTGTTCGCGAAACTGTGAACAGTTTAATTTCAATAAATGTACTGCATTATGTCTTCTTTTTCGTTGGCCCGACTGATATAATTCTTTCATGGAACGTCGTTATGCTGTTTGACTTCCTTCGATGTTTCTTTCAAGGTCAACTTAAAGAGGAAGTGAGATATCAATCTAAAAGTAGCCGTGGCTATAGCGCGTACATCATAAATGAGTTTGTTTGTTCAGTGACAATTCACTACATGCGTTTACAGCGAGGACGTATCAAGCTGTGTGTTGTGTTACGTTGAACATCGGGAGAAAATATAAATGGGGAAACCGAGGACGGAGTCTGATTGCGAGAAGAATTGAAAGACTCGATAAAATGGAGTAAATATTGGATCAGGGGTGGCTGATGACGAGCTATGACAAAAAAAAAAGCGCATGTACCCCGGCCACCATTAACTCGTCAAACAGCCGGAGTGTTCTCGCTGAGTGTTTTCGGAATAATTGGAGTACTTAACAGGCTGATGGGAGTTTGAGGCTTACCCGGGGACTGGACAGGCGATTGAAGTACAAAGACATAAATCATGCTCACTGCAGTCCCCACATTTACGTCAACATAGACAGATAGATTTAAGTAAACATTGCCTATACGTCGACTTCGCATAAAACGAAATATTGTCGATGTCGAAGAAAAATTCTACATGGATGGAGTGTTAACATGTGTCAGTTCTAATCAAGTATTGTATAAAAATTCCTGTAAGTCACAGTTAGTGACTAAGAGTGAATTAAACAGTAATATGATCAATTTCTGGTGAGAGTGTCGAACGAGATGGACTTGGCCTCAGCACAGTTTTACCTCTTAAAGTTCAAAGTTCTAAGTTCAAAGTTCAAATTTAGTTTTCATGACCATCAAATACACAGATAAATTGTGTATAAGCAGAACCTCTTAAATGCAACACCCCCCCCCCCCGTCATTCACGTACTCGGAGGTGTGGGTGTGTGTATGAAAAAAGAGGGTGGGACCCACCTCTCTCACCTGTGTACGCCTTATCCACACTGATCCTATTCCCTCGGCCATTGGGTTGCAACAAGGCAGCGTAGCTTCGCTGACCATAACCTGAACCATGCTTTCGTAGGAGCACTCGACAAGCACTCGAGTCCATGCGTCAGGAGCTTTATACTCAACGCTCACCAAATCTAGATCACAGGCGAGTCACAGTGGGAAACGGACCTATATAAGTCTTTCACTGCCAAAAACAAATTCTCAGTGTGTAATGTCAATGGCAATAGTACACGGCGGTCTTAAAAGGTTTAACCGCCAGAACGGTGGACGCATGCACGCTCCCGGACACCGGGGTTGGCTGCGGGACTGAACTTTTTTTTTTTTTTTTTATTTGTATGTTTTATTTCGAAATCACATAAAATCACAATATTTACAAATAATCATCAATCAGCAAACACGAGAAAAAGAAAAAAAAGAAGAAAAAGTGACAAGAGCAATTCAGAGATAAAATAAAAAGAGAACCACCATGATTCATCAATAAGTAGTAAGGTAAAGCTTCCTCAAAGACCCCCGTCTCATAACACACCCAGGGAGAATGGCTCCCCCAGTGGGGTCCCCAGGTCTGAAAGAGGACCATACCCTCTTATTCAACGACAAAAGTCACACTTTATCTACACAATCAAAATATACTCATCTAATCATCCCTCAAAACTACACATTCTCAACTCATCTCGAGACATCTTTAGCATTGTAATTCAAACCACTACATAAAGCCTAAATCAGACCTGGAAATCCCTGACAGGAAAAGATTACATTACAGACTGTTTAAAAAAATAAAAAATAAAAAAAATTAGAGCCAAAAAAATTCCAAAACCATTGAGCAATTAGTTCATGTCCAAGGCGCGCCAACAAAGCTGGAGAAAACATAAAGGCCAGACAGAGGCCGGCAAATTCACTAACTACAATGTAGTACTACACATGGTTGTACTTTGTATCAGCGACAGATCATGGAGATTCCAATGAGCAAAATACAATGACAAGTATTCAGCATACCAATACACAATATGAAATAAACTTAATCCAAGGGGTATGAAACAATTTTAGAGTAACATTTAAACATATCATAAATCAAATCTCCATTTTTTGAAATGTAAAGTAAGCTTATTTCTTTTCTTAGCTAAATAATACTCTGTTTCTTTTTGCTCCTTAATGAAACTCTTAAAAAAATCAACAGTTGGTACTTCATTCCTAAATTTACAAATATAAAGGTAATATTTTACAACTAATACAAGGTATGTTAAAAACTGATCTGATAATAAACCAAATAATTTTTCAAAATTGGAGAGCTTAAAATTATTAATGTGGATTTCTATTATGTTTACTACATATCTCCAAATTGGTATAACCTTCTCACAATCGCAAAACAAATGAACCATAGTCTCTTCCATTTTCCCACAAAATGTACAGTTTGGTGAGTCTTTCCTTTTAATTTTATACAAAAAAGCATTCAAAGCTATGGATTTGTGAAAAACTTTAAAATAAAAAGAGCGTAACCTAGTATCAATAGTGCAAGTAAAATTAATCTTGTGTACATTATCCCAAATGATATCATCAGGGACTGTTATTTGACTTTTCCAATATTCATATCTTTTCTCAGGGACATGTAGCACATTTAATATTTTGTAAGCATGTCTGGGTACTTTTTTTCTGGGCATTCAAAATAATAACCAAAGAATCACAAATATCTAAATTATTCAATGCAGTATCGTCCAACCATCCATTAGGAATATTCCTTAATAAGAAATTGAATTTTCTTCTATCTGTATGGGGAATATCAAAATCTAAAATCAATTCTTCAAATAATTTATGACCAGGGAGGGGTGGGTTCAACAAGTCGGAAATTCCCAAAACATTTTTTTCGTACCAAGTTTCATAATAGAAATATTTTTTTGATTTTGAACGAATCAATCTATTAAACCACAGCACTTGACAAGACCCAATTTCAGAAAATTTAGAATCATAGGATTCTAAAGTGGCATATTCTCTATAAATATACCAAGTACGTAATGACTCAGCCACTTGTGAGTTTTGCAAAGATCGCAAAATTGTTTCTGGGGCATATGCTTTCCAAAGAATCTTGGGGTCTCTATGAAATTTCTCTAGGGCCAATAATTCAATAGATTTCCAGACAGACTCATAATTTTCATCTAACAAACATTTAACCCATGTCATTTTTTGAGCAAGTGCAAAAGCCCATGGATCAATCATTTTAAGACCACATTGAATATAGTCATTATACAAACATTTTCTTTGAACTCTATCCCTACCACCATTCCAAATAAACTTAAAAAAAAGACTATTCAAATCATTAAAAAAATTTTGAGGGATTTTTATACTAAGCACAGAAAAAAGATAAATTATCTGTGGCAAAACAAGGGACTTTATTACGCATACTTTACCAATTAAAGAGAGATTCCTCATCCGCCAGCAGTTTATAGTCTGTGCCATTCTTTTTAACTTCTCTTTATAATTAAGATCATATATCAAACCCAAATCCAAAGAAAAATTAACCCCCAAGGATTTAAAGTCAGAGGTTTTCCATGTGATTCCTTGATTTCTCAAAGGAAAATCTTTACATCCCCTCTTTGAACCAATCCAAAGTGCCTCTGTTTTGGTTAAATTAATCTTACATCCAGAATATCTACCAAACCTATTCAAAATATCAAACAATACACCAAAAGAATCTCTAGTTCCATCTATAAAACATACAGAATCGTCAGCAAATAAAGAAATCTTCACTTCATGATTATTTATCTTTATCCCATTCAACTGCTCATTCTGTCTTATTAATAAGGCCATGACCTCAATAACAAACAAAAATAAATATGGAGATATGGGGCAGCCCTGAAAAATACCTCTTTGCATGGATATACGATTGGTTAAAAAACCATTGTTTAGAACGTAAGACTTCCGTTCAGAATATAATGTCTTTATCCACTCAATAAATGTATCTCCAAAATTAAACTGTTTTAATGTCTGAAAAAGGAAGTTATGATTAACACTATCAAATGCCTTTTCAATATCAAGTAATACTATAGCTCCAGGAACTTCATTAACCTGAGTATACTCAATAATATCAAAAATTAATCGAACATTATGACTTATATTTCTGCCTTTTAAAAAACCAGACTGATCTGAATGAATGAGAGAGTGCATAAATATTTTAATACGTTCTGCGAGACATTTTGCTAATATTTTATAATCAACCGTCAATAGTGTAATAGGACGATAATTTTTTATCAACAATTGGTCCTTATCTTTTTTAGGAAGAAGAGTAATAACACCATTTCTCTGTGATACAGACATCATTCCATTTTGTAAGGAAAAATTATAAGAGTTCATCAACATGTCACTTATGTCAGGCCAAAATACTATGTAAAATTCAATAGGAAGTCCATCAAATCCAGGAGTTTTATTAATTTTCATCGATTTGATAACATCAAATATTTCTTGTTTAGATAAAGGTTTTTCCAAAATTTGTTTTTCATCATCAGTCAATTTTGGAATATTCAAATCATTGAACAAATCCTGACGTACATTTTCATCAGCCATATCTTGATGCTCAGGTTTGGAATACAGTTTATTATAAAAAGCATGTATTTCTTGCAAAATCTTGTCAGGGTCAGAAATCAAGTTATCTTTTTCATCCTTCATTCTACTAATCGTTTTCTTTTGCCAAGATCTGTTTTCTAAATTACAAAAATACTTTGAATTTGTTTCTCCTTCTTCTAACCACCTTACCCGAGATCTTATAATCAAACCTTTAGTTTCAAAATCATAAATTTTATTTAGATTATCTTCTAATTTTTCTAAATCTAATAACAAATGTTTATTTTTTGAGACATCCTCACCTAACTGCGAGTTAATTTTATGAATTTCATTTATAAGATGTTCCTTTTCTTTATTCCTTTCTTTTTTTTCCTAGCAAAATACTCAATACTAGTTCCAGTTATAACACACTTCAGGGCATCCCATTGAGTATTAGGGTTACAATCAGACTCTTCATGAATTTGTTTAAATTCAATTATTTTTTCTTTAATCAATTTAATATAATCTGCATCATGGTGTAAATAATGACAATTAAGCTTCCAATAACCTCTACCCCTCGAAGGAATATTATCATTAAAATGAATTGAGACTACTGAATGGTCCGACTGAATTCCTGGAGAAATTTTAGATTTAATACAGTTTCCAATGAAATTGCTTGACACCAAAACATAGTCCAATCTAGATAACACCTGAGGTGTCTTTTGGTGCCTAGTATACTGTCTTAGTGTTGGGTGAAAATGTCTCCAAACATCAATCAAATTATATTCTTCAATAATATCAGAAAATATATTACTAACCCTAACATTGGAATGTTGCTGACGAGTACCCTGATAATCTAAATGGCTTACTACCGCATTAAAATCTCCACCTATAATTAAAACAGAATTATCAAATTTATCAATTTCTGCAAAAACTTCTAATAAAAAATCTGGGTCATCTTTGTTTGGGGCATAAATATTTACTAATGTCACAGGTATATCATTCAGAACAGCGTTTAAAATTATGAATCTACCATTAACGTCATAAAATGCTGCATTTTCTTTAAAAACAACTGAGTTTCTTACTAGTATTGCTACACCCCGACTATTCGAAGAAAAACTTGCAAACCAACATTGTTCACCCCATTGGGATTTCCAAAACTTCTCATCATTTTTGGCAGAATGAGTTTCTTGTAGTAATATTATATCAGATTCAGTATTTCGCAAATAATGACAAATCTTTCTTCTTTTTACAAAGTCTTGTAGACCCCTACAGTTGAAAGTACTTAATTTCACTACCATTGTTCTATAAACAAAAACACACAAAAGTACCACCCCGGATCACAGAAAAAACATAAAGTGCATTGGTTGAATGTCACACATATACATAAAACTAACCAGATTGTAATAATCTGAAGTATACAATGAAAAGTTGAATAAAAACACATCTTGTCACAGAAAAAAAAAACACACAATGAAAAATATGTATAAAAAAGAGAGAAAAAGAAAACAAATACGGTATTATCAAGGCAAAAAACTGAAGAGAGCAAGAGCACAAGTAGTCAAGACTTCAAATCAAGCAAAACAGTCTTGACAAGTGCAAAATCATGTAACCAAATGAACAAGTTTGGCACGGAACAAAAAAAAAACCAAATCAGCTGGAAAATCAAAAGGTAAATACAGTATTGTCACATACATAGATCCAAAGTAATTACACTCCAGATTAAACCAAAAGAGCCTTACCATTAAAAAAAAAAAAACAAAATTATAACCTTTTATAATTAATGAAATTACAATTCTACATGTGGTTTATATTAAACTTGAACTACATGGACGAAAAAAAGGAGAAATCAAAAAAATGATACTAATACTAATACCCCAATCTCGACGAAGAATCGCCCTAGACATGACTTTAAAACTACATACTGCATAAGTAAATTAAAAAAAAATAACTTTGGATTTATGAGAATGCAATCTACACATACATAAAAGGAAAAATTATTCCTCATAGTAAGTACATACAGCTGTACATGTAACTATTACACACTACTCCTGGAATTATCTGAAAAGTGAAAATGCAATTGCAATGACCACACGATATAGCAAATCAGTTCCCATCAATACAATTTTAACATGTACAGTGGTCTCCCATTATAATGAACATTGGCACGAGGTCTCATCACAACAAGGTAATCCCCGTAGACCCACATTGCAATCCTCCATTGCACCGCATTATTTTGGAATGCTAACACAAGGTTTAACCACAACAAGCACACCTTCCTGGCCCAAAAGACCTCGCCACGAGAGTCCACTGTATCTTAAATAACTAAGCAGCGAATTAGACCCAAAAGTAGAAAAAAATAATATTTTGGAAAATATACTCGTGCCATGGCAACACAATAAAATACATACTAATGTACACTGTACAAGTATACAAATTATATGAAAAATAAAACGTACAACACTTATACAATACATGTATGTGGTTTTAAAACTTAACATCCATCTACTTTTCTACGAATACATGTCACATTGATCAAACAATGAGAAAAACAATTAAAGACAAGTTAGAAAACTTTGGAACCAAAAATTGTAAACCAAAAAAGTTCTGCCATCAATATTGAAGGAGTCACTAACCTACACAAAGTGTTTGAAGTGTAATAGGCCTACATGTCTCAAATTCGTAAAAGTCAGAGCTTATTCTTTATTTTGATCATGAGAGATCATGTCCTCACTAAACAAAGACAAGCTTTCCTTCCTTACTCCTGTAAGCTAGTTTTGCTGGGTACAAGAAGAAGGGCTTCCTTCCCGCGTCTTTCAACTGCTTTAGTTGGTCCATTTTTTCCTTTCGCATCTGTAGAATGCGTCGTGAAAAGTCCTCTGACACGTAGATCTTGCTTCCTCTGAAGGAGCCCTCGGCTTTAAGCTTGGATATGCACGCTTTTCTCACCCTCTCCTTGGTCGCATACGACGAGAAAGCGACGTGGATAATTCTTGGCTTCGTATTCCCTGTACCACTCAGCTCGCGTACTGTAGGGGTGCGGTGACACCGTTCGATAGCATACTCATCCACACCAACAAAATCGGTAAGGAACGACTTCACGGTTTCATAGCAGTTCTCCCTGGGAACTTCTGGGATACCATGCAATACCAGATTACTCCGTCTTGCACGATTTTCTAGGTCATCGATCTTCAACAGCATGTCATCCTTCTCCTTCTTCAACTTTTTCACTTCCTCTGTAACTGTATCCAGCTGGATACAGCAAGCACTGATTTTCTCCTCGTTGGCATTCGTTTTTAGCGCTATTTCTTCGAGCCTGTTTATTATCAACGAGTCTATACGCTCCTCCAGCTTGTAGAATTTTTCTAGGAAGGAAGCGAACCAGTCCGGCGGGGGCGAGCTAGCTGCGTCGCCCGGCCCAGCGGGCTGCGACACCATCGGAGTGTCGTCAACTACGTCAACGGCGCTCGCTTTCTTCGGCGGAGCAAATTTTCCCTTTTCAGGGGTATCAAGATGTCGTTTCATTGACATGATTGCAATCAAACTGTCCTACAAATGAATATTGACAATACTACTCACTGTATATAATCACCAAGACTTCTCTCCAGCAAATATTTGGTAAAATATAGCGAACTAAGTGAGAACCATGCTTTCAGAACAAAGGGTGAGAGCGCCCTCTCTGCGGGACTGAACTTTGTTGAGTCTTCGTGTTTTTCATACATTTTTATCGCAGATGGAGAAAGTGTACTTTGGATTCAACCCATGGCCTCTGAGTTCAAAATACAAGGAAAGTATGCAAGAGTGAAAGAAAGATGGGGACGCGAGAGGAGGAAAACAAGGAAGGAGAACAAAACAACAACATGAGTCTCTCGTCGGCCTATCATCTGATCCCACCTCCCTGATAGCACAAGTGCCCTGTACCAACCTGCAAATGACCTCAAATCTACATGTATACCAAGTTGAGAAACAGGTGTGTTGCGTCTCAAAGGCTCCACAAGTCTTTTCGTAAACAAGGAGAACGATGATGATCATGTTTTTGATTAATGAACCTCATCCTTTACCATCGATTGTAATCGTTACTGGGTTAGTACAAGAGAGCAAAGGATATACATTGTACTTGTAGAGCCCCCTCCTCGTTCCCATTAGATGGGTAAAATATCTACGATTAAGGGTCATATTTCCCATGAAGCCGGGAGCTGAATGGAGCATGGCACCATGCCGCGGATATTATTTCCGGTCTTTCACGAGAACAAGTAGATTGTAGAGATTTCATCTTTTTAAAGTGTAGGCCTATATAGATCTTGGCAAGATGAATTCTACAGTGTAATCTCATTAGTAAATATTCGATGAAAACACAGGACTACATGTAATTTAGCAATGATATACAAAACATCAAATACAACTCTTGGGCAGTGACCTTATTCTGGAAATACATGTACGTAACATATTGAGGGGATGATTAACCAATGTGGTTACATATTATGATCACTAAGAGATAAAACTGAGTCTCCTTGATTTCATGTACAGACTAAAGAATTATACTGAACGCTCCTATGTCCAGCCATGGAAGACTTGCGCTATGACGGCGTCTTAGTTTGCTTTACGTATAAATCATAGGTAGACCTACTGTGCATGTTGCTATACTGTGACGTCACTCTTTCATGAAAAAATTATGAAACCAAACAATTAGGCCTACATAATTTGCCAAGTTCATATGAATTCATGTATTGATGGAACCACTATCGCCATGTTCACCTGATTCCATTCTCTGACGTAGACCTGATCCTGCACTTTATGATACAGTTTCGGTGAGATGGGGCTACAGGTTTCAAAGTCCAACTTTTTTTATGATGATTTTTTTTTTTTTAGATAATGACCTGTTACGTAATATGACAAAGCATATAATTCTAAAATGAATTCAAAGTCTATTTGATGAAAATAGGTTTTGAAATGGATGAGATATCCAAAAACAAAGCAAAACAAATCGACCCTAATAAAAGGTGGGTTCCTTGAATATCTAATCCATTTCAAAAACCTATTTTCATCAAATCAACTTTGAATTCCTCTTAGAATTGTATGCTACTCATATAAGTGGTTTTGAATTATCTAATGAAAAGTTGAAAGCTGATTCCATATTCCAACAAAACTATACCATCCCTTCAACCCACATAAAGAACCAAACGAACATGTGTTCTGCGTATCGCCAAAGAGGTTCACGTATCATACACCATGCAAGGACATACTGTATACACAAACCTCTTCGGTATCAGTAAGCGGATAATTGCAGGAGGTCACATAATATAGATGACCTATACACATCACTTGCTTCATGTTGACAATTTACGTCTGGACCTTTTTCGGCAGATAAACCGATGACACCCGGCATGCCAGTAAACATTCAGCAACTGGGTAAAAAGTATGGGGTCCATACATTCATTCACATGCCTCTCTACATGATGGAAGTAAAACGTTGTTACATACACAGGATGTTTCTGCTACTTGTACATACATTTAGTATGTAGGTCAAGCCAATGTTTACATTCGCCAATCGACCGAAAACAAGTTATGCACTCTCTACCTGTTAATTCGTTCAGACTCGTCGCAAGTGGAGTTCGTACAAAGTCAACAACATTTTGAGCTGCGGGTCTCCAAGGGGGTCATAATGTAACCATAAACAAGCACATACACGTACGTGTCCTTGAAAGTTCAATTTCGCATTGATAAATCACCTTTACACAATAGAAAAATGGCAATGAAAATATTAGGGAAGAGACTCCACAGAGTAGTATCCATAATAGGCAGGCCTACAAACTTTGTAGGTCACAAATTCATGGACCCATAATGCTATTCCACCCCACTATATAGGGGAATGTCGAGGTCTCTAAACGCGAGTACGAATCCCCATGTCACGCGTGTACATAGAGCCGTCTGAAACAGTCGCACACATTGCGCTTTTTATGGGGGTATTATTTCAGAATCATTGTCTGTTTCAAGTCGCATACAGGCAATACAGGCGGACAATTAGATATGCAGACTTCAAAAAAAAATGATATTAATAATAAAGCAGCCCGCTTCGCACGGAATCCTTCACCGGCTTTGGAAGTGGCGAACAATGAACTTCAAACACAGCCATTGTTACGTATCATAGTTTATTGTCACCTCGTCTACAGCCACTTTGTCTATTTTCCAATTGGTCTACTGGCATATCGTCTATTACCGATTAGTCTAATACCCATTTGGTCTACATCTCGTTTTGTCCAGTACCCATATTGTCTAATAGCCACTTTGCCCACTACCCGTATTGTCTAATACCCAACTCGTCTAAGGAGCATTTCGTCTACAAATCAATTGATCTAATAGTCAAATCGTCTACACTCACAATGTCTATTTGCCATGTCGTCTAATATTTATTTTGTCTACTACTAGTTAGTCTACTCCCACCTCGTCTACAAGTCATTCAGTCTACATTCACTTTGTCTAGTTATCATATCGTCCAACCCTAGTTTGTCCATACCCAATATGGTCTATACCCATCTCGTCTACTCCCAATTGGTCTACTCCCAATTGGTCTACTCCCAACTGGTCTACTGCCAACTGGTCTACTCCCAACTGGTCTACTCCCAATTGGTCTACTCCCAACTGGTCTACTCCTAATTGGTCTACTCCCAATTGGTCTACTCCCAACTTGTCTACTCCCAACTGGTCTACTCCCAATAGGTCTACTCCCAATTGGTCTACTCCCAACTTGTCTACTCCCAATTGGTCTATACTCGTCTATACCCAATTGGTGTACTCCCAACTGATATAATTTTACTCTCAACAATTTACCCAAACTGATCATTTCCATCTGGTCATGGTAATAATGAATATACCACTTTGTCTAGTGTCCAGTCCGTCTCACTGTCATGAACTATTCATATTAAACCCTGCCCTTGATTAGCACAAAAATCAATATTAGACTATTCTAGTTGTTAATTATTCCGCACATGCTGAATATAAAGACATACTAATCAATATATAGTGAGACATGACTATCCAGTCTACATTCTGGCCGTAAAATAACTAAATAATGATAAACTAGCTCAGTTACAATCCTCCATCACAAACGAATTGTCAGTCATACGAAACAGAATTACATTCGACCGACCACCCAGTCCACCCGTACCTCCGTGCGCATGCATGCCAGTTTGCAGGCACAAACCCTTGTTGGTCGTAAAGGAGTTTGCGCCAAGACTACTATATGCACCACTTCAGCACTGTCCCATAGGCCCTGTGTTGTAGCTTCTCCCAACAATGGTTTGTACAACCATGGACCTACAGTAGGTCCATGGTACAACCTTTGGGTCCTTTTCATGTTTATAAGGCGGAGCTTCATTCTGAGAGGATTAGGATTGTCATGGTAACCGTGATTGACATGTCCTATGGGGGCCTGTCTGGCTGACCCCCACTGAGATAAAGGTCAACCTGAGTAGAAAGCCAGAAGGTGGTTTGAACTGTTATGTAACACCTCGGAATGTACTTTCTAGAGCAAGAAATGCTCCCTTCTGTTCTGTCTGCAATGAGTGACCACCTCCTTGCATGAGGAACCAAGGAACATATCCCTGCCATTCCCATTCTGTTTATTCGTTTTCTTCTTTTCTCTCTTTTCAAGCTCTCACTAGATCTTTTTTCTTTCTGTCCGTCTGTCTACTCTTCATAATTACTGAATCATGTCAAGACCAACATGATTTTTCCCTCTATTTTCACCTTTCTCTCAATAAATCTCTTTATGAAAGAAATACTAAAACAGGCCTAAATCATTAATTCTCTGTTTTTGTACATTGAAAATGCACTCCCCATTTGCATTAAAAGCTCAACAAGTTTGTAGGTGTTTTTTTTTTTTCTATATCAGTCTACCTTACATGTATATTTTTCTTGGCCTCTGGCGTACCACTTATACAATGTGTCATATAACTCCTTTCATATTTCTATAATATTTCATGAAGGGCTATACATGCCTAAGTCGAGATCTTAATCAAGATTGTACCACACTATAACGAGCCTAAACTTTATCTGTTTAAGAAAAAAGATAATAGCTATAAATAAGCTTTTACATTGTATGTGACATTTAATTGTGAATGCGAGTTTACTTATGCATGTTGCCTGCTTATCACGCATTTCATCAAATTTGCCTTCTTGGAAGTTTGATGATAAATCTACTAAGGCTTATTCATCTACAGTAATAAATGACTATACTTTATGATTGGTGACTTTTCCCTTCAGGCCTACGTAATTTCTTGCTCGTGCTATTGCTAATGTGTTGTACATGTACCAAAACAAAATCTCAACGAAATACTTGCCATTAGGCCCATAACGAGCTGAGATAAAAGATTAGCTAACCTGGATCAATCCATTCAAGTAAAAATCTGACACCATGCAATGTCAAATTTATAATTGTCCTGCATTCAAACTGTTTAGCTGAATTAGTCAATAAATATAGGCGTTCATGTATCTTACAAATATTGTGGATAATATTGTAGAGCTTAATAACATAGTTATGAATTTTTGAAGTTTAAACTTGCTCTTTATCTAACTTTCCTCAAACGGTCACTGATGTTTATTGTTCTAATAATGTTGCTGAATTCTCTCAATCCACATGTATTTCATTGTGAAATTGACTTTTACGATTTCATCAAAATATTTCTTGCGATTGTTTGATATTTCAATTAAACAGTGTTATAAAGCCATGACCACATAACTGTAGTATGTTGTAATTTTTGTAAGAGTAACAGAAAAGAGATTAGATATGTTTTGATGATATCATAAAAGTAATATGTACTGCGCAAGTTCACGTTGAAATCATGTGGACTGAGAGAATTCAGCAACATTATTAGAACATATCAGTGACAGTTTGAGCAAAATTAGAAAAAGAAAAAGTTATGAATTTTTGAAGTTTCTATAGCCAGGTCAAAATATCAAGGTCCCACACATACTGTAATGTGGGCTACATTGCCAAGGAATATACGCCTTTTTTTTTTTTTTTTTTTTTTACAGAGAATATTACAGTTTAAAGAACAATAGCCTACCTACATTTCTTTCAAAAACAACAGAAGTTCATTGAAATGTAAACAAACAAGCAAAAACGTGTTGCTCAGAAAATAATGAGAATGTACTGGGGGGGGGGGGGGTCAAAATTTCAAACCAAATATTTTTTCATTATTCTGTTTGATTCCTGTTTGAAAGTATTCAAATTTTTGAAAAAATAACATTTCAGACCTTAAAGCTGAAGGGTTATTCGTGTAATTTAAGGAAAACCCTGGCACCTGAAGTAAATTTAAGCAAAACTTTGCTTTCATGAATTGCACCATATTGACAAAACTCTGAAGTCAAACTTCACCATGCAAAGTTTATATGGTTAACAACAATATATAGTTTGTGAATCAAAACTATTTGGGGGTTGAATATAAAGTGAATTTTTAAAAAGATACATGAGATTTATAAATTTTTGCTAAAAATACCAATTGACATGTAATTTTTAAGATTTTAACTATTTATTGGAGGGCAGGCCAGGTCAAACTCTTACTATAACAAGTCTTTAAGTAGGGCTACCTTCCTATGTAGGTTAAATGAAATTCCAATAATTTCTTAAAAACTTGGATTTTTCACACATGGATGTTTCGGAGGTGACAGTTAAGATATTAGAATGTTTCCGAGGTGACATTAATATTAACACTCACTTTTTTTTTGAGAATAAGTGACAATAACACAAAAACTTCTTCTTTTTATCAATGTTTTTAATAATTATAACTCGAGAACAAGAAATTAGCCCCTGTTTCAAGCAGATAGACCACACAGAACAAGTGTTTTTTTACACTTCATTAATTAGCATGGGTACCGGTAGTTTGCCTTCCATTTGGACGAAGGATGTAAGCTAAATATTGTAATCTGAAGAAACATGGCATTCCATTTTCTACCTTGAATTGAGATGAGGGTGTAAGATCATTTTAGTAATGTTTCTTTGTTCTCGGAACATTTTATTCCACAACACCAGGGAAGAATCACTTCGTTTCGGAGGTGACATTCAATGTTAACATTGTGTTGAAATATTCATTTACAGTAAGAATATGATGGACATAAGCTAGATATTGTAACCTGAAGAAACATGGCATTCCATTTTCTACCTTGAATTGAAAGGAGGGTGTAAGATCATTTTAGTAATGTTTCTTTGCTCTTAGAACACTTTATTCCACAACACCAGGGAAGAATAACTTTGTTTCGGAGGTGACATTCAATGTTAACATTGTGTTCAAGTATTCATATAGTATGTCCCCCCCCCCCCCAAAAAAAAAAAAAAAGAAACATGGCATTCCATTTTCTACCTTAAATTGAAATGAGGGTGTAAGATCATTTTAGTAATGTTTCTTTGCTCTCAGAACATTTTATTCCACAACACCAGGGAAGAATAACTTTGTTTCGGAGGTGACATTCAATGTTAACATTGTGTTCAAGTATTCATATAGTATGTCCCCCCCCCCCCCAAAAAAAAAAAATGCAATTAGACTTTTGCATTGATAGCACCCAATTAAATCAGCTAAATTCTACTTTATTTTAATTATAACATCTTAGCTCTATTTTGCAGAGAGCCCCAGTCAGTTTTGTTAAGTGATCTCAAAGAAATGTAGATTGTTATAAAGGATGTCAGGAGTCTGATTCTTCCAAGTTCAGCACTTGGATGCTCTTGGAACTGCATATTAATGTGTAAACACAATATACAGAACTTGGAGGGAAGGGATTCCTCACATGCTCTACAAAAATCCTCAATTCTCTTTGACCTCTGAAGCAAATTGAATGGGGTTTTCTGTAAGGTGTGGGCAATGAGTTATAGTTTCAATCCCTCAAATTGTATTTTAGAATGATTCACTATCTTTAAAGTTATCGTTGCGGAGGGTACCACTGTGATTATTTGGTGGGGACATACGGTATGAATAGGAAAAGCAAAAATTTGACTTTTGTACGTTTTTGTTTGCAAATAGTTTTATAACCTAGATTAATTCAAGGATGTTCATGAATTCTTCATTATCCTTGACAGCCACCATACAAATGTCATAATACTGGTGAAAGGTGTTTGGTTCATCTGGGATAAATTTTCTATTTACACCAGATTCATTTAAACTGTTGACATTAGTAAAATATATTTTACGTATCTTTCTGAATTGCTTGAAAATTACCTGCAAATCATGCATATTAATCACTTTTGAGAGTAAAAAGTATAAGATAAGTAAAACCATTTTGTTGTTTTTGAGGTGACACAACACAGAGACAACCCAACTTCTCAGGTGTTAACTATTTAGTGAACATTCATGTCTTTCCACATGGCTTTAATTTTCAAATATAAGCTCTTTTTTTCAGTTCTTACTTGTTATTTTGTTTAATTATTCTCTTTCATTATAATGAATACCAGCTCATATTTTGTTTGAGATTGTAATTCATACTAATCTTTAACAGGTTTTTACAGTTTGGTTAAGACAACAGTTTGTGTTTCCCAGCTGAAGAGAGCAGCATAATGCTTTTCTGTGAACTTGAGGGGAAAATTTGTTTTTGTTCAGTAATTTCCTCCATCAACTTCACGGAAGGTCCCGGACACAAACTGGTCTCAAATAAGCCTATAAGGGACCGAAACTGGAAAAGGACAAGTTCACCTCAATAGACATGAGGGCTGAGTAAATACAGCAATATTAGTAAAACACATCAGTGAGAGTTTGAGGAAAGTAAGGCAATCCGTTCCAGAGTTATGGATTTTTTAAGTTTCTGCTCAGTCAATGCTGAATGAGAAGACTTCTATACATGTAGCTTGTGATGTCACATGTATACGAGGATATAGAGAAAGTATCAAGAAAATTCAACATACTGTATTTTCACTTTTCTTGCATAACAAAAGAACACATGACTTCTCTCTTTTAGAAGGCAGGATGAATAATATTGCCTTAAAATACATCAGTAGCAAGTTGAAGAAATGTGAACTTTTTTCAAAAAGTAAAATTTTGTGAAATTCATTATATTTTCCTTATATCGTTGTACACATGTGACATCATACACTGTCATAGTCGTCTCATCCAGCAGTGATTGCGAAGATACGTAAAAAACCCATAACTTTTGAATGGATTGTCCAATTTCCCCAAAACTTTCAATAATGTGTTCTACTAATGTTGTTGCATTCACTCAATCCACATGTATATGAAGGTGGACTTGTCCTTTAAGAAACCATTTTCTTTTCCTTGAAATTCCAGTACTAAAAGCCAAATTCTAAGATAAAACATAATAACAAAACAAGGTAAACACCTCATCAAAATTATATTGAGATAGAACTACAAATCTTGTTTTTGGATCTTTCCCTTTCCAGTCCTGGGGACTTGTTCCTCTGTTCACTTTAGTTGTCACATAACTTCAATAATCGTAAAAAATACAACATTTGTCATAAACAGTTGGTTCAACTTGGAAAATGTAATAATTATTGTCATATTAAAAAAAAATCACATAATTTTGTTTATGACTATACCACGTTGTACATGGAAAAACAACAACTAAGAATTCAAGAACAAGTGGTGCACCAGCTATAGGCATGTGGCCTTTTTGTGGAGTGTGATTATTTGATAATTTTTTTTTTTTTTTACATTGTTTTTTTTAGATTGTGGACTAGGGCATGCATGAACTGCCACATGTATCACTTTGGTATCGAGGGAATTCTGGTGAGCTATGTATACAAAAGTCACTTCTGTTGTGATGATTTTGTAGATATTAAATGTATTAGAAAATATTGATAGATAGTGAAAAGGAACTGAAGTCTTGCCTTTCACTATCATATAACAATATGGTGTTAACAAACAATGTCACCTCCGAAACACAAGAAATAGTAACCTACATGGAAAGCTGTGATTGGTAAATCTTCACAAATAATTTGCTTGTTGGAAATCAAGCTTCTAAGATGAAAGCATCTATATGTTTACTTAACTAAAGCAGGAGAATTGATATTGATTACAATGTTATATATACAACAGATGGGTGTATTTTGTGCATTCTCATTGTTAAAAAGAGTGAAAAAATGTAAATTTGCCCTAAAACGTGCTGTCTAGTAATACAAAAAAGAGTGAGAGTGTGTTAGTTGATTTCTCCACTTTGAGACTTATGTTACTAAAATAAATGAAACCATTGGTGTACATGATATGGTTTCTCTTCAACAGAAATGAGCAAAAAATCTTGTTAACAGTGTTTTGTCACCTCCGAAACAGTAATTCTTAGTTTTTATTAGATCTTTTATTAATCTCTAGAAAATTCTCATTTCCTGTTGCCATATTACTATTTTCATCCAAAAGAGATTCCTGTCAATTGGACAGAATCAAACAAAATTGCTTTGTCTTCGAGAAATTATCAAATATAATATGCTTGTTGTTTCGGAGGTGACAATTGTTTCGGAGGTGACAAGTGTTAACGGAAAATTGTAAATTGCTCCGAAATGAAAACAACAGGCTATATTTCTACTACCTTCCTTCAGAGATAATGTGAGGGGATATGTTACATTTTTGCCAATGTAATGTATAACCGATGTCAAGAATTAAAAAAAATCAAATACATAAATCTGTTGTCTCGGAGGTGACAGAAATGTTAACGGAAAAGTTACATAAATTTATAAATGCTCACCAAAAAATGATAAACTATTTGAATTAAATAATCTTTGGATCAAAGTTAAGTCAGATTGATTACTATTCTGTTTTGATGGAAATTAGCAAAGTTGAATTTCATAATTGTGAACAAGAGCTAACTCAAAAGAGGGGTTAATTGTTAACGGAAAATGTCACCTCCGAAACATAAAGTTTGGACAATTTCAGTCTTTAAAGAAGACAAAGCAGAACCTGGTAAACATAATAGTTCTTAATGTTGGATACCTGTCTATCACAAGAACAAAAATAATGAAAAGGAATAAACAATTTAATATGCTAGCTCTGACAAAAATACTATGTCAGAGTGAGTACACCAAAAGTGTTGGATTTCAAGCATGTAAGTGCCTGCCACATCTGAAAGAAAAAGAGAGGAAAGTTCATTAAGGTACCCAAGGTAGACACTATGGGTGGTAAGTTTATGAGAAAAAATAATGCATATCTGTCAGTGTATAAGAAAGTTATACACCAATTAGTGCAAACACTGTGTTTTACACCACTGATTGTAAAAATGGCCAACCAGCAAATGATTTTAACTAGTATAGAATAGAGAATTGCAATCAATTGCAAGTTATGATCAACTGCAGCATCCAGGAGATTTTACATTGATATCTATCAGTATCACAAGTCTTAAAAGATGTATGGATACATTCACTTTAGAAATGTATTGTTTTATCAGACCAATAAATAGGGAGGAATTTACCAAGAGTGAATTTGAAACACTGTCGGAACTTACATAAGGAGAGAGATCAAACTAGGGAGAGAAGTTATACAGAAGACCATCTCTGACTCCACTTATTAAAAATTCCTCATAGAAGTAGAAAACCTCTTAGAAGTAAAATGTGTTTCTGGGACTGGTTCCTGCATAGGCACAAGAACTGTTCTTTGCTTTTCGGCATTGATTTTTCCAAAATTAAGGTTTCATTCAGAACCTACACATAATGATATTAAAGGGTATTAGTTTTAGATTGTTATATAGGCCTAGGTTGGTACATTTACAATGAACCTAGGTTTGTGTTTACAGTATACCAGCGAGAAAAAGAAAAAATGTAGGTGTTAAAGGATTGTAGTTTTGGTTGAGATGGTGATTCAGCTTTTGACTTTTTGCAAGATAGAAACTACTCGACATACTATTATCAAACAGGAGTTAAAATTCTATTTGATGAAAGTCAGATTTGGAAATATCCAAAAACAAAGTAAAGCAAAATGATCCATATACAAGAAAATTCCCACATTTCATTAGGACCACTTTGTTTTGGGATATCTCAACCATCTCAAATTTGATTTTCGTCAAACAAAATTTACTTCCTCGTAATACAATAGTATGTAGGCCTATGCTTTTGATAGTCATATAAGGGGAATCTCATTAATTGTTACAAAAAGTTGAAACATGCCTTGAAATCTTGTTCAGAAAATAAATAATGCCCCCAAATATCTCATTACATTTTAGTCATTTCATGGTTTACACGTGAATGAATCCACATTATTATGTCTGCATATGTTACTCCATGGTTTACAGAAGAGCCAGATACTGTATAAGGGGGAAAGGTGATTGTACTGACTACTGTACTGACTACTGTCACCTGTACCCCTTGGAATTTGGTGCACTGGTATCCATGGAGGAAGGGTTGTCTGACCAGTGTTGTTTTTATTTCACCCATGGACTGGTGATATCTGCCTAATCTGTTTCCCTAATTATCCAGTTATTGGGTGTTGCCAGGCAAGTCCCAATAGATGGTGATGGACATTGGAAAGCAACTAATCACATGGGTAGAGGGTGGAGTTTGATTTTCACCGTGAGAAACTGTTTTTAGAAGTCTGTAGAAACCTTTGTTGGGAGAGGCTGTAGTGCAGTGGTGCGTGTATTAGTCTTAGCAAATGCAGACTCCTAATACGACCAACAAGGGTTTGTGCCTGCAAACTACATGCATGCAGCGATCTTGGCGGGATCCCGAATGAGGAATTATCGAGTAATTTGATTTTCATTGCGTTTGGTACACTAGTGAAGGTACTAACCATGGAGTTTTGGTAGCTCCATGGTACTAACGATCCGCGCGATGTGGGCGTGTAGTTGGATGGATCGACACCGGATGCTCGCGTGTACTAGTAATGTGTTCCGTTTGTGTATGTGTGTGTGTGTGCGTGTGTGTGTGTGTGTGTGTGTGTGTTTACGTTTACATGTATGTAGTGCTGGGATGTGGTTACAGTAACTGTGAGAGAGATGCAGTAGGTTGTTTCCTATTTCACTGGGAAAAAAGAAACTGGATGAAGTAGACTTAAATAAAAAAAATATATATATATAACTAGTAGTAGACCAGTTGGGAGTAGTCTAGTTGGCAGTAGACTAGTTGGCAGTAGATGAGTTGGCAGTAGACGAGTTGGGTGTAGACCAGTTGGGTGTAGACTAGTTGGGAGTAGACGAGTTGGGAGTAGACCACTTGGGTGTAGACGAATTGGGAGTAGACCAATTGGGAGTAGACGAGTTGGGAGTAGACCAATTGGGTGTAGACCAGTTGGGAGTAGACCAATTGGGAGGAGACCAGTTGGCAGTAGACCAGTTGGGAGTAGACTGACTGGTTATTAGACTAATTGACTATTAGACAATGAGTTGTAGACCAATTGGCTATTAGACAAAATGGGTTTTAGACTATTTTATTCATAGACCTTATGATTAATAGACGAAATGGTCAATAGACATAATGGGTGTTAGACGAAATGTGACTTAGACAAATTGGACATTAGATAAAATGGCTAGTAGACGAAATGACAATTAGACTAATTGGCATATAGACAAAATGGTTGATAGACGAGTTGGTAGTAGACGAAGTGAGTTTAGACAAGATGGCATTAGACTAGGTGGACAGTGGACAGGGTGGGTGTAGACGAGGTGCCAATTTACCTATCCATGACGTTCCAACGGTGCAAAATGACATTTGTGGCGTCAGAACGTGCCAGCAGCGCAACATGTAATCTGTAGTGATATCGACTTGTTATTGGTGTGGATGGGGCGGGGTGGAAAGGGCTCCTTTGAAAGCAATTTCGGTGATTGCGTTAACCGATGTTAGCTGTCATTCACTGTTTGAGAGCGAAATTCCATACCGCTGTTTATTATTAAAAACCCTCCTCTGTTCTGTTTTGCACAGCTACATAAGTAAACATTTTCAATCTAAATTTTAAATGGTTTTCTGCTATCGTCAAGAAAAGAAAGAAAGCGAAATTTCTGCAAAAGAAACATATTGCTAACATAAGCTGAGGAGTAAATTTGTTCTGATATTGTTATGTTTAAAGCAAATCAAATCAATTTTTCTGACGCTTTTTTTTGTTTTGTTTCGTGCTGCTTTCAATGTGTGTGTGTGTGTTTGTGTGTTTGTGTGTTTGTTCCTTTTCGAGAGTTGTTTGTTTTACGTGTTTCTTTTATCTTCATTTTCCAGTTTTCTGATATACACTGTAATTTGGTCCACTCCGTCGTAACTCTGTGGCGCGTTTATGCAGGCTGTTCTGTAGGGCTTTTACATAATACCTTCCTTTCCGTAATAACACCTCACCCGACTCAGTCACGGTTGACCTGTGCTTTTATTAAACGAAACCAGTCAAGGTGTGTGCTGCTGAGCTTTTTATGCGGATTTACATCCCTCTGTATGTATATACCGAGTGCATTCATTGTGCCTGCCTAGTTTGTACATAGGTCTACACGCAAGATTCGAGCTTCAAATTTTGAAGCTCCGAAGTACACGACACGATCTGCGTGCCCAAGATTACTGTATTACGCGAACTTTTGTCTCGTGTGTGTGTGTGTGTGTGTGTGTGTGTGTGCACGCGCTCTCAACTCATCATGTTCACCAAATACTGCTGAAAATGTGAAATTACGCTGTAGAAACTAAAATCTTGGCATGGCTAATTTCACGGGTGAAATTATATGGAACAGATAAAATGCATTCAATATGCATAAATTTTAGAAAACAATCCATAAAATCTATAGGACGGAGAGGCAAAAACATTAATTCTTCGAAACGTTATCGCCAACATTTAGAATTAGCTAAAATTACGCAATAAGAATGCTTCTAAAAATGGAAACAAGACAAACTTCTTTTTCTTTTGTTGATGAACAACGATTTCAGATGAAAAAATATCTATTATTTTCGCTCTACCAACAAACCATGAAAATGCGGTTTGTACAACTTAATGCATTGAATGGATGTGTCACGGATCGTTTCATTCACAATGCACGATAATGCAGGATCTACGCACAAAAAAAAAAAAAAAAACTGTCGCGCCGTGCACGTGCAATATACGGTTGTGATATAAACGATTCATTGGTGTACATTGCAATATACAACAGTGTGAACCAGTAACTATCTTCCAAGTGCTACACCTATAATAATCATCGTTCCCCAGAGGATCATTTCTCTTCTCGAAATTGGATGGCAATTTTAGTCGACGGAAAAATATCTTGAACAAAATGGTATGTAATTCCATATTCTGTTAATTTGCTACACAATATGAGTTTCTGCACAACAGTCACATTTAATTTGCATAGCAAGGTGCCATGCGATACCAGGAAAATATATTCCCTGTTCCTCCGCTGGGTAATGATGCTACTCCTACGCAAAGCTCTCTTCAAGTATTAACACCATACTTAAGATGTTTAACACATGGGGATACAACGTTAGTTGCAGACGAAACAGAAACCAAGCTTTAGTGCTTCAAAATAATTCTAAAATGTGAGTTAGGGATAGAAACAAGCAATGTAAAAAAAAAAAAAATCATCAGTACAATCAGTATTAAGTATTGTCAACTATACAAAATGTCAGCAATAGTTACAGTGTACGATAAAATTGTTTCTAAAATAAACTGTCTACAGTTATGGTTTATTGAGGGGAAAAAAAATTGTGAAATCTCCCTCCAGGATTGCTTGCGAATTGTTCATATGGTAAGATGCTGCGTGATACAACTGACCTACACAGATGCATCGAATGTGATAGCTCGAACATTTTTTACATCACTGCTCCCAATGGCAAACAATACCTTTAATCAATCTATACCTGACACCCCGTACAGAAACCAGTTACGTGGGAGAATGACTATCTCAAAGTTATATTGGTCGAACACAAGATTCAGGAAAATCGAACCATTTGGTCAACAGTTGTGACTATCTAAAAGTTTCAGTGCCGCCACCGCTGGATGAAACAGTTCGTATAAACGTCACCTCAGGACAACGATATAAAGGAATTATACAGAAAACTCAACATATTACTTTTCTAGCATAACAAACGAGCACTTGGCCCACCTCTTTCAGAAATCAGGGGGGAATAATTTTACCTTTAAAGGCATAATTTACCATTTGCAGATGAAACAAAAACCCAGCATTCGTGCTTTAAAGTAGTTCTAAAATGTGAGTTAGAGATAGAAACAACCACTGTAAAAATTTGAATCAGTAAAATCGATGTTAAGTACGTTGTATTGCTGAATATACAAAATGTAAACAATAGTTATGATAAAAAAAAAATGTTTCCAGACGAAACCGTCTACAGTTATGGTTTATTGAGAAAAATACTGATATCTCCTTATTATATCTTAGGCTTTATTGCAAAAATTGTATATGGTAGGATGTTTTGTGGTACAACAGACCTACACATGAAATGTAATATCTTGAACATTTTTATATCACTGCTCCCAAAGGTAAAAAGGACCTTTAACATAAGTTGAGGGAATGTGTATTTTTTTTTCATGAACAAACACAAATGATATCTTTAAATTTTCCCTATATTATTGTATATCGTTACACTTCGGTGACATCATGAACTCAATTGTATATCTTCTTATCCATTGATGTCGGCACTGAAAATTTAAAAATCCATATTTTTTTTTTAAGAAATAGCGTCATATCTCTGAAACTTCACAGATGCGTTCTGCTAATATTGATACATTCACTCAATCCACAAAAACTGTATATTTGGGTTTCTTTCCCCTTAACTGTCTCAAATCACTGCATGCATCGATGAAACACATTTTATAGTCATTCCAATTTATCTCTTGTTATTTTTTATGAGCTCTGACACTGTACCAAGGCTACAGGCAAACGTGACCTCCCATTATACTCGGAGGGGTTCAGCGAGGGTAGAATAATCACAAACTGGCGACTGCATTGAAATATGAGAAAAGTTGTAATAACACTAGCCATGATGGGACCTGAAGTCAAGAGACCACTCGAAACAAATAATAAATGTACACATAAATGTAAGAGTGTATGCTCCATGTAGATCACTCTATCTACGCAAGGATGGGGGCTAACATTCTCATATATCGCCAGTGTTTAGATTGGCGAATGTGTACATGGTATACTTTATACACTATAATAATACAGCACCCACGGATCCACTTTTTAAGTCCGCCATGTCCGCGTGCTCAATCGCTTACCAACCTGTTTTCTTTGGTTTCACTTCGTGATGCATGTACATCGTTCGAAATTTGACATAACACTTATCTGCCTTCCTCTCTTGTCTCCATAATTTTCTAATCGTCTCCTTTCCCCTACCCCTACACCCACCCCCTCCCACCCCCCCCCCCCCCATTTTTTGTCCATCTTTCTCCTCCCACCGATCTACGAACACTGTACATGATTCTCACTCTATTCTCCCTTACAACTACCTCTGTCTCCGTTTCTCCCGTCTTCATATTATAGTGTAACCTCAACTTCCAGTTTTCAACTTAGTTTTCAACTTCCAACTCTTATCATTCCGCATGGACTTGTATCCATTGGAGTTATGTAGGTACACATTTACCTGTTACGTTTAAAACGCATTTTTTTTTTCTTGACTAACCACTAAACAAATTAAAGCAACATAAGCAGAAGTAAATGCCCGGATGTCCACACCAGCGTGTTATCTTGTTTGTATGAAAATTTCCAGCGTGTGCGGTGATGGGATTCTTTCATGAAGACCAGGGCCCTGTTTTTTATGAAGAGTTTATAATTGATATCTATCATAAGTCTATGGCGGCCTTTGTGGTAAGGAAATGTATAATCGATTATACCTTTTGATAAACGGGGCCCAGAAGAGATTCGACTGCGTCAAGCTTGTAACCAAGGAGGTACTACCAAGGAGGTAGATGACAACCAAGCGAGCTTACCTAGGATACTTCCTTCTATTAAAGTACCAGGTTTTCCATACAACCATGGAGCTATAGTCGCTACATAATAAGTGTCTCTATGGTATAACCATGGAGTTGTACACGACGTACAACGGAATCCCTTGAACAACCTAGCTCCAGTGTATAACCAAGGAGGTAGGCATAATATACACTTTGGTTGGATATAGTAAGAGGAAAAGCGTCAGAAGGCGTTTGGAAGGCAGCCAGTTGAATTTTGTTTGCATTTGACAGGTTGGGAAGGCGGAAAGGAAGAACATGTGTCTGTGTCTATGTACATGTACTATAGTCCGTAGACAGGAAGTCACGGTAACAGAGCAACAGGGAACATTTTTTTTTTTTTTTTTCGGCAGAGATTTTGTGAAAACAGCTCACAGTTGAGCGAATATTGGAGCTGGCGCAACAATAACCAGAAGCATAGAACCGTTACCTCTTATAATACCTAATCAAACGGAATGGACTTCCTTTATGTCATAGAGCGAAGGTACAGTTGTAACTTGTAAAGGGCAACCGCTTCCCACGGGCTAAACGTTTATTGTTGTCAGTTGTCAGGTGCATCCTTACTTCTTGGGCTAAATTACTTTGGCTAAATTAGCTGCCCCCTTATTTCTTTGGCTAAATTACGTTTTACTGTTGACATGGTTATGTGAGCCCCGAAGGGACATCTGTAAAATAACCAGTGAAATGTTTGCGAACATCATGCGAGAAAAGTGAAGAGTTTGTTTGCAAAAACCGATAAGTCCATTATTGAAAATTTTGAAGTACGGTCTCTGTCACAAAGTACAAAATGATACCTCTTAAATGATATATTGGTCACTACATATAAAGGTATATTTTTGAAGTTATGGTCAAAAGAAGCAAAATTTTTCTTAGTATTCTCTTTATTTTTATTGACCTTTAATTGCAAATATCTCCATTTGACAAATATGGACTTATCGGTTTTTGCAAACAAACTCTTTAAGTGTTTTTGCGAGGTCCCTCCAATCATACACCGTGGCACATTGACAGGTAAAAAAAAAAAATGTTAGCCTATACTCTACCTGTCACCCCCCCCCCCCCCCCCGGTCTCTCATCATCTGCATATCTCCTTCACCTTCTCATCCTTCTCCTCGTTTTTCTCTAGAACTTCTTATTCTTCTTTTTCTTTTCTTTCTTTTTTCCCCTTTCAGTTCAAGTAAAAATGCAAGTGTATGTTTATTAACAACATTCTACTAAAGTTCTCTTCACTCGCGTGACATAGATAATGCAAAACCAATGTTCATATCGTGTTCTTCTTGTCTGGAAGGCATCTACGGAGACAATGTCCGAGAAAATAAGTTACCTTGCTCTTGGAAAACCGCAAGATGATTATAGTATTACAGTTAAGCATTTCAGCTTTTCAGCAGTTCAGACAATGTTTGCTGTGCTGTTCTATCCCTCCCTCCGTTTTCTTCTCTTTATTGAAACTATTATTTATTTTCCATTCATTTTGGCTAATTCGATAGAACAAATTTATACATGTCTTTTAATCGTCATACACGGGCCAATATTGCTAATTATTGCTGGTCATTTTGAGGCCACGAACAGTAATTATGCACATCGAAAGACTGGACGAAAGACTAATTTTCAAGTGCCACAATCCTACAAACAAGACAGAAAATGATCGGTCCCACAACCGAGCAACAATGGTCCAATAAGGCAGCTAAGGTGTGTTCTCCATTCAAATCAATCATCCATAAATACACAAAGCACAGTCTGTCCTTCACAGCATACATGATAGCGCATTAAGTCTACACCATAATGGTCAAAATGTGTGTTCAAGTCGTTCAGGATATTACTGCTATCACAGTATACAGTGGATAACTGCACCCCTGTATGTATGCATGAACTCGGAAATCCTGCCTTCATAGATAAATCCCCTAAAGCCATTCGCTGGTAGCTGATGACACGTAATTATTTTAACCTCAGCACTTGTTATTATATTACCCCTTCTCTTTTCATCAGCCTCTTTCAAATCACAGGGTACTGCTATGCCAACGCCATTCATGTCTCGGGTAACCGTTTGTCGGCCTTTGCTTGTTTTGTTTACTTTCTCCTTTTTTGTTCTGCTGTTTAGTTTGTTTTCAGGATACAGCGGCTCTGGTGAAAAAACTCCGTTTATAAAGTGGGATTAGAGTCTACATATAAAAGCGAACTGCCGACGTGTTGATGAATTGAAAACACACTGGGCGGTACTCAACACCAATCGCCTCTGCATGCAGCTCTGAAGAGACTAGCCGCGCAGTGGGTTTGCAACGTAGGCCCTTTGTTTGACCATGGACCTACATGGTTTTACCAAGGAGTTACTAGCTCCACGGTTTGACCATGGACTGGATGGAGCCACTATGTACTAGCTCCAGTAGTTTGGCCTGGGAGGTGGACACCGTCCCTCCCCCCCCCCCCCCCCCCCTCCCTCCTTGTTTTGACAAGCCGCTTGGTGGCAAGATGTTTGACGTATGAAGCCATTCGCCGCTGTAGCTTTCCGCACATAATACTCTTTTTTTTTCTTTTTTCTTTTGTTTTTTTTTGGGGGGGGGGAGGGCATGACACACATTAAGGTATAATGTTCCCGAGTACATTGATTGGAAGGCATCGGAAACTCCAATGTCAATTCCTACATCAGAAAGGCTTACCTTTCAAGCACAAGGGCGCCAGGGCTACAAGCGATCGATGGTAAGGCCTATTCACACGGAGATATTGATCTGACAGCTGGTACTATTCTACGACCAGACGTGCGATGAGAAGAAAAAACCAAAATAAACGGGAAAACTGCTGATAGTAGTCGAGGTCGGTCCGCCCTAACCAGCGGCGGGGCGCGCGGGGCACAGCTGCACAGGCGACCAGCGGTGGAGAGTTCCAAATTCCGTGCACGGGTCCGTTGAAAACCTCGCTGGGCTCAGCAGCTGCAGAGTACTGTACGTGGCATTTAGGTTCGGAGTAGCACAGCCCTGTGAAATGGAGATCGACCTGCGTGACGAAAGATCAAGTGAGTTGATCGAAAAGGTGTTCACTGTAAAGCCCCACGAACAGATATTACACACGTCCACAGCAATCGCCCACATTCAGTGGGTGGTGCGATCGGGTCTGATATTCCCAGCACAAAAAAGGTGTGCAATGTTCCGCAGTGGTTGACCGCAATCCACGAGCGCGCAGTGAGTGAAGAAATGAGGGGAAACCCGTAAAATCAATCAGAAACGACGGAGTTGGCAAACTGCGGGACGCGGGACCTTTGTGTGGTGTGCGTCTTTGTTACGCTCTACTGAAAGTAATCGACAGAGGGCGCTAGTCATATCGAGGAGAGTTATCTGCGTCGCGGAATGGTCACGACATTCACGATAATGAAATACCTAATATACATGCATAGATGCAAACACACAAAACACGAGTGATCCACTCGAAATAATTCAAATTTCCTAGCTTTCCCATCCTCTTTTTAGATGATTTCCTTTCTGTGCCTCTCTCCCTCCCCCACTACTCCCACACTCTCCATTCCTCTCTACTGCTCTTTCGACTTCTTTCTTGCTCCCTCGATTTCTCTCCTGCTCTCTCGATTTCTCTCTTGCTCTCTCGATTTCTCTCTTGCTCCCTCGATTTCTCTCCTGCTCTCTCGATTTCTCTCTTGCTCTCTCGATTTCTCTCTTGCTCTCTCGACTTCTTTCTTGCTCCCTCGATTTCTCTCCTGCTCTCTCGATTTCTCTCTTGCTCTCTCGATTTCTCTCTTGCTCTCTCGATTTCTCTCTTGCTCCCTCGATTTCTCTCCTGCTCTCTCGATTTCTCTCTTGCTCTCTCGATTTCTCTCTTGCTCTCTCGATTTCTTTCTTGCTCTCTCGATTTCTTTCTTTATTTCACTCTGTCTCTTTACTTGCATACAGTTAAGATTTGCGATTATTCTGTACAAGCTTGACTAACTTATTCTATCTAGAGTATGATCTATAAAAATATCCAATCAATAACGGAACAAGACCTTTTCTGTCTGGAAAGACGGGGAGGGAAAGTTGTAGTCATTATTCATCATTTGCAGATGAAACAAGAACCGGGCCAGCTGTAGTGCTTCAAATAGTTTTGAAATGTGAGTTAGCGATAGGAACAACCAACGTAAAAGTGTGAATCAGTCCCCGCGTTCACATTGGTCCCCGCGACGCGGGGACAGCCACAAGAGATCTTGTCTTTTTTACGACTGACCGTTCACATCTCATCTGTCCCCGAGCTGTGGGGGCATTTTGAATCATATAAAAATACTATTAGAATACAAATTGTGAACAATGGTCAAAATGAAATAGTATTGTTTCTAGAATAAACCGTTTACAGTTATGGCTTGTTCAGAAATATAATGATTATCTCTTTATATCTAAGGCTTTATTGAGAAATTTTCATTTTATGGCAGATTTTTTTTTTTTTGTATAACTGACCTAGACAAATGCATCAAATGTGAAAACTCAATAAAGAAAAAATAGATATTGGATGTTCCTGATGGTTAAGAAACAATACCTGCAATCGAATAGGAACGAAAATAAATTAATCATGGTCGAAATTTTGAATCCATTTACCCTGATCATGCGTAATACTATGTCTTCATATCATCGTCTACTAGCATTGTCAGTGGTTTGAAAATAAACAACTGCATGGAAATTATCATCTAATGTCATCAGCGATTATTTTGATTATCAACATACATTAGGGCATTCGTCATGATTATTTAAGACCCGAGCAAGACATTTAACAAAGCTAGGTACAAGCATGGACCTACGTGGTGCGCGACACTTTTGCTCCTGTGACAATTGCTCAAGTCTTGTCTTATTTTTCCCAAGGACATAGGGTTAGGGTTAAGGTGAGGGTTAGAGTATTGATAGGGGGTTAGGTTCAGATTGGCGTGAAGATTAGGATTATAGGGTTAGGGTTATGTTCGTGGGTAGACTTTGTCTTTGGCTTGGCGTATAGACATTTCATGGGAGCAATATTGCATTGTCGCAGGAGTAAATGTCATGGAACCGTCAAAGGACAATCGATTTCTTTTACATGCATTCCAAACACCAAATGAAACGTAATAAATGAAAGTACAATGGTGATACAATAATTATTGTGCTTTCATCGTAGACTGAATGGATCAATCTACTGTGACTTGCAAAGTGCCGCAATCATAGGCGCAAATAATGCAAATGGAAATGATTACGTTGTTGAGTATTATAATTGAATAAAGCCACTATACAGAGCTATGGGTTTCCCATTAATCTTTCACGACATGCCGCCATTATTTATATAATTATCTTCTATTATACTAGAGAATCGCTTACAGGGCCGTGCTCGCCTGCTACTCAATCCAGCTTTGTTTGTAGTTCCATGGGTAGACTTAGACAAAGTCTCCATAATGTCTATACAGAGTAGAAGTGCAAGTGTTGCACAAACTACACGTCAAAACAAATTCTACAATTTGGTTCTAGTTAATGATGTCATTCTTATGAACATTTTATTTTGTATAATCACTTTTTTTTTTAATTCTAGAAGCTTTTTAGAATTACTCGAGGTCTTTCAAATTCATACCAACACGGCTAGCGGTGAACCGTAATCAAGAAGTATCCATTAATCATTCGGGCTGGTGGCAAGGAATGAAAAAAATATACACAAATCTTTCTCGAGATCACTGTTTCAGGATGATTTACCTGCAATAAATTCTGAGAGTTGTTGCGACAGAGCGCTCAGGCCAACTGTAAAGGGATAGTATAGTATTGGTGGAGATGAGGATTGGGGTTTAATTCTATTTTATTTTATTTTTTGCGAGATACGAAGAAATTACTTATATGAAATATTAACCAGAGCACACATTTCTAAGAAGTTGATGAAAATCGGTTTTCGTATGGCCGAGACATCCTAAAACGAAGTAAAACTAAACATTCGTAAAAGAGGGTGGGTCCCACCTTTTATTAGGATTGCTCTTTTTTGATATCTCAGTCATTTCAAAACCAATTGTCATCAGTGAAACATTGGATTCATTTTTGAATTACATGCTCTTTCACATTCAGATCTTAAGTTTCTCACTAAAATGTTTGAAACCTGAAGCTTGGTCTCAACACAAACTATACGATCCCTTTTAGTCGATTGCCCCGGACTGTAAACATTATACGTCATTTAACAATAGTGACGAATCGGTTAATTGACTTCTATTATCAACATCTAAGAAATTTCAATATGGAAATTATTCATAACACAACGGACTCTCAAAAGTAAAAAGAAAAACATTAAACTGCAGTAATATCATCAAAATGAGTGACGACTTACCAATGAATTCGCTGATTCGCTAACATGATATTGTGCACTTGTGAGAGGAAGAGATTTTAGACATTCTTTGGACTCCCTGCGATGTTTAATCAACTGTATTGGAGTCTGTCTGACATAAATTGCAACAAATGGACATCGATATAAGCCAAGAATCCTTGATATAACCTCAATCCAATTTAGTCAAGCATATTCCATTATAATGAGTGTATACACTCATGGAAGGCAGGATGGCAGTATTATAGGAGATAGATTTACCCCGACTATGATATCGTTGTTGCTCATGCTTTCCAATCGGTGTCCCTCCTGTGTCTGAGTTCGTAATTGTGTTTACCTGATTGATGATGTCCATCAGCAAAAATAAATGGGTTCATTTCCGTTTCATCTAATCAAAATTTCATTCATTGGCCAGGAGGGATGTTGAAGTGTGCTCGGACTGGTCACTCGATTGCATGATGTTTGTATGGCTGGTTTGTATAGTGGGTTTATTGATGGTCGTTAGTATGTTTGTTGAGGATGTGATCATGTTATCACCATTCCGATGACGTCATTTCCACCACGATTATCGGCATTGTCATAATCGCAATATCCACCTAATTATCACTTTTGTCCCCGTTATCATCGTTATCATCATCATCATCATTCTAATGATCATCACCACTTCCAAGGTATTACATTGTTCTTCTAATTTCGCAGTGAATTAATAGACAGCTGTACGACAAGTTCTCTACCATTAATTTTCAAGTCAACTTCATCGTCGTCATCATCATTCTCAATATCATCACCACTTCATCATCATCCCCATCATCATCGTCATCATCGTCATCATCATCTTCATCATCATCGTCATCATCGTCATCATCATCTTCATCATCATCGTCATCATCATCACCACTTCCAACTTATCACATTACTAAGTATTCTATCTATATTCTGATTTCGCAGTGAATTGTAGACAGCTATACGAGCAAGAGCTGTAACTTTGATTTGCACGTCAACTACATCATCATCTTCTTCTTCTTCTTCTTCTTCTTCTTCTTCTTCTTCCTCTTCTTTACCATCAACACCATTCTTACTATCACCACCACTTCCAACGCCATCACATTATCCTATCTAATTTCGCGGTAAATTTCGGACAGCTGTACGACAAGTTCGGTCCTTTAATTTTCACGTCAACTTTCTAAAGTCATTCTTAGGAGTAAACACTTCAATCAAGAGTGTAGTGTGTCAGCGCAAGCAGCAATCGAAACTGGACACATACATCCTCTCTCACAGGCGGGACATCGGTAATATAATCCCATGAGATTATCATATTACTATATTCTCTCATTACTGTACAATGTACACAAGAATATGTCAGTTAACATGGTTAACGCGTTGTGTCTCAAATATTATACATATTCTATCCGAAAATAACATTGCTTTTGATGATGAATACAAGGTGGTATTTTCGCGAGGATATATGCGTGGGATATCAAAATAGTCCGGCGTCTAGCATAGCACAGATGCAATATCCCTAACACGTCATTCTCAATTTGAAAAGGAATTTGCACGTGTTACTGAAAAGGGCGATCTAGAATAACTGAAGAGGCCACATTTTGACGGAGGATGCACATCATAATAATCATAGTATAGCTGAAAAGAGGATAAATTGCACGTGTGTCGTTTATATATGCAGGTTCAGAAAACTGATCTTATTCATGTTTTTATATACTTCAAAATAGATGGAACTGTTTGAACATTCAAACCATCCTTCTGTAACAACAACTTGATTGAAGAGACTCTCTTTTCTATCTCCCTTAAACTGTCTCTTTTACAAACAGCTTTTCATAGGCTTTATTCAGTTCTCAGGAATGATAACATGTTTGCTGGGTTTAAAGGGATGGTATAATAGTTTTGGTTGATATGAGGCTTCAGGTTTCCATTTGTGTGTGTGTGTGTGTGTGTGTGTGTGTGTGTGATAATGATAATGAGAAACCTCTTCCGAAATATGAAAGAGCTATCAAAAAAAAAAAAAGTAAAGCAAAGTGTTCCTGATAAAAACTGGGTCTCATCCGTTATCAGGACCACTTTGTTTCTGGATATCTCAGCCATTTCAAAACCAATGTTACATTACATAAACTTGAAGACCTCTCAGAATTGCGCGCTCTTTAATATTTTAAAATTCTTTCTGTTAAATCCTCTCTGATATTTTTTTAAATGTTTTTAGTTAGATCTCATCAACTCCAGGGCTCATCATCCATCCACCAATCAATCGATCACTGAATTCATTATTACGTAATGAAGTAGCCATCACAATCTTTGCACAGCTGCGTGCAGTACCAGCTCTCTGGAGCACATCCTCAATCACCTCCTGTTCCATTTCCCTAGTTCAGCGTGTAGGCATTCTCTTTTTTCCATTCTTTCCTTCCGTTCTTTCCGTCTATTCTGTCAAGTTGTGTCATGTCTTTGTGTTTCTCCTGTTTTGTTCCGTTCTGTCGTAAACTATATGTGTTAAGTGTTTGTAAATAAGTAATCCATAAGTTGGTTTTTTTTTTTTGAGTAGTTCACAACATACAAGCTTGCTTTTTAGTGGACCTCTCAATTCTTTCTTTTTTCTCAACTGAAGCATAACTTTGTACTTTTTTGCCAGTATATATGCATTCTTTTGTTCATCTGTATAATTAATCTTTTACAAAGTCAAATGTTTATGTTTATGATGTAATTAAAGATTTATTATGTGTTATGTTTTGTTGGAAAAAGAAGAATGAAAAAAAAAATGAATTGAATTGAATTGAATACAGGTTTCATATTATCTTACAAAATGTAGTTGGAAACATAAAGCCCCATTTCAACCAAAACTATATCATCCCTTTAATGAAGAGAATGTAGGGAGTACGGAATGGTGAATGACACCAGGAAACACATTCAATGGGAAAGCCACCCCCCCCCCCAAAAAAAAAGAAATAAATAAATAAATGAAAAATAAATGAATAAATAAATAATCCCAGCAGAAAATATCACTAAAATATCCACAAGAAATAAGGAAGATATAACATTTTGAAATTTCATTTTTTCCCGAAAATATTTCTTGATCTGCTGCGTCCAATCTTTATGGATGTTCATACGAACGAGATAATGATGTCATGCCCTCACAATTGCTCATGTCTGCTGTATGTTACGTTACGTGAAATTCGGGAAAATGTGTTATTTTTAGCTAATACAGTTAAAAGCATATTCCCATACCAAAATATATCAGAGGTAACAACTGTTATTTTTTATTTGGGTGGTTTTAAGTCAAGTTTCATAATTCCATTATTCATGCAACTTAGATATCCAAAATAGAGCAATCCTAGTAAAAGGTGAGACCCACCTTTTATCATGATCGCTTCCTTTAACCTTGTTTTCCATATCTCAGCATTTTGCATTTTAAAACCGATTTTTTTTTTTTTTATTAAATAGACTTTGCATTCCTCTTAGAATTGTATGCTCTCTAATGGTTCATAAGTGGTTTTATGACATATCTCGCAAAAAAAAAAAAAAAAAAATGCGAATCCCAATCTCAACTAAAAGCCAATCTCAACCAACCAGAAACTATGCCATCCTTTAACGGTATAGCAGCTATTATAGCTCACAGTATCCCTGAAAACGATGCACGAGAATGCGTAGTAGCTCATCAAAAGATGGCGCTCTTAAGAGCAGCAAATACTCGTCCAGTGTATGTGACATGCAGATTATAATGTAAGTGATAAGTGATATTCCCGACCCCTTGCAAAAGATGTCTCGTGATTACGGCACGTCCAAAGGAAACATAAACGACAGTTTTGGTAAACCTTCCTGCCTCTTTGGTCCATTTGATCATTTAAAATCTTTAGTGTGCCAGGCACAAAAGGATAAAGCTTCTGTTAAAGCTCCGAGACTAGAGTATCAATACAACTTCAGACTGTCATTGTAACTATCACTGACCGTTCTGAAATAATGCCTATACAAAAACAATATAAAAAGATTTGTTTCTTCTTTGCACGTTGTCAGTTTAAAACTTCATTTATCGAAACCTAAAATATTTCAAAAGTAATTCATGTCGTCAGTAAATTATTCGAAAAATGCATAAAATGTAGTATAAGAAGACTTCGCTGCAATTCAACGGTCTTTTGACCATGTGAGAAAGTTTTAGAACTATAACAAGGCTATTCTTTTGAATGATGTCGAAGTTGTCTTTAGAATTTCACTTTTCCGAAGATACTATCGGCTTATTTTGCCTTTTCAACGTTTTGATAACAAGCTTTCATGGAGGAATCATATTGATAACATATGTAAAATTATTTCACGTAATATTGGCGTAATGAACAGATTAAAATATTATCTTCCTTCATCTGCATTATTAACTCTTTATTCTAGTTTGATACTACCTTATTTAAAATACGGGATCCTTGCTTGGGGTAATACATATCAGATATTACTTGATAAACTTTTTTTTATTGTAAAAGAAAGCGCTCAGAATTGTTTTTAATCTACATACAGATGCTTTGTTTTTTGACCATAAAATACTAAAAATAAAAGATTTGTATGTGTTTCAACTTGGCCAGTTTATGTTTGATTATAACAGCGACTTTTTACCTAAGATATTTCACGACTCATTTCATCGAAACAGTCATATACATAACTATTCCACGCGACGATCCGACGAATTTCATCTTCCATAAATGAGAACCGCACATGCCCAAAGTACATTTCTTTATACCGGACCCAGACTTTGGAATAATGTAGATAATAGTTTAAAAGATTCCCCCAAATTTGTTACATTTAAATACAAATTCAGAAAACACCTACTCTCTACTTATAATTCTAGATAATATAAATTGCTTTAATTCATGCTTGAGCTTTCACCTGTCCTGATGTCGCAGCACTTGGCGTGTTCTGTATGCAGACCTCTCTTCTTTCTTCTCTCCTCTTCCTTTCCTGTCCTTTGTTCTTCGTAGACTTGTATATTGTTACCGTCTTCTCTCCTCTCGGTACTGTCTCGCGTCTTATATGTGTATGGGTAATGTGTGTACGTGTGTGTTGTCCTTGTCATATTTTCCCGGTACACGTGGTTCAGTTAACAGTGTCCGGGTATTAGCACTGATATTCTATTTTATTTTTTATTTTTTCCGACCTTCGTATCTCAATATAACTACATGTATATCTTCACAAATGACTTAATTAATCAATATTAAATACAATACATGTAGTTATAAAAAAAAAATCGAATAATATATCATTTACTCATTATTTATCTAGCGATCCACGTCCCACAAGCTTTGCTTTTTAGTGGATCACTATTTTCCATAAACGAATCTATTTTCCGCACGCCCACGAAGTTATATATATATATATATATATATATATATATATATATATATATATATATATATATATAATTATGTTGTTATATAATTTCTCTCGGATACTACATGAATCTTTTACAAATGTTTGAACAATATTATTTCATGACATGTTACTTTGTACTATGTTTTGATTTTCGTTGATTGGAAATAAACTATGATTGAATTGAATTGAAAAAATGTTCTTTGTTGACATGAGAGGTCGCCCTTCTGTTCTTCTTTTGCATGACGCGCTGCGAGTTCTCTCTGTGTATATAAAGTCTGTAGACATTTTTCCATGAGGGTTTGGTGTGTTTTTCGAATGCTTTCAGTAAGCCGGCGTAGAAAGTGGGAGTTTACAAAAACTGATTGACTTTGACCCCGTCTACAGTGCGAGGCTCGGCCGCGGCCGAGCCCACCTTCATTTCAGTGTAAACGCGCAAAAGGCCAAATGCGAGGCCAAAATTGGCCTCGCTCTGGAGAAAGAAATGATGTTGTTGTCGACGACGACGACGATGATGATGACGATGGTGGTGGTGGTGGTGGTGGTGACGATGAATTTGTCCAAGGAAGGAAAATAATTCATCAGCCTGTGTGGCGATAAGAATAAATTTTGCAATCCGATGCAATACACACACACACACACACACACACACACACACACAAAGATAAATGGGCCTGCAATACCATGAAATACGAACTTCGAAGTTAAGTCTTACCATGCTTACAGCTTAGAATGCTTTTTGGATGTCGTTGTAGTGTTTGCTTTGAAGTACTCTCTCATTCTCATTTTCTATTCGCAACTTACGATCCGTTATCATTTTGCGGCATCATTATTATTATAGCATTAGACATCTTGCATGGGAAGGACTCTGGTGTTTTATTTATACACTAAAAAGTTCCTTTCTCAGAATGCGTCTGCGGTGGTTCACGGAGCGATGTGAAAGCAAAAGTGTCATAATATCATTGATCTTTCGTAGAGTTACCGAATCTGATTTTTTTTTTCTCAACACGTGTGTGTATGAAAAATGATTTTACGGTATGAGACGGAACACAATAATACACGCGAGTCAATAAAGGATGCACAAAAATACAAACAGCGCCCTCAGGTTATGACAACCGTGTACATTGTCGCAATTTAACTTGACTGGTTCTTTTCGTTGTTTCTGCATATAGTTGGTTCTCCTTCTTGTTCTTTTATCATGGGGCTTTTCTGTTTTGTTTAAATCTTTTTCTTCTTCATTTTTTGTCTTCTTCTTTTTCTTCACTTCTTCTTCCCCCTTCCGTTTTTTTTTTTCTGCAATAGGAAGGGTATAGTAAATCACTTTAATATCACGTATGTTTGATTGATTGATTGATTTTATTTTATTTTCCGTAAAAGACAAGGACTGGTAGCCCATATTCAGCGATGCCAACGCGACATTGCTGGTCTTCCATGCGGTCCAGAATGTTCCAAAACATCACTTCTCGTGCATGTTGTTGACAAGATGTGTTAGACAATCAATAGTAAATTTTGTTGTTGTTGATACATCCCAACTATTCTACATTTAACAGGCAGGTGATTTAGCACGAAACTCTCTGAATTTACTAAAGATTAACATGCAGTAAACAACAACAACAAAACAAAAAACAATATGCATATTCTTTTGTCATTACGCTAGCCAAAAAAAAAAAAAAAAAATGAGAGTACGTCACATTCGTTCCACACGTGACGTCATGAACTGTCATCTTATCTAGCAATAACGGCACATTGACAAGACAAAAGACTTTAATCATTCATTAATATTGTCATATTTAATATTTCTATGTAAGATTTGTATAATTTTTCTCCTCAATCTTTGCTGATATATTGTTTTATCATTTTTTACAGTCACTGGATGAAAATCCTTTGAGTATTTCACATTTACAAACTTGAAGAATTCTTGCTTCCCACCTACAACCACGACAATATCAACATAAATCATGTACAACCTTACATTAAACACACACACACACACACACACATACACAGAGAGAGAGAGAGAGAGAGACACACACACACACACACATACACATATACATGCACACTCAAGATCACATATGATATTTGAGTTAAGGAAAAATTTAATAAAAAAAGAGAAATTCTTTACATCTGAAAACCAACATATCACCAAAATACACGATGGACAGTAAAATATGCTACGTTTAAGAATTAAGCTTTTGAATGGCCTGTATTCATATGTTGTGAGTCTCCCTTTCATGTACATATTTAAGGAAATTAGAAATATAACTTAAAATCACAACGAAGGGATTATCAATTCAATTCAATTCAATTTAATTCAATATCATTTTTTTAAACAGCATAACACACAAAGAAAATTAGTAGCGATTAAAATAGGCCTTGCATCTAGATAACAGGCCTACACAAGAAGCACAATGACAGTTTGTTCACGTCTATGATCAATAAAAAGTTCATATTATATATAGTATAGACTCACTTATATATTCTGCCAAAAAAATGGAGGTGCCCACTCAAAAACTATTTTGTGATAGGTACCATGGAAAGAATGGAAAAGGTATTAAAAGCTTACAACTACAAATCGTGCATAAAATGTATGAAATATCTCGATCTCTATGCCCTTGGTTCATTATAACTGGGACCTACGCTTTAACAACAGCTACGCTTAACAAGCTTGCTTTTAAGTAGGGTCCATCATATTTCTGCAGCATTTATACTTTGATCCAAACTTTCATAGACTGAAAACCAAAATTTATTACTCTATATGTTTAAAATAATTTATTGTGCATCCTACCCGGATATTATGCGTCATTTTACTTTGTTATGTTATGATTTTTTTTTTCATTGATGAATATGACAATAGATTGAATATTGATATTGAAATTGAAGATGAAATTGAAAGATAAGAAAAGCTGGAACAGAAATAGGAAGAGAAATTAAGAAAAAAAAATAAAATAAAGAGCCAAGAGGAATCAGAAACAGAATGAAATATGTGATTATTTCATATCGCTTAAAAAGTAATTTCAAGATCAAAACCCACATCAATGGTCAAAGCCACAGAGACAACTCGTTATAACAGGACAGCACAGCGTAAAACAACTACCAAAGTGGCACAGGGGTGCACGTCACGAGAACGACACCCCCGAGTCATACAGCTCATGAGTTCGACACTATAAAAAGCAAACACGGCACACGAAACCGACACATTGATCCCGTGTCATATCTGTCGAACTGACTCGTGGGCTGTTTTTATCTAGTATCAGTCTCATGGGCTTTTTCTTTGACTAGTGTCGAACTCGTAGGCTGTATGACTCGTGGGCAGTATGACTCATGGTTGTCGGTTTTGTGGGATGGCCCCGGCACGGGGAACTGCCGGCAACGGAAATGACTAGCAGATCAACCTAGCGCCGATTGTCAGAATTCTACACTGCAAAAAGTCCGGTGTTACATATGAAACACCGAGCTGGTGTTAAATTTTCGGTGCTCATTTGTAGTGTTAGATCAACACCTCCGGGTGTCACTTCAAAATATAAAATTGTTTCTTTTTTTTTGAATATTTTCTTAGTTACTGTTTTTCTTGTTGATTTTGAAATTCAACAAGACGATCAAGAATTTTTCGATAAAGTACTTGATTTTTGAAAAAAAAAAGTGTGAACACATTTACACTACAGTAACCCCAGTTGGTGTGGTCTCCTATTGAAGCTGGGCGGATGTTATACCATTGACATTAAGATCAGCAATATTATCAAATCAACACCATGCGGTGTCATTGTTGAATTAACACCAGCGCAGTGTCAGAAATATCATCAGCTGCAGTGTCAAATTAACGCCATGAAGTGCCAGGTGAACACTTTTCAACACCATTACAGCATACCTTCTACACCTTTGGGTGTGGTCCTCTATTGACACTTGATCGGTGTTAGATTTAACACCCGTGGTGTTAAATCTAACACCGATGTTTTTGCAGTGTATTCATGATTCTGTCAATCATACCGCTTCTGACCGTTTTTTTGTTTTTTTTAACATCTTTAGGGTTGAATATTGTTGTATACATTTTCCTATACACCTCATGAATAGAAGGAGAAAGGCAACTTGAAAGACGAAAAAAAAAATACAAAAACTGTTGAAAATTATGTTCGTACTTGATTTCATATTTCAACACTTCGGACTTAACTCTGTCAGAAAATAACAATCAAAACCCCTAAGCCGAGTTCATCTAGGGTGTAATTATAATGCCTGCGGGAAAGAATTGTAGGTTTTTTCCGTTTTCTATTTTCATAGGGTCAACCTGAATGGAATTTTCTTTAAAAAGGGGGTCAAGCAAAAGAAAAGGAAAGAGGAAGAGAATGGGAAAGATTTATATAGAAAAAAGAGAGAGAGATTCGAGGTAGAGTAAACAAGGATACACCTAGATTGCTTTATGTTTACTAGGTAAGTAATGAAAACGGTTGCTTTTCTGTCACAATGGCTAACTCAGCCGCAGGCTGGAAAGACAGAAAGATAGGCTTTAAGGTATAAGCTGTAATCTGCAGCAGATTTAAATGAAAGGAGATATCTGCTTTTCTTTTTGTTTTCTTCTTCACGTACAAATCACACGATGTACCTAAAACAAATGACACGGACTCGTCCTACGACTAGTCTTCTTCGTTTTTCCCTATATTCTTGAAGCCTTCCACGGAATTACGATAACTAATCTGAGCGAGAAAAAAAAAAAAAAACCCAGAGGCAAATCTACAATCCGCATGAAAGGCGACAGGTTTATCATATTCAATCTCTATAATGCTGACCGGATACTCTCTCCCTTCCCCCACCCCCACCCCCTTCTCTCTCTCTCTCTCTCTCTCTCTCTCTCTCTCTCTCTCTCTGTCGTTGTGTGCGTTTGTATACTTATGCGTTCACGCTCGTGCGCCAATATCATCAAACCCGAAACAAGTTGTTAAATTTCCTAAAGACACAGACCTACACAACCCACCCATAAAACAAAAACAAAAACAAAACAAGGGTTTACCATCAAACGAAGTAAAAATGGTACATGTTTACGATAGTTACCTGGGAGAAGTTCTGTGAGAGAAAAAAAAAAGGTCTCATTCCTCGATCAGTTAACGACTACTTTGGCTTCGCCGTTCGTCGGGAGGAAAAGCAAATAATAAAAATAAAAATTACAAAAATAGCAGAGTTGCTTCTAAGAACAGACGACGCCTTAAGCCCCTACTGACAAATTGATGAATACGTTAATCATACGGAGGGATTAGTTGGTTGTGGCCAGAAGGGGATGGTTTGCATGCACCGCACATGCATAGTGAGATGATTCCAAATAGTTGTTTGTTAAGATTTCTTCGCGAAAAAAAAAAAACAACCTACAAAATGGACCAATACTAATACGCACCCATCGCTCTCTCCGACAGCTCATTGTATACATACACTTTTTCCTCTTCTCGCTTCTTGTTTGTCTTGGTAGTTTTTTTATTTTCTTATGATGAATCTTTTCTCGTAAGGATGATCTCGTATCATCTTCGCCCAACCTAAAGTGCGTGTCGCGTACTCGTGAGGATGAATCAATTTCTCAGAAGTACCTTTCTTCCCTTTCGCTCGAATATAGATTATGATCCTCCTTCTATGATTAACATCGCCTTTGCTGTCACATCCATCAATGCTCATCATTTCTCGAGCAGATTTTAAATGTCACCTTATGTTTCCCCCTTTTTTTTTTTTTTGGTAGACTTTGCTTGTAAGCACCCTATAGGATAAACCCATTCCTACCTTTAATATACAGTATGTGGATTAGTGGATTATAATAATGAAAATGATATTAATAATAATGATGATAATGATAATAATAATGATAGCATTATCATTATCATTGTTATTATTATTATCATATAGATATATATATATACACACACACACACACATATATATATATATATATATATATATATATATATATATATATATATAAAAATATATATATATATATATATATATATATATATATATATATATATATATATATACATATGTATATGAATATGTATGGTTATATTATTATGTACATAATTATTACACACACACACACATTATATACATACATATACGAGTTTACATGCAAAAACAGATGAAGAGTTTGTTTGCAAAAACCGATAAGTCCATATGTGTCAAATATAGATATTTGCGATTAAAGGTCAAGAAAAATAAAGAGAATAATAAGAAAATGTTTGCTTCTTTTGACCATAAGTTCAAAAATGTACCTTTATATGTAGTGACCAATATATCATTTAAAAGGTATTATTTTGTACTCTGTGACAGAGACCGTACTTCAAAATCTTCAAAAATGGACTTATCGGTTTTTGCAAACAAACTCTTCAGATATTTCCTTTTCTATCAATTTGAGATATTTTAGATTGAAGCTGCTGAGAAACAAAGACAATCATTAAAATAATGTATGTGTGAATATATTCGAATGTGGAAAATGAGCAAAGAAAATGGGATTCCATCGGAATTCGAACAAGAGACCTCCGGATGCTAGTCCGGTGCTCTATCGACTGAGCTATAGAAAGCCCGAGTTCAGTGTTCGTCCCAGAAACCCTAAATTCTCAATGCTCGGATGGTCAGAAGCTATAGCAGTGTGCTTGTGTGTGACACACATGCAGCGCACACACTTAAACCTGGCATTAACCCGAAGGATAACTCAACTTGGGAATAAATGCGAGGGATCACAGAAGTGATGCAGCTTTTTCTGTTTGCGTTTTTTAACATATTTGAATGATACAAATCCTTAAAATATTTCTTTTAATATAACGATTGATTCTACATTTAATGATGGCCTTAATACGCAAAATAAAATGGCGTTTGTCTGTATTTGCATTTAAACTCTTCATCATACATCATATAACGTAATGATGATTTTATGAATATACATTTATTATAACATATACAGGGGGGGGGGGGGGGCAGTTATGCAGTTCATATGAATAACCAGTGCTAATTTTGGCGAAATGTGATTTTTGACTTTGTGCTTTAAACAAATTAATTTACTCATGTTTATGTGAATTTAGATGATCTCCGAGTAAAATAGCCTACATTATATTATATCATTTTGTTCATCAAACATCGTTATTACAGAGTGCATTTAAAGAGAGACCTAAAGTCAGTGTGTGAAGACGTATTGTTCGTTTGAGAGTCGCAATTCTCGAGTTTCTACAAGCGAAGTATATACAACAAGTGCCCCTCACTTTTTTGACAATAGCTGCGTAATTACGACAATCACGTAATCAGAAGCTTTAACGCGAATTAGCCTCGGGCATTTATAATGAGTAGTCAGCGGGGGGACGGTCAGCCGATTCCTCCTAAACCCTTCTATCTACGGCAATTCATATAACCCTCCGGCCCTTTTTCAGCCGAACGATTATAGCCACGTGCTAGAAATACAAGGACAAAGCAATGTTTTATTCTGTGCGTCTTGCCGGTTTTTGTTAAGATCGGTGTTTATCAATGACGAAATTGCCGATTACGAATTTCAAGTCGGGAATATGTGATTGTATAATTTGACGGTTATTGCTTTCAAAGGTTCACTCGAATACTTCTAATTTTGTCACCTTTTTACGCAAATCCATCTAACCTTTAAATGACAATTGTAATGATTAACACTTTGATCGTCTGAACTAAAAAAAAAAAAAAAAAAGCCTCTTATTTCCGGTGGGATCACTCGGGCTCTTAGATTTTTTTCGCAGAGTATTTTTTTATTTTTATTTTTCAATAATTCAAAGTTCAAGGAGCCACCGAAAACGCATCAAGTAGTTCACTTAATTATTTTAACCAGTTGTGGCTTAGATGTGATTATTAAGCTATTTCCCATGAATTCGACAGATGGCTATAAAACCCGCTTCCATCGATAAGGTAGATAATATCTCGCCGCATTCGAAGGCAAAACCAGTTTTGGAATCCAAAAATTTGGAGTAATTAGGCATTACACATTGCTCACCCGATTTAATTCTAACTTTGTGACCCACGTCAGAGTGATAAGTCGCCTACTATTTACTTTCACACTTTGCTATTAACACTTTTGCCTCTAACTCTCACATTTTTTTTTCATGATGATTGATTTGTCAGACTTTATCTTTAAAACGAATCTAAACCAACTTCAAAACAGCCACAAAACCAGGGCCTAGAATTGCTGTGTATGATATATAATGTTTATCAATATATATTGGTAAACATTATCATACACAAATGATTGTACTGCATTCACCTCCATTCTTCTTTGTTGTGCTTGTTATCATTGTTATTGCTGTATTAGTATAAATTTATATATCTAAACTGCGGACGATTATAATATCATGTTATCATTATATACCGAAATTAACGTGATGCAAATGACGATCAGCAAAATAGTAATATATTTTTTACTAAATGTATTATTAAACATGATAATTATATTATAACTATTAATATAAATGATATTATCCCAATCATTAGTATGATTAATGATGATTTGCATTATCATTATCGCTACATTTGTAAAAAGTCTATTACAATCATTATTATATGCTATCAGTGTATCTATTAACATCATTATTTTATAAGTGATTAGCAACTGTTTAACGGCATAAGAGCGGATGAACATGGCATAATATAATGTTCTATCAACAATAAAGAGAGAAGAGAGAGATGATCCCTTTGATAGCTAGTCATTTTGTATGAAAGACATTTCGATGACGGGTCCTTGCAGTCGGTCTTGTTTGTAGCATTGTAGTTATGAGTAGACCACTTGCAGCCGATATAATGTGCTAATCCCCCCCAGAGAGCCATAGTCCATAGTACCTGTGGCTCCCATTGGTGATTAGTTAACGACCTAAGGCCAGATTATACGCAGTTTCACATGTAAATGCTTCTGTTATTTCCTAAAACACTATTAACTGTTTTATACTTTTCCCTCACCCTCCTCCTCCTTCCTCTCCTTCCCCAAGGTGCCCCTCTTTCCTTCTTTCTCTCTCTCTCTTCTCCTCTCTTTTTGTATCACATGTTTTTGTTTTTGTTTTTTACATTGTGCCTTAATAATTACATCATCTCTCTTGTTTCAGTGTTGTAGACAAGCCATTCTATCACCCCGCGCTCATACTGTATGCAAGACAAATGAACCAGAAAATCGTCAAAGCGTAAATTCAATAAACATCAAAAACTGTCATAAATCCTATCATACATAAGATCTCCCCCTCCTTCTCCCTCCATCCCTGCCTCTCTCTCTCTCTCTCTCTCTCTCTCTCTCTCTCTCTCTCTCTGGTGGAGACAGGAAAGATGATGATGAGTGAGCAGAGATGAGGGAGATAGTGGTGTGACAGGAGCGCATCTCGCCCAAGCCTTAATGGATTTCTTCAAGCAAGGTCGAAAATTGGGCCAGAAACCAGCTGAGATCGAGTATTGTTATGTAAGATCTGATGAAGCAGGCTTTTAAAGGGAAACGTGCTGGCTGTGAAATTTCCATGTGACCCAAAACATGGCTTTTTTTAAATATTCTTATACATATATCTTTGTCCTTCCCTGGAGGTACGTATATCCAGTCAAACGCCTTGAACAGGGCGTGTCGTGGATCAATCCTATTCGGGAGTAAAGAATATCAAAGGCAGCACGTTGATTCAGATAGATAAACGAATGAACGAACAAGCAAACAGTGTGGAAAATGTTGCTGGAATCTCGTTTTATTTTGTTTTTACCAGTGAAGCATGTATTTTTTTCTCTCTCAACTTTAGCATATCTTTGTATTTTTGCCGGTATGCATGTATGTCTTTATCTGTATCATTTTCTCCTTTGCAAAGTCGAGAGTGTATGCTTATGATACAGTTCTTTATTCATTCTGTATTTTATTTTGTAGGGGGAAAAAGAATGAAATTAAATGAATTGAATTGGAAAAAAAAAGAAGAAAAAAAATCATCATTTCCTTTTCCCTGGTACAACAGAATAGCAAGAAAAAAAAATCGTAAAAACCACGAAAGGAAACGCTTTCTTGTTGATAATTTGAAGGATGTCAAGCAGTTTGTCAGATGACAAACAGTAAGGATGAAATTATTCATGTCTGCTTTGCTGCTATTCTAATAATCTTAAACAGGGGCAATGAAGAGACTTTATTATTTTCGATTCGACGATGTAGGTTTTGAAAATAGCGTTTGTCTGTTTTGTTGTTGTTGTTGTTCTTGTTGTTGTTGTTGTGCTTGTTCTGTTTTGCATTAAAACTTTTCATGTGTTTGTTTGACTTAAAAAAAAAATAGATATGTAATCTGGAGAGAAAGACAATGGGAAAAATCCACATATTAGTTTATGACCAGTCTCATGCACAGGAATACGAGAATCATTAAATTTCTTTCGGGTTCTATATTTCTCTTGTGTCACTCTCGTCTTCACGCGTTCTTCTTGGAGGATGCGTTGTTGGATTTTAAAGTGTTCTCCTTGTTTTTTGGTTTTTGTGTTTTGTTTTGTTTTCTTTTTTTTAACAATGGGAGCAGGTGTCTTCAAATGCCATCGCTAGTCGACCACACATAATGATAACACACACACACACACACACACACACACACGCACACACACACGCACACACACACACACACACACACACACACACACACACACCATGTATGCCACTGTCTCCCGTTGCTCGTTACAATGATTCAACCGCCCTCGGATAATCAGCGCAGCCATGGTCGTTTGTAGATCAGGTACATACAACAGTATGAGGAGGCACTGTTAATCACCAGCAGTAGAGTCTGCGCCACGGATGTATATGTTTTATATATATATATGATATATCATATGTATGTATGTATGTATATATATATATATATATATGAAGAGTTTGTTTGCAAAAACCGATAAGTCCATATTTGCTAAATGGAGATATTTGCGATTAAAGGTCAAGAAAAATAAAGAGAATAATAAGAAATTGTTTGCTTCTTTTGACCATAACTTCAAAAATATACCTTTATATGTAGTGACCAATATATCATTTAAAAGGTATTATTTTGTACTTTATGACAGAGATCGTACTTCAAAATTTTCAAAAATGGACTTATCGGTTTTTGCAAACAAACCCTTCATATATATATCATATGTACCATGTATCATATACCATATGTTATATATTGTATACTACAAATGCATATATGAAGAGCTTGCAACCAAAAGGCGCTAAGTCCATTGAAAAATGATGGATTTAGCGCCTTTTGGAAGCAAGCTCTTCATATATTCAGTATAGTACAGGCGGAAATTAATCAGATGAAGAAAGATGAAGAAAGCGTAAAGAAAAGGTAATAAGATGAAATAAACATTATACCAAAGGGGGACATTGGTAAGGAAAATAGAGGAGATAATTTTACTTCATCATTATTTTAACCAGACCGCTGGTTTCGTGAAGGATTATAAAACATTTTGATTGATGGCTGACAGGGATGACTCGCCACTTCTAAAGACATGCAAAGTTGCATTTTGTCTTTGTCTTGTTCGTTTTATATGAGTTTACATCATTTTGTAGCTCAAATCTGTTTTATATTCATCGCTAGATCTTTTAATGTCACCACCGTGTTTTCATATCCTCTTACACCATTACCTTTGTTTTTTGGGTTTTTTTTTTTTCATGTGGATCGAGAGATATCTGCAAAAAGAGAATTAGGCTGATCTTGAGATGAACGTCTTTCTTGTATTACTGCCAATGAATACTCAAGTTGTCTGTATCTTCGCGGTTTGAGACTCCGTTGATTTATGAAAAACAGGGGATCAAATATGATTTCGCTGTTTTCCTCCTCCGAATTATATGTTCACTAAATTCATAACTGGGATAACCTAATCTTTCCCTCAAACAAGAGAAACAGGTGTTACTTGGGGCTTACAGCCGAACAAGCTTGCTTTCATGTATATGTCCTGTCTTACTTTTCTTTGTACAACCCGAACCGTATTCGATCATGCAGTTATCATTATAACTATTGTGTATACCATGTATGTACATTGTGTGTGTGTATATATATATATATATATATATATATATATATATATATATATATATATATATATATATATATATATAAATATATATATATATATATATATATATATATATATATATATATATATATATATATATACACTTGGTGATTCTATCCTTCTATGAAGAGTGCTCGATATCCTCAAAGGAAGAGCTTTAGACAGAAGTATTGGAACAAGTTCACTCGGTTGACAGCAGGTTCATCCGTATTTTATTGCTACTCGGAGTTTCATGCCACCTTCATATAGGGGCAATCATCAGGCAATCCCGATATATATATATATATATATATATATATATATATATATATATATATATATATATGTGAGACGGAAGGAAAACTTGCAGTATAGACGTTGTAGTGGTGTTCAGTCTTGCATCAATCCTCAAATCGATGGCAGAAAAAGAAGAGGAAATCCTCAAATCGATGCACATGCCTATGCTGAAAAAATCATGGCGGCGTTATATAGACGATATTCAATTCATCTGGATTGGTTCCCCACGCAGCCTGTCAAAATTTCAAAATGACATGAATCAAAAACATGCAACCATCAAATACACGTTTGATTCATCCGACACAAACATCAATTTCTTGGATGTCACCCTCTATCTTGAAGGAGGCACCTTACAAACACAACTCCACACCAAACCCACCAACACGCACGCCTACCTACTCCCCTCATCCTGTCATCCCAAACATGTCTTCAACAGCATCCCATATAGTCAAGCAACACGCATCCGCCGCATCTGTTCAGACCCCGACAAGACCTCTCACCACTTAGAACAACTAAAAATGCACCTCAAAGACAGAAATTACAATACCAAAATGGTAAACAAACAAATCTCGCGAGCATCACAAATCACTAGGGAAAATCTCCTCTCATACAAGGAACGAACCACAACAAACAACATACACTTCCCTATCACATACACACCCGCCACAGCCAACGTCTCGCGCATCATCCACAAACATTTCTCCATCATCAGCGAATGCGATACTCTACGAAATATCTTCCCAGGGCCACCCATCACATCCTTCCGACGTAGTAGAACGCTACGGGACATGCTAGTGAATGCCACATCACCCAAACAACACACTCCAGCCACAGATCATGAAGAACATACACAAACACAAACAATATCCATGCTTGTAGACGCAATTCAGGAAGACGCCCTACAAAGCTCTGAATCAACAACAAACACTAACTCACACAATTCTCCAAGCCCACCCCACCCAACCCCACCACAGTCCCACAGCACACCTACAGACATCAGCTCTTCAACGCCTGGTTTCTACCAATGTAAGTCAAAAAAATGCATCCTGCACCAGCACATCAAAGACACACACACATTCACAAGCTCATCAACAAAGAAAACCTACTTCATCACAGACTACATTAACTGCAAATCATCTTGGGTAATATACCTCATCACATGCTGTCAATGTGGCCTACAATATGTCGGTAAAACTCAAACGTCTCTGTACACCCGCCTGAACAACACACGTTCTGAGATTATCAACCACAACACCTCCAGCCGCAAAATCCTTCCCTACACCTTACATTTTAACCTACCAAATCACTCAGTTCGGGATGTACAAATCACAGGTATTGAACTCATCAAAAAGAAGGAAAGCCATATCATACTCAAACGAGAATCGTACTGGATATCTAAACTTCGAACTTTACGTCCACATGGAATTAATGCCGATCCTTAATTTTTCATAGGTTCTGTTTTAATCTCTATCCAGAACGTACGAGAAGTTTTGAAGTTTATTGAGCACCTACTCACAGTGTCAAGAATGTAGGTGCACCTTATTTACTATTTAAAGACCTTGTACCTATATCTTATAAAAGAGTTTCACGACGCGAATGACCTTCAAAGGCATGTAATTAGGTGATACGCTATCAGCGTATCACCTATTGTGATTGTCAAAATCTCTCTTTATTTTTTTTTATTCTTCTTTCTTTCTGGACAATTTTGTGTCGTCAATATCTCAACAATGACATTACGGAATGACATGACATTTTCAGTCAACATGTCTCATAACAATATCTAGCCACAATAAGGTTTTCATGACAGTAACATGTCTATGACGTCATTTAGGCGCCATTTTGTGATTTTCGGACCTTGTCACATGATCGATCATAACTTCATAACTAGATGTAATTTCTGCGTCATTTTCGGTGGACATAAAGTTCAGGTCACGCTCTATCTTACTTTTTAACGCTAGTTACCCAGGTCTTCATTACGCGCGCGTTCGCGCGCGTCAAAATTTTAAAAGGCTCAAAACGACTTCCCAATGGGAAATCTCGAAGTTTCAGACAATTTTAAGCGTTTCAAACATTTTCTCGCGTGCGCGTCCGTCTGCGCAATTTCGCGCGCAGAGGGCGTAACCAACATGAAAATGCAATTTTTTTGACTGATTTGGATTCCTGATACTTTGAGTAACAATATCCACTGATTTCCGATCGATGTTGACCTATAACAAAGGAATGCGCTGGCGTCAAAGTTGAAATTTCGTGTGCGCGTCTATGTGGAAATATAGCGAAAAACATGTCTTTGTTTATTTCGCAATAGCTCTTTAAAAAGTCCGTTGACCCTATGTTTTTATTGCATATTACAAAAGCATATGAATTGGAAATAGCGTTTCAAGTATCAATATTTCCCGAAATACATTATGACGTCATCATATCATCATCTGAAATCAAAAAAGTGGAATTAATTTTTTTGAGGTACTGTTTCTAACATTCATTTGCTCGTATCTCTGTTGTTTAAGCTCAATATTATCCCAAATTCACATATGTTGTACTTTTAACATTTGCCTTTCAAGTCCATGTCATGGTTTTGAAATTTGATGACGTCATCATACTTTAAATTGTGATTAAAAGTAAAGATGCAAAATCGGACAAGTTTACGTGTTATGTCTATGGGAAGTGATTTTTTTTAAAACCATCCATTGACTTGACAACGTTTAAGCACCTTTATCTCAGCTGATTTTGCTTCATTTCCTCTGAAATTTAAGTATGTTGTAGCTGAGACAATAAGCTGCAGTAATCATGCATTTTGTTCTTTGAAATCTTCTCATGAGGTTGACAATTTTGCAGTTTAAAACTGAAAATGAGAATGGAATGTGGACGAATCGATTCCTGATTCATCTTTCACATACATAAGTTTACGTTCCTCGTATTTTCTCGTCGAGACGTATGGCCGAGTGGTTAAAGGCGCCGTCTCAGAGACGTGAGGTTGCACTCGTGCGGGTTCGAACCCCACAAGATCACGAAACAAAATACCTAGCTATTTTACTTTTTTTTTTCTTCAATGGTGTATTACACATTCGTCCATGTAGAAATTACGTTCGTATATAAACGCACCTATACACACACACACACACACACACACACACACACAATATATCCCTCTGTTTTGTGTTGGAGACCACATTGCTTCGACTGCTGCAGAATGTTGCATCCTGACTCTGTCAAATAGTATGTAATGACGACAACGGAGGTGTTGTACTTTGAGCAATTGTCTTTCAAGTCCATGTCATTGTTTTGTACTTTGATGACGTCATCACACTGAAAATTGTGATTAAAGGCAAGGTATCAAAATCAGCCGATTATAGGTTTTATGTCTGCGGGACGTATTTTTCCGAAATTGCCAGAAATGGCACAGCGACCTCAGTCGTTACAAGGCCGCATTTCCTTCTAGCAATGCAATACATGTTCACGCGGCCACAATTGTTGAGTGGGCATTGACTTTTTCCCCCTGTAATATCTATACATTTTTTTTCGGCCTTACCGTTTCCGTGGATGTCCCGTGGCCGAGTGGTTAGAGAAACCGTTTTGCATGCACGCTCAATATAACTTCAAGGTGCCTATATCACATTCTTTTCTTTGTCGATCACAGATGACCGACATCTGATGACCCCAGGCGTATCACCTAACTCGTCAGTGTGACGAGTTTCATGTCTCGTTATTACTGTGTCACCGTCCCAAATACCCCCACGCCACATCACCCCTCACACTTCACTGCCCCCGCATTACATGTACGAACCCCTCACACTCACCCTCCGGACACCACACACACCACACACAAGCAAATCCCCACGCCCTAAAGGTAACTATTGTGCTTTAATTTATGTTGGTTTATGTATTACCGTTGGTATTACCTATACTAAACTACTACTACAACTGTATTTTTTCACCGCAAGTGTATGTGATAATACTACCTTTCCGTTGGAGCGAATGTAATATTGCTGCCTATGTTTCTTTTGCTTTGTTTTCTGTTTTTTGTTTTTGTTTTTGTTTTTGTTTTTGTTCTGTTGTCTGCCTTATTCTGTTGAAATGTATGCGAATTGGTGCAACTGCCTATATTCCGTTTGATTGGCTTCTTGTTATTACTATTACTATTTCTATTTCTATTTCTGTTCAAATGCATGCAAATTGGTTGCTATTTTGCGTTTATGTTATGTCTCATCAAGCCCTTGAAAAAGGCTAGTGAAATAGCCGAAAGCTCGGGGAATAAAGGCAAGACTGAACACCACTGCAACGTCTATACTGCAAGTTTTCCTTCCGTCTCACATATACCAATGATGCAGTACCCACCACGTACGAGGCCAAGCCCGCTTCACATTATATATATATATATATATATATTCTTTATTCTCACCGACACACTGCTAACATGCGACGACCCAGGGGTTTAGAAACACACCTTTCACACTAAATATATATATATATATATAATTATATATATATATATATATATATATATATATATATATATATATATATATATATATATAATATTGTATATTTTTTATTGACAATGTACAAGAACTTGTGGTATTACATTAATTTTGATGTAATATTGATATATACGAGAAATATGAAATAAATTGAAATTGAATATAGAAATTGAATTAAAATCTACTTATTTTATTCAACAAAGCACTGTATCAATTTAACAAAAATTGTGATTCTGAAGACAGTCATCTTATTTCACTTTTAATGGACCTGTCTACTGCACGAAGGTAATAGTATTTTGATACATAGTAATTACCATTATGGTACCACACACACATACAAAAACCAACTACAGTTGCTAAATCTTAAAGGTCAAAGGGATGGTACAGTTTTTGATTTTAGATTGACCTTCAAGTTTTTAACTTTTTTTAAGATAATGAGGATCTACTTATAAAATATTGAAAAGCATAGGATAATATTGTAAAAGGTATTCAAAGTTTCTTTTTTTTTATGAAAATTTGTTTTGAAATGGCTGACACCTTAAAAAACAAAGTGGTGCTAAATTAAAGTTGGGTCCCAACTTTTATTAGGAAAAACAAAACCGATTTTCATGAAATAAATTTTAAATTGCTCTTTGAATTGTACGCTTTTTTCACACTTTAAAATTGGTTTATTTATGAAAATCGGTTTGATTGAATTAATTGAATTTTATTGAATTAATTACTGGAACTGCACTGGTCTTACACGTGAGACACAGTGAACAGTTCCAGCTGTTTATTTTCATATTTCACATCACATCAAATCTCTAAATGTACTTAACAAAAAAGAAACAATACAAACAAGCAAATTAACAAAATACAAAATAATTATGATGTAAGGTTGTCATTACAAGAAAGTGTGTCAGCATTATGGATATAAAAGACAATTCTCTATAACATGTGCAATACGAGGGAACCGCAAAAGCAAAGCTTGTAACCGCGTGTTCCAGGAAAAAAAAAGTATCAATGTAAATTCGTTTTGCAATGGAGATAGGACACAAAGTGCTAATGACGAAACTATTTTGAAACCTAAAACAGCAACGTACAAAGAGCAGAAGAAATAAAAGAAAAGAAAAAGAAAAGAAAAAAAGAGAAAAAGGAAGAGAATAAGTACTAACTGATAAAAGAAAGCACAAAATACACTGGTATACGAGCATGACTTTAATGACTACTTTGGTGTTTTTTTTTTTTTTTTTTTTTTTTTGGGGGGGGGGGGGGAGGGATATCCCAGCCATTTAAAAATCGATTTCTATCTAATAAATTTTGAATCCATCTTAGAATTTTACTTTTTTCATATTTTATAAGCGCTATATAATATGATGTAAATTGGGTTTGAAATGATTTACATATGCAAGAACAAAGTCGTCCTAATAAAAGTTGGACCCCAACTTTTCTTAGGAACACTTTGTTGTTGGATATCTTAACTTCTTCAAAAGTGATTTTCATCACATAAACTTTAAGTTCCTTCTGAAATTGTACGCTCTTTCATAATGAAATTTCGAAATGGATTATTCTATAAAGATTGGTTTTTATATTTTGTCTTTTTTTAATATCTCGGGCACTTAAAAACCAATTATCATCCAATAATGCTACTGATTTCCTTTTAGAATAATTGTATGCTGTTATTATTCTATAAGCAGTTCCTCATTATCTCACGAAGAAAGAGAAAATATGATGCCCACCCTCAACCAAAACTGTGTAATCGCTTTAACATTATTTTAAACTATTATCGAACACCTCCTTATTATCTCACCAAAAAAAAAGGACAATATGAAGCCCACTTTTAACAAAAACTATATTTACAAGCCCTTTAGCACTATTTTTAACTATCATCGAACAATACCTATAATGTCTTTTTGTTTTTCATATACACCGCTTCTCTGAGTTTCCCCTTGAAAGTTCATTATGTCCACCTTGCTTTGTAATCGCAAAATTCATTTTAATTGAAATGACATTCTTGTTTCACAAACATCAATGTTAACATGTATCCTTTCTTATTTTCCATCGGGAATCTTCCAGGCAATCATTTCAAGATGGAAATAAAAACTTTCTATATGGACAATTTCGGCCAGCGTTCCCCGCAGCGGGCGGCAAAAGCCTTTACAACAACGCAACTCGCGAATTCTCCACGGGGTAGTAACGCAGAAGTGCTCGTGTGAGAGGCAATTAAAACGAATTGTACGCCTTTTCGTCAAACCGCGTTATCTCGCTACTCGCGCAGTCAAGGTACTGTAGCCGCGAAGAGCGAGCGTACGGAGAATAAGGAGATACCAATAACAACGAAGAAACGGAGAGAGAGAGAGAAAAAAAAAACCACGGTGTAAGGAAGGTATGGGAGTTACAAACAAAACGATAACATAATGCATGTTGTTTGTTGTGTATGTACGGAAAACAGAGACAAAAGAAGACAAGATTAGAGGAAAGTCGGTAGAGGAAGAGGGGGAGTTTATAGGGTAGGAGAGACGGGGGGAGAAATCCCGGCGTATGTTGAATTTCCGGCTTTATGACAATGTATGAGGAGGCGGAAGGGGATTTTCTTGTACTGTCGAAGCAAGGACGGAGCATATAGGCGTGTACGAGAAACAGAGAGATACAAGAAACAAAGGAAGTAAGCCAGCAAAAGACAGAGACAACGAGGATTGGGAAGCGATAATTAGGCCCACAAGCGCAAAGTGTGTTAATGCGTTAGCAACGTCTTCGTGGTCTTGCTTCGACGTAATGAAGATCTACTGCAGAAAGCCGGATTTTAACTTCCGATGCACTCCGCCATATGGCCGTATGGCAAGCCGTTTTTACATTTAAAGTTAATTTCTGATATCACAAATTCCATTTTGTGATATCAAAAAATCAAATTTTTGATATCAAGAATTCAATTTGTGATATCAAGAATTAAATTTGTGATATCACAAATTCCCGTAAGTGTAGCACATGAACTTAATTTGTGATATCAAGATATCGAATTTGTGATATCACAAAATCCATTTTTGATATCACAAATTCAATTTGTGATATCAGAAATTCGAATTTGTGATATCTAAAATTCAATTTGAGATATCACTAAATGAATTTGTGATATCAGAAATTCGAATTTTTGATATCAAAAATAGGTTTCACGTGACAAACCATTGGTAATTCGTGATATCACAAAATGATTTTTTGATATCACAAATTCGAATTTGTGATATCACGAAATAAATTTGTGATATCACTAATTTCAATTTGTGATATCAAGAATTCTTATTTGTGATATCACAAATGCGAATTTCTGATATCACAAATTCCATTTTGTGATATCACGAATTGAATTACTGATATCACAAAATCGAATTTGTGATATCAGTAATTCACAGGGAATTCGAGCGTTAGTTTTGCGCTGAAATTCAACTGTGAATTCGAGCGTTAGTTGAGCGCAGAAATACATACGGAATTCGAGCGTTAGTTCAGTGCAGTAAATCCCTGTGAATTCGAGCGTTAGTTGAGCGCAGAAATACAAAATGAATTCGAGCGTTAGTTTTGCGCTGAAAATCAACTGTGAATTCGAGCGTTAGTTGAGCGCAGAAATACACAGGGAATTCGAGCGTTAGTTCAGTGCAGTAAATCCCTGTGAATTCGAGCGTTAGTTGAGTGCAGAAATACGAAGTGAATTCGAGCGTTAGTTTTGCGCTGAAATTCAACTGTGAATTCGAGCGTTAGTTGAGCGCAGAAATACGAAGTGAATTCGAGCGTTAGTTTTGCGCTGAAATTCAACTGTGAATTCGAGCGTTAGTTGAGCGCAGAAATACAAAGTAAATTCGAACATTAGTTTTGCGCTGAAATTCAACTGTGAATTCGAGCGTTAGTTGAGCGCAGAAATACACAGGGATTTCGAGCGTTAGTTCAGTGCAGAAAATCGCTGTGAATTCGAGCATTAGTTTAGCGCAGAAATACAAAGTGAATTCGAGCGTTAGTTGAGCGCTGAAATACACAGGGAGTTCGAGCGTCAATTTAGTGCAGAAAATCGCTGTGAATTCGAGCATTAGTTTAGTGCAGAAATACAAAGGGAATTCGAGCGTTAGTTTTGCCCTGGAATTCAACTGTGAATTCGAGCGGTTTTGTTTGTTGTGGTTTTTTTTTAGCGCAGAAATACACAGGGAATTGGAACATAACTTTTGAGCTGATATATATTCAGATGGAAGGTATACTACTGCTAACTTTTTTTAGAACAATGTTCAAAAAACCAATAACTATATATGAGAGATTTACACATCCATCATTCCGTAAATGATCGTCAAGGTATATTCGATGAATTATTGATACAAATCAATTGTTTTGCAACATGTTATCATGAATTCAATGATACTATGTTCACTTAGGGCTTACATTTAATTCATCGTTTTGGTCCTCAAATTGTCATCTATTACTACATTATTGTTAATTATGATACATTTTTCATGTGGTAATCCCCTTTACAGTAAGACTCTTCCACCAAATCGATAATAATTATGTGTGGTTGTATGTGTATGTGTGTTATAAAAGCATATACCATGTGTTTGTATTGCGGAGGACCGACCGAGGGCAATCAACCCTCTGGTCTGTGTATGTCAGCAGCGGAGAATAAGAGAGAGAGAGAGAGAGAGAGAGAGAGACTGTGAGTCATGCGGGGTGCGAGAGGGAGTCGTAAACTTGCCAATTTAATGTCCACCACTGGTGTCGGCTGGTGGTCACATAAAGCAACGTGTTTCTCCTAAAGACATTTTCTCACTCCTCAAAATCAGTCCTCCAGAACAAAGGGGTGTATCCATTAAGACCAATGAGGTTGGGTGTACAGTTTGCCTGCCCCAGTATGTTTATGATTTTGTAAAATAATTTAAAGTGTAATCATATAGGCAAGTTTATTCAAGAACCAAAACCGAGGAGAACAAAACTGGAACGCACAAGCCCAAAAGTCTTCAGACCAGATCAAGAAGAGTGAAGATATCCAGATCTTATGAGGAGTTTATGTAGCAGTATGCATGGCAAACAGACTGTTAGAATTTGTAGTAGGAAAAAAGCAGTGGTACGAAGGACTTCAATTTTGTTAATCTGCGCAACGAGAAATCTCTCTTATTAAGTAACAGGCGGAGGTCGGGAGAGAGTATCTTTCACATGACAGAGTAAAAAGAAACGCAAACAAAAGTTGTAAGTCAACCAGTCTCTGCCAAATCAGTGGCGAGAAATGGAGGGGAAAAAAAGAGAATATAATAATGACTTTGAAGTAATTGACAACATATAAGTAATGGCATTTTAGATATGTTGCTAAACGATTTATTTTCATCGATTCTTTTAAAACCAATTCCTAATCACTTTAAATGAAGAGGAGTTGCCAAAACTCTTCATTTAGGTTTTTTTTTTTTGTAACTATCGTTATATACAGCCTGTACTATGTAAAGATAACACCTGAAATTCCATAGGAATATCTGCGCTAAACTAATGCTCAAATTTACAGTGTATTTCTGCGCTCAACTAACGCTCGGATTCATTGTTGAATTTCAGCGCAAAACTAAAGCTCGAATTCCCTGTGTATTTCTGCGCTCAACTAACGCTCGAATTCACAGTTGAATTTCAGCGCAAAACTAATGCTCGAATTCCCTGTGTATTTCTGCACTGAACTAACGCTCGAATTCACAACTGAATTTCAGCGCAAAACTAATGCTCGAATTCCCTGTGTATTTCTGCGCTCAACTAACGCTCGAATTCACAGTTGAATTTCAGCGCAAAACTAATGCTCGAATTCCTTGTGTATTTCTGCTCTCAACTAACGCTCGAATTCACAGCTGAATTTCAGCGCAAAACGAATGCTCGAATTCCGTATGTATTTCTGCATTCAAACTAACGCTCAAATTCCCGTTGGTTTTCTGCACTGAACTAAAGCTGGAATTCCCTGTGTATTTCTGCGCTCAACAAACGCTAGAATTTACGGTTGAATTTCAGCGCAAAACTAATGCTCAAAATCAAATCATTTCTTTGCGAAAGATATGTGCTGAAATTCCATGTAAATTAATGATATCACAAATTGGAATTAGTGATATCACAAAATGTATTTCTTGATATCAAGAATGTGAATTCGTGATATCTCGAATTGAATTCGTGATATCACGAATTGAATTTGTGATATCACTAATTCGATTTCGTGATATCAAAAATTGGTTTTACGTGATAAACCAATGGGTATTTGTGATATCAAAAATTGAATTTGTGATATCAGAAATTCGAATTTTTGATATCACAAAAGGGAATTCGTGATATCAGAAAATTTTTTTAAAAAGCAATATGGCTTGCCATATGGCCGCTTCGCCCAGCTCATGTGGTCACTCTCAGGCGCAGTGACTGCCCCTGTATTACGCCAAGCGCACGATATGACGCCAGGCCAAAAAAAAACAAAAAAACAACAACAACAACAACAACAACAACAAACAAAACAAAACAGAAGTCAGGGATAAGCATTCCCACGAAGGTTTTCCAGTCATTTTGTGTATGTGGGTTTGCTTGTGTGTGTGTGTGCGTGTGTGTGTGTGTGTGTGTGTGTGTGTGTGTGTGTGTGAGCGTGTGTGCTTTTTCAATCACCATAATATCATCCTTACATCGATGTAAATTAGCGCAGAATTGAATAGTGTTTTAGTAGTGACCAGGATGGAAAATCATGGGTACTCAGTTGCAATAAAAAAAACAAAACAAAACAAAATCTTCATGCAAGAATTTCATGAATATAAATGATATGCAACCACATTTTTGTAACTGATCAATTCCTCCCTCAGAGTGCATCTTGGTCTAATAAATCATATTATGTTATACGCTACCACTGAACTCTACTACGCCACAGACATCATAGAAGAGCAGTGGAAGTAATGACCTTGGGACGTACGATTAAAATTAAGAACGGTCTTCGATGCCGACCACAAATCCGTTAACTCGTTAAGACTCTTTTTGGACTGAAGTGTGAATTAGTAACGCTACTCGCAGATGTGATAAGTCCCCTGCTAAGACATGAATGAAATCCGTGGTCAGTGATTGGCTGACATTACAACAGAGAGGTTCGACAGGCTGGGGCTGAACTAGGATGTGGGTATATAGGTGAATGGCTTGCGTGCCAGGCACCGTCAACATCAGGATACTCTCTTTAAACTTCTCTAAAGATGCACCTGTTTCACACAAGTAGTGGATTATATTTTTGAATAGCAGTTTGTAGAAAATGTAAATTATGGTGTGATTACTGGTTGCTTACTTCCAGTTTTGTTCGTGATCATTGGTCATACATAATTATTAGGTTGTTCAGAAGGGGTGTGTAGGACAAGACAAAACGAGCACTAGGCTCCGGCGAAACAGCCCCGTGGAGGAAACAAGTCCGTTGATCCGTCACCTGAAATCCAAATGAATGTCACAAGAAATCACAAATCGGCCGAACAACAGAATGACCAAGTCTTTAATCTCCAGTTGTCTATTTGTCTTTTCTCATTGTGTATGCAAGATACTCTGTATTACCACCATTTTTTTTTTCTTCAGAAATGCAATTTATATACTACAAATGACTTTAATGCTGACTTACATGGGCAGCTGGAATCATTAATCCTTTGACGTACCCATTGGCCCGAATTCACGAAGGTGGTACAAATGAAACCATGGTTTAAACTATGGACAAAAACCATGGATCGCCAGGTGTCGCACGGAATATTTCGTAACGAAATTGGATATTTCGTAACGAAATTGGACATTTCGTTGACAAAATGACCGTTTCGTTATAAAGGAAATTATCATTTCGTGGACGAAATGTTCATTTATTGACAAAAAAGTTGTCGTTACGTTACAAAATAATGATTTCATAGACGATTTCGTAACGAAATATTCCATGCGACACTTGGCGCTCCATGGTTTAAGTCCATGGTTTAAACCATGGTTTCATTTGTACCACATTCGTGAATTCGGGCCATTGTGACTACATTACCTTGACAACAAAAGGAGCAAACTTTTTGAATGAATTTTATATTTATATTTCACTCCCGTGTTAAGATGAATTTAAATCTACGTGAATACTATTATCATTCCCACAGAAATACATTTCATCATATATATATATATATATATATATATATATATATATATATATACATTTATATATATATATGTGTGTGTGTGTGTGTGTGAGTGTGCGTGTGTGTGTGTGTGCGCGCGAGTATTTATTCGGGAAAAACACGGACAGCGCGTGAGTTACCTTGTGAAAACCTTTTGTATCGAGATTCTATCAGAATTGAGCAGAAAGATATGACAGATAAATATAAATATGTGGAAAAAAGAGGAAGTACATGTTGAAGGCTCATGGTCCTAAAAGAGGAATTGACTAGAAAAGGAAAGAGACAGAGAAAAAATAAAAGCATTAGAATAAGAACAAAAATAATAAGAAGAGTAAGGGATGAACAGAGATGCGGGGGGGGGGGGGGGGGCAGAGAATCACGCTGAATGAACCGCGCTGCCCCAGTTAAATGAGCTGCCTGATCTACAGATGGGGATAAACGGAGAAGCACAATTCAATTACCTGCTAGAATAAATGATAAGGGATGGAACAATAACAATCAAATTTATTCATTTTTGGTAATCATTGCATCTTTCTTAGATGTTGGGCATACACACAGAGATAGATATATAAGGGTTGGCATGGGAAAAAGTGGAGAAGCTGGATTGAGTGAATCGCCCCCCCCCCCCCCCCCAAAGAAAGAGAGAGAAAGAAAGAATGAAGAGAAATCAAGGAAATAGAGAGACATCGAAACAGATGTGCGTCGAAAGGGCTGTTAATTGCCTGCGATGACGTATCGGGAGAGACAACCAATGAGCGAGCGAGCAGTCAAAGAAATCCGAATTGACACCCTTGGTAACAGACGGTCTAAAACAACGCGCGCGCTCCATTTTCCCGCCTTCTACTCTCGTCTGCTACTGCGCCGTCGTGGCGATCTGTCAAGCCTGGGCTAGTTAATTAGCCATTAGAGAAAGTCGTGAAGCGTGACCGTGAAGTAGCGTAGAGTAAAAGGAGGCTGAGAGAGGGAGAGAGAGAGAAGGGGGGGGGGGGGTGTTGGGATAAAGGAGGGTGATAACCTTATTTTCCGTCTTTCTATCTCACTCCATCATCGCTTCGTTTTTTTCTCTCTTACCTTCTCTCTGTTCTATCCTTCTTTTTTTCCTGTCACTTAGTCTTACATCTTTCGTAAGTTCGCCGGGCGTAGGTTTCTCCCGTGGCGGCCGAACCAGTCTACTTCAGTTTCTTTCCGCTGGTTTGCACTGACTGCGTGCGCACCGTTTATTTTCCCAGCACATGTTACGTGCGTCTTCCAGCATACGGTCGTCGTCGTCTGCTACGGTCCCCCTTGTTATCATCACCATCAACCTGCGCGTCGGGAGGCGAGAGCTGCCCCGGCTCTGACCCGGCGGATATCCCTCCGCAAGACACTCCTTCCACATCTCCTCCTGATAGCTGATTCGGCGATGTTAACCTCAAGCACGGTGGTTTGTTTGAATGGATTAAGATTTGTCTATAACAAAAAGCAAGAGACACTTTTCTGTTTAAGTTAACAGTGCTGATGAGTCTGTGTAATTGCATCTGAATCTTAAGCTGTGTGGACACGTCGGGCACAGACTGCGCGAAATCTACCTCAATGAGTCAACTGGATGATTTCCGAATCTAATACAGGTAAGAGAGCTGCAACCATTGTGCTGTATTTTTCCTCTCTTTATCTCCTCTCTCCTTCCCACCCCAACCCCTTTATCTCCGCCCCCCCCCTCTCTCTCTCTCAATTGCACCCTGTCTCTCTCCATAGAGGAGATATGTTGAAAATCTTGTCAACAAATATAATCGTACGAGAAAAATGAAACACTCGACCCGATTCCTTCAAATCCAGTGTGAAAAGGTAGCACTAGAATAGAAGACAGTCGTCCCTTCGTATATTGACATCTTTATCAGTAACAGCGACCTGATTCCGTTAATCCAGTCTGAAATATTGGTACTTGAAGACAAGACAGGATAATCGACTTCAGTATTATCATCTTCATCAGATATAGTCTATATTTTTTCTTTCTTTGGGGCGGGAGCGGGGGAGAAAGTGGACAAGGATGCAATATCTGTCATCACGTTTCACAATTTTTACGAAAAGATTATCAAACGGCCTATCTTCATTGCCGTGTGGACGTGTCTTAGGTAAATAATCACACCAAACGACTTGACTATCTACTACTTGGGAGGGTCCCCCCCCCCTTCACACTCTTCCACCCACACACCCCTTCCTTCCTCTATTTTATCCATCGATTCTCTTCCGCGGCTCGAATTCTTTTAACTTCTCAAACATTTTTAGATCAGAAGTCGTACCTTCATCATCATGATCATTCGTGTCATTCAAACATGATATCTTGCATATCCTAGAGTAACTAACTTTCGAAATGATTTACAAACTTAAGCATTCGGGTTAGAAACGAAATTGCTTTGTCAGTTGCCATTTGTTCTCAGTGAATATTTTCCGATGTTTGGTTCGTTGTCACGCCTTCGATGGGCCATCAAACGAGGGGCTGCTAATGTGTTTTCGATCCATGACATCAAATGGAGCCGACGAGACGAAAACTAAATCCAAGGAAGTCTTAACAGCAGCAATAATATCATTAACATTAAAACAACAACGTACAAAACCAGACAGATTAAGATTGAATAGATTCAAATGCTGAGAACCCTAAGAACCCACATGTAAATCAGTTTTTTGCTGACTTGGATAATCCAATCTTCAAATGATGAATGAACCACACATCCGTGAGATCCATCCTGTATATCATTATTTGATCACAAGTGAGAAATTTAAAAGCGATACGAAAATGCAAACAAGAAAAGATATCTTGCAACAACTTCTGTGAATATTCGAGATTTATACCTTTCAATAAATCTTTTATCGGATTAGGTTATCTTAAAGGGATCGTATAGTTTTGGTTGAGACCTAATTTCAGGTTTCTTACATTTTTTTTGTGAGATAATGAGAAACCTCTTATGAAATGTGAAAGAGCATGTAATTCTATGAAGAATTCAACGTTTATTTGATGAAAATTGGTTTTGAAATGGCTGAGATCTCCAAAAAAGAGCGGTTCTAATAAAGTGTGGGACCCACACTTTATTACGATCGCTTTGTCTTACTTTGTTTTTGAATGTTTCAGTCATTCCAAACCCGATTTTCATCAAATAAACTTTGAATTCCTCTTAAAATGGTATGCTCTGTACTATATCATAAGTGTTTTCTTGGTATTTCGCAAAAAGTTAAAAGCCCAATTCTCATCTCCACCAATACTATACCATCCCTTTAAAGCGATGTATGTTTGTATATTGTCTGAATACATACCAACTTGTCATCAAATGTCGAAATTAACAATTTCTAAAAGTCATTCCTCACCTAGTTTCTTAATCAATATAAACAATTTATTAGAAAACAAAGACTGAAATATTGATCGTAAAAGAAACCTACGTGCACTTTAACACGGAATTATATTTGACAGTGATATTGGAATTGTGTTTTTAAAGGTCCTAGAAAAATGTTTCTAATAGAAAAAAAAAAGTGAGTAAAAAAATCGTTAATCTAATGAGAAAAAAAAAAGTAAGTAAAAAAAAATCGCTGATCAAACTGGAGCTGAAACCCAACAAATTAGTTGGCTCTGAAATAAAATGGTTGCGTTCTCTATGGCTCCTGTTGGTTTTTATTTAATCATCTGAATCTCATTTTCCCTTCTTCCATTCGACTTGCCTTCTACCATGAAAGTATACCAATTAGCTGCGTTAAGAATTAACCGTATAGGGTTCGATTCACTCCTGAGACCAGTAGACTGATTCAATTACATCGGTGTCAAGATCGACTGAAACACGTTATCCCCGTCAATGTTTCTTTTGACACTACCACATTACGACATGGGTCCCATTCAATTGAATTGATATCGATGTCTCATTTCGACAGCACTGATTCTAATAGTCTCTTTTCTTTTACTACAAGCTCAATTTGTAGAGGGAGAAACAGTGAAGAAACTCGCACCTGAATTTCTCTCTTCTCTGATATTTTTACGTGGCCTTCCAATAAAAGGGATTTCTGATCCTTTTTTAACTTTTAAAGTTCATCAACTATTCATTATAAAGAGACATCGTATCTCCGATGTAGGTCTATAATTATAATATGTATACATGTCTTTTCATTATACAATATTTTTATTCTATTCTGCTCTAATATTACAAGACCTAGAACACCGCAAAAACCAGAAGTGTCTTTGTTAACTTTTTGGGATGATCTAGAAATATGACTAAATATCCTTTAATTACATTTCGTTCTTGCATACATGTTTATGTAAAGCAATGCTTATTAGTGTAATATTTTTTAAATAGCTGCATAATTCTGCTTCTGTTCTACCTTACCAGCAAGTAGAGCAAGGACAGACAGTTGAAGAAAAAAGAATGCTGAAAGTTACATGTTCTTCAAAGCGCAAGATGTGTTTCAGACGGATTCCCTATTGTATGTACATTTTTCTTTTTCTAAGCAGTGGTTTTCTCACTTGTCGTAAAGAATAAGAAACCTGTGTAGATCAGTCGTTTTCGTCAGAATGTATTCATAGAAACTCTTCATATCCCGATTTAACCCTTTACCCCATCAAACTCTGAAGTCTTCAACTGACTTTGATCTTACCGACCGTCTTCTTGCCGGCGATGTGTTAAGTGCATGAACAAATAACACCTATAATAAAACACGTCATTTCTTTTTTTCGTCAAGGACCATGGCATTTGATTAAAATGTATTTTTTTCTAAATAGAAGTATTTCTTGAAAACATTATATTCCGTCGATCCAGAGGAACAATGGCTTCTACAGTCGACGCATCTGTAGGAAAAGTTTTATAAAGAGATGTTATTGTTATCATTTCTATCATCATTATTATTATTTATTTATTTATTCATTTATTTGTTTATTTGTTTAATTATTTGTTTATTTGGCATTTTAACATAAAATACAGACGGAAAATCATATTACATGATATAAAGATTGTGGTGATTCTAGATGCATACCGCTGGTTGCCAGGGGAGGAATAGGCAAACTTAATCGCCGAGGCTCGAGGCCTTCCTCCCCGACCACTACATGCACCCGGAATCAGCTATATCATTGTAAAACAGTTACAAACAATATCAAATGATACATTATTACACAAAAATATCCACTAAATTCAAAGACACAAATGAATATAAATGAAACTAGAACTATCACTGAATGTGACCGATACCCCATCCAAACCTGATGGTGCTAGTTCATTCAACTAAACTGGTGATTTAATATGTTCTTTGAAAAAAAAAATGTGTTGCCACGGCAATGCATCGCCCAGAGTATAACGCTGATTGAAGATATGTTCCGCTCATTTCAAATTGATCACACTCGCCAAAATCTCAATTCAGATTTCCAAAACCAATGGAGTGAGCAAAATCCACTGGTAATACCGATGTTATGTAGCAAGAGTTATTCGTCATACCTCATGCGTGTTAAATCAGACATCTGAAGACATGTATGACATGGGAGTTCAGACATTCCCTAGACTAGCTCGACTCGGTATTTTCCCCGCTTGGTTTTGAGCCTGGTCATTTTCTATAAATATACAACATGGGACATCGTCCCCTACCTTTCCATTTTTTTTCTTTCATTCAGCGTTTGTTTTCATTGGCAAATTGCGATCCGGTTGGAAGGCGTGTGCTGTAGAGACAACTAAAACCGTCTAATTCCGCTCTTCAGTAAACGCAATTACCACTGTGTGTGATCGGCTGCCATCCGATACCGCTACTGTCACATTTCGATCATACTCGCAATCGCCTGCCCGTGACTCGGCCCGGATCGATACCTTCTGAAGATGTTGAAAGAGCGGGAAAATGTCAAATGACATGATAACAATCTCCACCCAACACCCCTCTCGGTTTACTTTGTATAATTGCCTTCGTCTTCCCCTTATTCCCTGTCGCTAGCTGTAACGGTGGACGGAAAAGACGGGCCTAGGTCTTTTCATGAGGGAAGAATGCACCCAAACAGACACGGAATGCTGGGAGTATCGTATTACCCATGTCTCCTCTTTCACAACAGACATGGCAGAGAAACAGTTAGATTTATACACTCAAGATTCCCCCTTTCTTGGTTTTATTTTAGAATAGAAACGGACGTGTAAGAGAGCAACATCCACCTTTACAAGCTATAAAGAGTGCAACTATTATACCCGAGGCATGAGAAGAGGATAAACCAATACTTAAATGTTTATAATAAGTAAAAGCTTAAAGGAGGTTGTCCTTACGTACGAACACTTTATAATAGTGGATGAAATTAGATACAATGTAGGAGCGAAGTTTAATCTCATGATTTTGAATAATCATTACACTTTCTCCTGTGGCCCCAATGTCAGGAATGGGTGTAAGCTGTGGTAAAGATGGGACCAAAATATACCTGCTACCTTTAACCACTGCAGGAAGACGCCTTTTCTCCGCTGTTTCAGCTCGACGGCTTCTGACGGACACACTCCCGTCTGTTTACTCTGGGTATTCGCATTTTGCGCGCGTCTCTTAAATTATTCACCATCAACGCACAGAAAGGTTCGATGGAGCAGCGTCAAGCAAAGCTGCGCCCGAGCGGAGCGCTGACGGCCCGTCACCCCGGGAGCTCTCGGGCGCTTTACCGCTAAAGACCCGAGAGTATTGGAACACTGAGCCGTAAGTGTAACACGTCCATAATACATTAAGCGTTCCTCCGGCAGAGGCCTGTATTATGAATGGGATGACGCGCCGAGTAAGCTAACATGTTCATCAACGTGCTTCTCCTTTGCAATAGTGTTTGAAAAGATTAATGGCACTCCAGAGTTACATCGAACTTCAGTCGAAGCACAGAAACATTTTGTAAGTCATATATTCAGCAGTAAGAATTTCGCGGGATGAGATGGAGGCCATGACACTATAGTTGCATTGTAATCTAATACTATATCGTCGAAATAGCACAAAACCTCCCGTGTGTAAAGTATAAAGCTTCATTCTTTAGAGAGTTGTCTGAACGCGGTACTATTCAGAGTAACGCAATTGCAAGTTTTACCTCCATTATAATTTGGCTGCTGATACTGAGCCTTGATCTGTTTTACGTTTAACCCATCCCATAACGGGGATGGCATTAATGGCATTATACTGTATGAATAAGTACCAAAATTCCGCGGAAATAATTAGATTATTATCTCACCAGGTATAGATGGTGCTTTTGATAACACATGATGCATTCATGTCTTAACAAGTAGTACGTTATAACATTTTATAGTATCTATTTTAACTATAGTACATGTATATTGTAAGAAGTAAGATAATGATAAATATGTCAAAAGAACGCTTAAAGTAGGATATCATTAATATCGCGTAATAATGATTAAAACACTGCGACAGCTCACTATGATTATGCAGAAAGTAATGAAGGTTTGACAGAACAATAATGAAGAGCATGAATACACATTCGGCTGAGTGAATGGTTCATTTCATCAGCCTCCAAAGAGGCTGTGTTGTGCATATACAGAAAAGACAATTCTCAAAACTACATCAAATATAATTTTACGTCCAAATGAACTTGCAAGGATGGGGAAACAAAAGAAAAGATAGTACGAATTCGTGTACAAAGAGCAAAACGAATTTATTATATTTTGTTATCATGGCTGCTAAAGCACTGAATAATCGGTGTTTGTTTACGACGATGAGGGAACGATTGTCTATCTTCTTCTTCTTCCGGGTGAAGTACTGGGAAAAATACTGGGAAGAGTATTTTCGTACTTTGTGCAGTGCTAAAACTAGTGTGCCATGCTGCATTGTTTGATGCTGTTTTGCTGCAATTAATTTACATACACTAAAAAAAGTAAAAAGTGCTCTTTGTGCAAGTAATATTAGCTCCTCTTCCAACTAGATTTGACGCAGTGTCACCTCAACCAGCTGCCTCCTAAACTGTTCTGGGGAAGAAGCAGCTGTAACACTGGTGGGGAGCTGGTTCCAGAAGCATATGACACTTGGGAAGAAGGAGTTTTAAAACCCACAGGTTCTGCAGAGTTGCTGTCGATATTGAGTAGGTCTTCGTCCAGATGATCAGTTGCAATAAAAACAACTCGAGGTGAGGAGAGTTAATTAGGATACAAAATAAAATGCAGTACTCGTTTAACTGGTTAAGGGATAAAAACCATCACTAACTGTTGGGCAGAAGCTCCGAAATCTAGAAGATAAGACGTCTGTATAGTAGTCGGGAGATCGTTGGTTCAAATCCAATCCGAGTACCTATGCCCATTCATATATTTTTTAACTCGTTAATGAGGAGCTGATTTTATTCCCGTAGACACCTACCCGAGTGTACTTGGGATTTGTCTTCACCTGGATAATCGATTTACTACCAAACACTTAATAAATGGTGCCAATTTACGTCAATTGAGGACAATTTTCCAATCAGCTGCAAGGGCACCCTTCTTCTTCCTCCATAATTATGTTGTTACCTCGTTCCCAAAGCCATTGCTAAAAACCAAAGATGCCATCTTCTATCACCGTACAAGAATTCTTCCGGAACTTTCGCTCGCCTGCATAACACCTATTATAATATAGCAAGATGCGATACAAACGCTATGCCTCTATCACCTCATAAATGGTGTTTAGATGACTGCGACAATATCTGATAGGCAGACAGAGCAATTTACGGGTCAATTAGCTCCAGTGACTGCTTAACGCCTAATAAATTATGATTTGGACGGGAGGTGACAAGAGCAATTGAGAGAAGAAAAGAGAGAGAGAAGAGTAGATAGAGAAGTAGAATGAATGGAGATGGGGCAGATACAGAAAGAAATAGAGAGAGAGAGAGCAAGAGATAGATAGATAGATAGATAGATAGATAGATAGATAGATAGATAGATAGATATTATCAGATTGTGAAGAGATGTATAAAGATAGGAACTTGAATAAGAACCAGAGTTGAAAGCAAGAGGAAATGATTATGAGTATTATACAAATGATGTATGTATTATACCAATGACAAATGAGTATACCAATTGATATATGAGTGTATACCGATGATATATGAATATATACCAATGATATGAGTATATACCGTGAGAGAAAAGAGATAAAATGGACTGTGATATGAGATAGACTGCATGAGGCAGAAAGAGAGAGAAATTATGTAGAGTGTAGAGAGAGAGAGAGAGAGAGAGAGAGAGAGGGAGAGAGAGATGAAGAAAAACTGGAGTTTGAAAAACCAGAGATTTGAAAAGGACGAGCATAACTCAGGAGTGTACACCGTGAGAGACGTATGTGCTTGTGTATGTTTGTGCATGTAGCTCAATGGTTTGTGTTTGTGTGTGTGTGTGTGTGTGTGTGTGTGTGTGTGTGTGCATGCAGCTAGCTCCATAGTGTGTGTACACCGTGAGACACACACATAGTGTGTGTGTGTGTGTGTGTGTGTGTGTGTGTATCCAATACTTCAAATTTGGTATGCATATATTTTGTAACTATTCTGTATGACAGTATTCTTCATTCTATACATTTGAATTAATTAACACAATTAAATAATCATTCTTACCAATTTTGTCCATCTATAATGATATTTTTTCTTGAACATTCATAGATAAGATCAATAATCCTTGCCCAGATGTTTCTCTTTTTTTTTTCGGATAGTACAACAACTTATTTATCAAAGATACGTTTTCATTACACAATGTACACTGTAAATTTGTTGATGTTTTCCATTTAGTGAATTATCTTTGAAAGAATGAATATTATTTATCTTATTCATTTATTTTATTTATTTTATTTATCTTGTTAATTTATCTTATTGAATGTCAATTTCGACAGTTTGAAATCAAACACTGGCATTCGATCAAGAGTATACGGTAAATGTAGTTTACGTTGGAAATGATAATCATATTAGGTTGTAGGTTGTTTTAAAACCTTCATTTCTTTTAAAAGAGTACACATGTAATACTTTTTTTTTTTTTTGCAGAGAATATAAATGACATTGCCTTTGACACTTCAAACATCTGTTGACTATGCATTTCGTTTTCATCTTTTTGATTACGTTACCTGTGTGACAAAAAAAAATGAAGGAAAACAAGCTTACGCCTTTCTGGTATTGAAAAAAACAACAACAAGTAAATTGTCCGACTACATGCAGACTACTATTGACTTGGGTTTGATCAACCTGAAATCCGTTATAGTTTCTGATATATTATACTGATAATATCTACTGATGATTATATACAGATATACTGATAATACATACTTGTAATATATACTTATACTTATACTACATGTATATACTAATAATAATATCATACTGACAAAAAATACTAAAATACATGCTAATAACATAACATAACATTATACGACATTAAATGACAGGACTGATCACCTTCTTTCGTCTAATCAAAGAGAAATCGTCAGTCTTTATTGCAGACGAGTAGTATTGTGACATGCCAAAAACTTCCCATTCGCATGTAAGGTTATCCTACCTCCAAATTAACTGGAGCTTCTTCATTCACTGGCATCTTGATATTGTTATCAGCTGATATAAGATTTAAGATGTAAAAAAAAACAAACCTGAGTTAGAACAACAACAACAACAATGCAACATACGGCATAAAGTTATATCGAAGATATTAGTATAAGAATAATAAAAAGTAAACAAGGAATATTGGTGAAGGAAGAAAATTACGCACTTTTATACACTATATTTGCCAAAGTGTTATCCCTTTCCTGGGAAATAAATACAATTCCTTGTTACACTACAGACGGCAACCCCAACTTTCGTTAGCAGTGGACAAGACATAATTGTATAATATATCTTTTACAGGAGTCTATAAAAATAGTATCATTTTAAAGGCAAAGGACGGGGAATGACCTGGAGAAGATGGAATAGGATTATGCGATAGTGACTGGCTAATATAAGGAGGTTGGGTTGTGGGAAATTCGGCAGGAGGGACGCTGTTCTGGTCTGACGTAAATGCTCTGTACTTTTTTGACGCCTCGACAATAACCTACCAGATAAATGCCCGCCTCCTTTTGACGACCCCCTCCCCGATGTGTCAGTTTAACGAATGTGTGTGTGTGTGTGTGTGTGTGTGTGTGTGTGTGTGTGTGTGTGTGTGTGTGACAGAGATAGAGAGAGAGAGAGAGCAGTGGCCTAGTCTGTGAGATAATTCTCTATTAGTTTTAATGACTTCCCGTTCCCTGGTGTGTTTTTGAGCCGATAATGACCAATTATGTGCTATGCGACACGTGTGTCCATACAGAATTCATTTTTGGTCATCCTTACCTGGACTCGAAAGGGGAAAAAATGAGATGTTAAACGTGATGGTAACAATCCTATTTTGTTATTGTTGGAATTTTTGTATGGTAACTTCATTTCTTGAAAATGCACTCCTCAATTTGACAAGTCTGTCAAAACACTATTGCAAGTATCACACCACTACACAGTATAACCACTAGGTATTATAACTCGACGTAATCATTCAGAAGCATCGACGCTAGTTTAAATTTCTAAGTTATCCAATGTATAACTGCAGGGAAATAAATGAAGCCCAACACACGCATGCTAAAAAATACACACCAAGATGGCAAATTGAAGAATAGCATACTCACATTTAATAATAGCATTATAGGTGACAACATTATTTTTAGGATCCATGTATGTCACGAGTTTAGAGATGATGCTATTGAAATAGTAATTAGAAACAAAAAGAAAGATATTTCCTAAAATATTGCACTTCGGTTACTGCACCGCTATCGTATTCAAAGTATGGATGAAACTAAGTCAAAGCAAGCTTACATTCCCAATCGGGATAACGTAATAATATATGTGTATAATATGTGATTGTATAAATGATAAAGTCTTTGAATGATTGATCAAAATGAACCTAGCTTTATAAACTTGAAACCAGGTCAACTAATTCTGCTCTCTTAAACAAAATCTCTGTGTGTGCCCCAAGGAAAGACGGATTTATCACAGGTATATAAATCCAGAAAATTGACGCTTATTTCGGTAATCCTCTGGTCTTAAAAAGAATCCTAAGAAAGCGGGCAAAATGGATGGGTTTTTTTTTCATAACCTAATTCTGTCGACACACTTGCATGCAAATGAAAGTATGATAGAAAAAATAATGAATAACAGCTCTTCTTATGAACCTTTTTTAGACTCTAAAGCCTTCGCGCTACATTGTGGGTACGCCTTTCAGTGGCAGTGTTGAGAGCTAGCCTTATTTCAAAGATGATAGACGAGGTATAGTTACAACCTATATCAGACTCGCGTTACACACTGCAGTAGTAATTCCTGCCTGACCAGTTTAAATTCGTCATCAGATCAATGGCGATAAAGTTATGACATAAATTGAAAGCATCCTTCCTCTCATTTCCAAATCAAAAGTTTGTATAGCATATTATCATAATGTATATGGAGGCCCCTATACAGAAAAGATAAGAAAGGATTAAACATTGCTGTTGATTAAATCTAAGTGTCATGGATAGATACAGTTAATTCAAGCAATGTTCGTGTGCTTAAATTTTCATATGTACTTTAGCATTTATGAAGTCGAAAGGGAAATCCATGGAGTTTAATATCATACCCCAAAATGTAATTATAATAAATAAAGAATAATGATTATGATAGATAAAAATATATATAAAAACAAGATAGTATCATGATATGAGATACCATACTATTTTGATTTGGTTTGTACTACCAATCTGGCTGAGTTTGTTTGTTGTTTGTGTTTTTCACTCAAAGAGGTATTTATTTCATCAATCTAATTCAACATAGTATACAAAAAAACAACAACAAACAAATACCATAATCACATTGAGAACAAGGCTGCATTCAAAAATAAATTTCTTTTTTTAATTCACATTTGTATTTCTTCATACTTTTCTTCAGTTATCTCCGTCTCGTTACTGTTTTCTCGAAATTTCAAATTAGTGATCAATTCCCTGTTGAGTTTTGATAATAAACAGAAATAGTTGAATTGTTTTGGAGTAAATCGACAAAGTATGCACTTAATACATCGTGAGCTGTGCAAAAATCAGGATTATATTTGGGAGAATCATATCATCATTTTCAGTATCATAAGCAATTTCAATCACCAACGAAATGTTTTAATTTTTGCCAGAATGAGTTTACATGTTTGCAATGTAACGAATTATGAACGCCATTTCAGCGTCTTTATAGTTACAAATCGTATCTGATATGACCTTCCATCGAAGTATAATTGTGTTCTTTGAAGGGCAACTCCGATGAAAATATTTGAAAATATCTTTCTTTATCATGTTATCAAATAATTTTGCAAATTTCAATTTCTACAATTTCTCCATTCATACTGTACTAAAAGATTCAGCTTTTTAGCCCAATATGTAACATTGTTAAATGATATTTTTTCAATCAACCAAATAAGTAAAGAAAAAGCTGGATATTTTTTTTATATCACACGTATTTATTTGAGTCAATCTATCATCTTGTATTATATGATTTTCACATTTTCTTTCCATTGATAATCATTCAATTTATTAAACCAAAACCTTGGAGAAACTACTTTACGTTTCACACATTGAAATATAAGCACAAAGAATTTGTTAATATTTCATTAACTATCTTTTCAAAACTTCTCATAATTCATTTCCAATGAATTGATTTATTTTTGTTTTAATGTAATTCAGTTTCATTACCAGATTACACTTTTTACACTTTTCAAATGCAATAATCGATCATGATTTTTTTAATCATTTCAAATAATGTCATTTTCAAATTTCATTACTTGAAATATATCAAGATGATGTAATCTAATTATAATATATAAAATGTGGTATTCACCATCTTACGTCCCATAGGCTCAGTTGTGAATGGCTCAAGAAAGAAAAACAGATGGCATAAAATCTCTAAGTAAAACGGATAATGATATTTTCAACATCTGAACCTTCAGTGATTGTTTGTTTTTGTAGTGATCATAGGGTACAATGAGCCAGACATTTCGCTCAGAGATATTAATAGGAAGTCATATAATTCTCCATGTTTTTGAAATGATATCTCATTATAATATGAGCATTGCATGACGGTGTATGTATTTGTAAGAACGAAATAGTATGATATAATATGATAATTTATAATATAATATAATATAATATAATATAATATGATATAATATTATTTTATGATTACACTGTATATTGCAATACAATCTTACATCATATGAAACTATATTGTATGAAATATGGATTATATATATATATATATATATATATATATATATAATGTATATAGATATATTATGGGAATTTTCGTTAAAAACAGACATCACGGAAGCTCGGAAATACTTTGATGAGCAAACTACCGACTGCCGACTATAAATTTTGCTAGGTGATTAACACGACTCTCCTAACGGCCACAGCCGCCTCTTTCAATGAATTCGAAGTAGATCCTGACGATTTAAAATCCGGGATTCTATCCACTGAACCACATAGGATCCACACATTTTGTTTTTCATATTTTTTTTCAAGTACTCTTAGAATAATAATAATAATTTCGGTCATACTGGGAGACATTGTTAGACACCAAATTAGTATTATACATTATAATGTTTGTTGTAGAATGATCCATATCATTAATGAGAGACAAAAACATAAGATGAGACTGTTGAGGCAGTGAGTCTTGAAATCAAGACTATTCATCAGGGCACACTTTTTCGTAGGAGAACCTGGCAAGGTTCTGACGAGGTGACAACCATCGTCAGTGCGAAATGTGACGCATTGGAGCTCATGAATATACATGAGATATAGGCCAATAAACGACCAATTTTGTAAGTCGCTTGCTCAGGTTATAAAATGACATTGCGTTCAACCCCTCACCCCCACCCACCCACCCCCCCCCCCCCCCTCCCTTACGCTCCCTTCTTCCACAAAAGACTGGATCTTCCGTGGATGTACTTAAACCGGCCGTAGCATTTTGTATGGGAGCTTTTAAGTCACATGTCCTCGAAAGTTCATTAACCTTTCGGAGTCTGTCATCAAGGGTTGGATAATCGGAAGAGCTTAAATAGATTCATTGAGACGAGTGGGTTTACAACAAACGTATCAGATATCTATCATATTGAACAAATTAAATTTATGCATATTCATCAAGTTTCTTTTTTTTTTAAAGAAGAGGTAACTCACATTTTGTCGCAGTTTTGCCTTGAACAAAACTACTTGATAGCTTGAATTTGGGCATATCATCTTTTTTTTGTTGTTACTGTTGTTGTCTTATCATTATCATACATTAATGTTATTATGATTGCGGAGTTTAATTTGCAAATTTAACAGACCTCTAAGAAAGAAATAACGTTACTTTCGCGAGCTAATGTCATTGTGAATGGACAGAATGAAAAGTTTAATGAACGACACAAACTAACAAAATGACAATCATGGATTAACTAGAAATATATTTCATTTGTTTCTATTACAGAAGGATGCACAGTTCCCTATTGTGACAAGTGATCATCAGTCGAAAGTCATCAGCGCAACTGGGCACAGGGGCTGTAATGGACTGCCTTGACTGAAGACATACAACGACAAAACAATCCACCGGAAACTCGCCCCGTCAAATGCTTCGTGCAAGCGCATTAAAACGATCATGGTTTTACCACGGGGTCTAGAAACAAGAGGTCAAAGTTCAAATATCCAGTTGACCCCTCTTGGCGGGGTGAAGCAACAGCCGGGCAGTAGCAACTTCGCACAAATGGAGAACCAAACAAGAGGTGGTCGAGTGACAAACAGCGCCACCGCACGTTCGCCGCGCAGCGAGGCGCAGCTAAGCAGAGAAGAGCGCAGGCGCAGGAGGCGCGCTACGGCAAAATACCGGACTGCGCATGCGACGCGGGAGCGCATCCGCGTCGAAGCGTTCAATGTGGCCTTCGGTGAGCTGCGGAAACTCCTACCAACGCTACCGCCGGACAAGAAGTTGTCGAAAATTGAAATTCTCCGCCTTGCTATCTGTTATATCTCCTACTTGAACCATGTTCTTGACGCATGAAAACAGTCCGTGCTAAGAGAACAAAATTCGGCGGCAACGTACTTCATTGATTTGTATCAACTAACTCCGTGTAGGCATACTGCAGATGTGTAAACACTTTTAAAGGCCGATGGCTGCAAGAAGCTGCCTTTTGACAGAGACGCTTTTGATGTCTGGTGCTATATGAAGAGTTTGTTTGCAAAAACCGATAAGTCCATATTTGCCAAATGGAGATATTTGCGATTAAAGGTCAAGAAAAATAAAGAGAATAATAAGAAAATTTTTGCTTCTTTTGACCATAACTTCAAAAATGTACTTTTATATGTAGTGACCAATGTATCATTTAAAAGGTATTATTTTGTACTTTATGACAGAGACCGTACTTCAAAATCTTCAAAAATGGACTTATCGGTTTTTGCAAACAAACTCTTTATATGTTCACGTAAATGCAACCATGGCAACCTATGTAGTTTTTGGTGTTGCTGACTGTATCCTGTGGTTATTGTTATTTGTAGAATAAAGCCCCTTGTGATGTGTGTTGATATCATTTACACCAATATAACTAATGTATTTTATAATTGTGAACACCAGTTGAGAAAATGGGTGTGTATTAGAAGTTGCTGCTTTTCTTCTTTTTTTTCCGAGCACGTACCAAAAAGATGGATGTAAAACACTTATTTTCAGTGATGAAGCAGCCAAGATTAAGACCTATATTCTTTACTAATTCCGGTTGGCCTCCTCTACTTGTGTGGGTTCGTGTTTAGCGTTCTCGTGGTTCTTGTTTTCTTTTTTTTTAATGAATATATACTTTTTCCACTGAAGAGGCACGTAGAAACTGGTAAAGTAGAACTTAATCTATTTGCTGACTAAATCATAACTCAGTGTTGGTGACGTTTGGCCACTTGTCAGTACTAAGACGTCTGTGTGATTTTTGAGAAAGCGATATTTACGATGATTGTATTTACTCACGCATTAAAGTTAATCATTACCATGTCTCATAACATTTCTTGCAAATCTAAATCGTCAGCAAAGTCGTCCATGAAAACATCTGATTTTATTCATTATTAAACACGTCTTAAATTCATCTACGCAACGCATTATTTACATTCTAGTATTATATCTCACATGGTAGTGTGTCAAAACGTATATTTTTGAATATTACTAAGTTCATCGTTAGGTAATGCATCACGTGTTTTTAGTTTTACTGAAAAGCAATCCTGTTATTACTCGGTATATCAATCACCACTTGACTGACTTCTTCAATTTTGATGTCAACCGTCAACTGTTGTCAATTCAGAGCTCAAATGCTGCCAAGTGTTAATGAAGGGATACGTATATTTCCAATGCTTGTTAAAGGGGGGAGGGGTAGAAAAAATAAAGAAAGTGAAAAGAAAGATAATCTGAAAAAAAAAAGATTTTCTTATACACGAAGATAACGAAATGACTTTATTCGAGTAAACACGTCTTTGCCACAATGTATAGAAAGTGTGCTTACAATGTATGCGTCTTTAACGTTGTGTTTTGTGAGAATCACAGTATTGAAATTGGTCTAATTTCTAACAACAAATTTCACCTTTTTTGTAATCTCTGAAGATTAAGTAAGTATCTGGAGAACATCGAGTGTGTGTCAGACGGTTTGTCAGACGTTAGTCTGGAGTTTTAATACGAGAAGGTTGTTGCAGATGTTATCACATATTTCATGTTCTTACGGTGACTAAGTCATCACAGGAATACTGCAGGAGGACAGGAATTGCGAGAGCGCCGGCCTCATGCCTTCCCGTGATTTTTTTTTTTTGATTTTTTATTTTTATTTTTATTTTAATTTTAATTTTTTATTTTTTTATTTTTTTATAGAGCTATCTCCTCCGAAGCCGTCGGCTCCGGGCCCCAATGGATAACGTGTTGATAAAATAAAACGTGCACGTGTAATATGGATATTGTTCCCTTCGTCACTGTTCGTGAGAGGTCTTACAACCTTTCCTGCTTTAACTATTCATCTCTGAGCCTGTTTAATCAAATCATGGTGCAATGTATATTTGAATAGTTTGATGGCAAAACGTGTTAAGCGCCATTTTTTAACATTTTAAACTAACTCGATTGTCAGATAGAGCAAAATGTAACCTTTTTATTAATACCTCACGTGTTACTAACAAGGAATATTCTTGAATTATGATTTAAAATATCGCATATCTTCTCGCCATTTTTAGCAGCTTTAATCTCGGATGTCTCAAGTAACGTGAATGGAGATAGCTCGTTTTGCGACTAAACTCTTTATTACCAGAGATTTCTAGCAATGTACATATACAAGGTCATTCTGATATAACGTTGAATCATACTTGGTCCGTTATCATTTCAAAGATTGCGTCATATCAAGTTGCAAAACTATTATTCGTTAGAATGATCGTTGTCGATGTAACTTTTTTAGAAAAATAGAGTTTTATCAAGTTTTCTGTCTTTAGGAGAGATAAGCTGTGACTACAATTTACGATTGTTGTAATGTGCAATACAACTAATTCCGTGATGTTGTGTGGGACACGACTATCAAATTCAAGAATGTGTGATATTTATATCAGTGTGAGGTTTGTATGTGAACATGCTATGACATGTTGCTTTTTTGCACAATGTAGTTGAAATGTTTATTAAATGAATTTAAGAACGTCAAGAAAAAAAAAAAACAATATCTCGATGTGCATGTCAGCCCTTTATTAAATGGCTCCTCTCTTGTCTGTTGTTAGATCACTGTGGCATGGGTTCCTTGTGTTTAATACCCTAACGCTTTAGCCTGGTTTGCTCATGAAACATTCTCATGTAAACATGCAGCAAGAGTGTATTTCCGTAATCATAAAGATTATAAAATCATACCAAAAGTATGCATGAAATCGCAAGATGAAACAACACAAATATAACAGCCGATTGAAGTAGCACCAGAAAATCTCGGGCATTTTGTTTTGTTTTGTTTTGTTTTTGCTTTTGTTATTATTACTATTTTTGCTTTTTGCTTGTCAGCTGATTAAACCCTGGAAGTTTGTTTACTATAAGTAGAACGGTATGTCAAGTGAAATATGGAAATAAACGTGCTGGAATGTTCACTGTGTCTCGAATGTAAGACCAGTGCAGTTTCAGTAATTCTACTCAATTAATCTAATTCAACTTTGCCTAAGTCGAATCAGTTTTCACTTCGAGAAAATTCGACTAATGATGGATTGAAATCAATAGAATATAAAGAGGAAATGAAAAGATCTTCGACTTAGGAGATAATTCGACTTAAATACGAGATGGACTTTAGCAAGGTTGATTGTACTGGCAAAAATATTTGTAGATGTGTCTCGTCAGGCGTTTGCATACACCATCACTGCAAAAACATCGGTGGTAGATTTAACACCATGGGTGTCAAATCTAACACCGATCAAGTGTCAATAGAGGACTACACCTACAGGTGTATAAGGTATGTTGTGATGATGTGGAAAAGTGTTCACCTGGCACTTCGTAGTGTTTAAACACTGCAGCTGGTGATATTTTGACACTACGCTGGTATTAATTCAATAATGACACCGCATGGTGCTGATTTGATATTGCTGGTGTCAATGTCAACGATATAACACCTGTCCAGCTTCAATAGGAGACCACACCAACTGGTGTTAATGTGGTGTAAATGTGTTCACACCTTTTTTTCAAAAATCAAGCACGTTATCGGAAAATTCTTGCTCGTCTTTTTGAAGTTCAAAATGAACAAGAAGAACAGTAAGTAAGAAACAATAATAAAAAACGAATCTTATATTTTGAAATGACACCCAGAGGACCTGGTGTTAATCTAACACCATAAAGGAGCACCTGAAACGTAACACCAACTCTGTGTTTCATATTTAACTCCGGACTTTTTACAGTACACAGTCGTCCAACCTCGTCCAAATAAATCTTATTCGTCTCTTGTTCCTAAGCAATTTAGCCATAAGGTACTGGGGCTATTAGTCGCTCCATGTCTGACAAAATAAAAGAAGACACAGAATCGCTTACGATTTGTCTTTTGAATAGAAAACATGAATAGCTTTATTTCAACGCTCATACCTCCTCTGTACTACACGATTCATGATTACATAGATCTTTTTTATTTCAAATTTTGTCCTAAAAACTTACAAAGGCTATTGAATACATTGGCGTCATTAAAAACGATATCTAGAAAGCTGGTTGGTAACTTAGGACCAAGGAAAATATAGATGTGGCACGTTTGACCAAACAAGACGGAACTGTAGAAATATTTACATAAAGGCAAAGGTCGGTGAATTTTTGTAGTACATCTAATCAGGATACACCATTCCTCACATTTGGTTTCTAAGCACACACACATTCACACACACTATGTTGAATTCTAAATAGGATGTAACATGAAAGAACTTCTGAATAATTGCTTTCATTCGTATGTACACGATGTGCAGATCGAGCAGTGAAATCATTTCCCGTTACACAGAATAAATCAATTCAGTATAGAAAGGAATAATGTCCTAAATGATCTTTGGATAGATAGGCTAAAACAGAACAGCATTTCTATTCCATTTTTACGAATAAATCTTTAAATGTAAATATTCACATTGTCTTTTAAAGCAATGTAGAGATTGAAGGAGGTGCAACGCTAAATTTCACAAGCAAAAAAGTCTAAAACTACTGCAAGAACGAGTTAATTACCACCTTAATCGTCAATCGAGCAACGCCAAAGCAGCGTGCAAATATTCTGCATATAGCCTAATTTTCACGAAATATTATGTTAAGAAGGAGTGCAACTGAATCGGTATCAAATTGAAAAACATATGTACAACGTATCGATTTCATCAAATGCGAGCAAGCCGAGATTTCATTTCGACAAGTCAAAATGGCTCAGCCATTTCCATCATATCAAACAGAAATCGCAGTGAATATTGGTAAATCAGATTAAAAAAAAAGAAAAGATAACATCGTCATAAGGCAAGAAAGTCTTCCCTCTATTCTCCAAAGTTTAACATTATGTAATAAAGAATTTAATATGGCAATGATAACATTCCTTTGAGAGCGAGGTATTCTTGAACTTGAACTCTCCTTCTACCAATGCCGGGTTCTTTTGCAGTTAAAAAAACCCCAACAGAATAAGAATATGGAAGCGTGAAGGAAACATTTTTGTCACAAGACAAAGCTCATTATTCCTGATAAGTTCCTCCGTATAGATCTTAAATACGACTCTTCCGCTCTTGCAATCAGGAATAATCATGAAAGAAGGCGCATATTCCTTTTGTATTTTTACTCTGGATACCTTATCATAGATCTGATAAATGACGAAAATCATAGATATCATTGCTTACACTACGCAATCTGATGCGTAATCCAAAAAAATTCTACCCCCCCTTTTTTATGCTTTATTGTTCTCCTACAGAATGGTGCATCCTCTTCTATTTTTCCCTTCGTGGTCTTACACTACAAGAAACAAAAGCTCTCTCTACTGGAAACAGATTTAAAACGGATACCAATCTTCTCCGAATCAAAAAAAAAAAAAAGTGGGAGTCAATACCCGCTATCGTCTATCGCAGTGCCCCTTGGTGAAAAATATTTAGGGCTGGTGGAACGGACGATAAGTTGACTCATCACTAGCTCATTGCTCTCGGATTCTTCTGGGCTTCCCTCAAAGACAACCAAGGATGCGTATGATAACGTAGGATATTAGGAGGTTAGAAAAGCTAAAATTATGCCCAGCTTTCCGAGGCATAGCCCTTGTTTGAGCGCTCGCTGTCGGACGGGACATCGGGGTACGGCAGCCTCGAGTCCGGGTACGGAAGCGTGCTGGGCTCCGGAGTTGTCGAGCGCCCGTAGCCTTGTTGCCCATAGGCAGGTTGTCCGTAGGCGGGTTGCCCATATCCGGCCGCTCCCGAAGGCGACTGTCCGTAGCGGACGTTGGGTTTCTCGGCCGGAGGCGGCTCACGACCATACGCCGGCGCCGACGATGTCGGCGGAGGGGATGTCTTCATCTCGATGTCGGAAAACCTACGAGACGATCATAGATAGATCCTGTTATCATCGTTGTGTGGAACATCTTGATTTGAACATTGTATCATAAATCTCTCGTAAAGAAGGCCTACTACATGTTAAAAAAATTCTTTCTAGATTTTGTACAATTAACACACACCCACATACACACACACACACACACAATCTGGAAAACTTAGGAATTTCAGTGTGGAAAATTTGGAAACCAGTTCATTTGCCGTTGTATCTATTTTCACATTGACATTGTCATTATTTGAAAAGTTCAACTCTCAGCACGAGCATTTTCCTTACATTCTAGATTGATTAAAAAAAAAGAATTGCTGCACTATTCAGAAGAATAACTTTTTTCAACGTCTTATAGTAGATAACTTTGAGAATAGCGCGGCATAACATGCTTTCAAAGACGCCAAGGAAAGAAGACTGATGAATACTCACATCTCCTTCTCACGCTTGATGCGGCGATCCTTGTTGTCCTTCCTGGCGGCCCACACGAAGATGAGAATGGCTGCAGCCACTATCAAGATGGCACCGACGACGCCCCCTACGATGGCCATGGCCAACTCCAGAGGGTTGAGTTGCTCTGCGTATCGACGGAGAGAGAATGCCGAGTTTGTCATGATTACAAGCACATCCCATTTTCTTTATTTCCACGTTTTTGTCACTCTTGTTAGTAAAGGGACGTTGTGAAAGACAATTCGACCAATCACTGAATGGCATTTTTTCAAGTTAGTTGGCTGTCGTGTGAAGCTGCCTTTGGAATGAATGTTAAACCCCAAATCGGAAAACACATCGGATTGTTGAAATAGTGCAAAGGTCAACTCCAATTTCAACTTGGGTTTGATATATACCATGCATACAGAGAAAAATATATTAGCAAGTGTAGCAGTTTCACCGAATCGTGAAAATGATACATTATCTTCTGGGACTTTATCTATCGATTTATGTATGTCCAAAAACAAAACCATAATATTTTGCCACAAACACATGCAATGTAGATAAAGTGGTGATGATATCGTATCACAATAGTCATGTATTATGTATTCCAGAGACCGCACGCACAAAAATCTTTAATCTATCTCCATCAACGTGACATTACAAAAAAAAAAATCCATTCGAAATTAGATAATTGTAATGTTGCGATAAGCCTCCAATGGTGACTTTTGAAAGCAATTCCGGGGTCGCAACTTGCTAAAGAATAGAAAGCATTTATGATGTCAGCATCTCATGGTATCCGCCTGTGTGAATGTGATTGATAGCAAGACCCGTGTTGTGCGAAAAATAAAGAAAACTAAACTGTTCCTAAACAATATTGAATACTTTACCCAAAGTAAACCAAGCTTTTCGTATTATGCCAATTTCAATTTTACTCTCACCATAGGGATTAACATGAACTTCATTAAAATAGAAGTACCAATACAAAATGTATTGTAGATAATATGTGCGTGGTATAGAAAGAAATTGATGAAATAGGTTTTCAACGTGGGGAAGAATATCACTTTCAACCACTCACGATAACATCCGGGCTTGTAACCGCTCCATCGCTCGAACTCCTGTCGGCAGTGGCGGTACTGGTTGCCGAAGCGTTCGTAGCCGATGTCGCAGGCGTAGGCGACCTCGAGCCGCTCGGGGGCCGCGTCGACGGCCGAGATCGACCCGTGGATCGGAGTCTTCAGACCTCCACATACCAGACTCTCTGGGAGAATGCAACAAAACAAGACGAGATGTTTGATGGTAAGATTAATGGCGGTATATTGCAGGTTTCAAAATAAATGTCGTTCAAGTGTTACTTTTGTTTTAGTTCAATTTCATTTCAGTTCTGTTCCTCACTTTGTCTCCTAATTCAAATACAAAACAAACGATGAAATGTGAAATCAAACTGCATGCTAACAAAAAGAAAAACAAAGTTTCTTTTTTTTTCGGACCTGAATAACAAGCTCTTCTACGATGCGACCCGATACTATTCATTTTTCATTGTATAGTATAATCAATACTCGTTACATGTATGGCGATGACTTTTTCAATGTTGGAAAGATATTCCCATGACTTCCTTTTGGACGATCGCGAGCATCGAACTCACCCAGGCATTCGTTCACGATTTCATCCTCCTGCGCGCCACCGCTCCATTGGCCGGTCTCCTGGCACACGCGGTATTCGGGCCCGATGGGAATAAAGTCCTCGTCGCACTTGAACTCGATCTCCGAGCCGACGTTGTGGTTTTTCTCGCGGAGGAATGTCTTCGTGCCGTTCATCGGCGTCGGGATATACTGACAGGTAACGACTGGGTAGAAACAAGCAGGGGAAAAAAAATATCCACATGTGTTATTCAAGTAATCAGAACGAACAAGTCACATTACGTGCAGAACGATTGAAGGAGGCAATATTCTTTTTCTTAAGGGTTTTCAGTTGTTTAATTGCTTTGTTATTGGTTATTGATGAAGTTAAGCTGAAAAAATAGTATCACTCGGTACTTTAGAAAGGTTTGTAATGTGTTTTTTTTTTTTTTTTTTTTTTTTTGCTTGGCCCACGTACATACAATGTAGGTTACTAGGATGTCTTAAATCTTTGTGTGTTACCTTAAAGTGTTTTGGTCTAAATTTCAGTATACTAGAGGTATAATGTATACGTTATTAACGAAATATATATATTCTGTTTATCTTTTGAATATGGTGTAATTGTATGAATTATCCTGTACTTATGCCTTCTCCTATGTTTTGTTGTTGTTGACATACATTTTTGATAATATGATAATGATAAGTCTTTAAAATGTTTTCGTTTTCTTCTTCTTTCTCGATCGAAATATTTTTCTGATCAATTGGCATCCCCATTCAGAACTCCAACAGCTGATGTTGTGAAAATCAAGGTGTGCTCTCAAATTACCCAACCTATTAGCAGTCAACGCACGCAAGCTACCGTTTTTTCTGTTCAGGATGGCATCTGCAAACGGGTGCCATCTGAACTGAATACAGTATCAGCCGAGCACTATATTCATTTCCACTCACGCAGTGGACCGGCTCTACAGTGTATTACAATAGGTGTAACTTGTTCGGATTTGGTGTGTGTCCTCTTCGCTGGAGTTGCCCTTGGCAACCGTTTCCTTGCCCTATCTTGCAGAGGTTGGCGGTCCCTGCGTGTGGGTCTTGTTGGGGCATAGGGGTTGGGTGATCTTTTGCTCTGCAGCTGTAGGAGAGGAGACATCCGTATTTATTGTAATGAATGATGAAAACCCCCTATTCATAGATGTTCCTTGTGAACAAGCCCATTGCTGGTTCTCTCCGAATGGATTCCTCGGGCAAGGGTTCCCTTTAGACTGGAGCTGTTTGGGATTTGTACCCGGCGGGCATGATGGTTGTCAGGTCACTTTATTGTGATTAGAGCCTGCACGGGGTTATGGTCCATTGCAACCAAATCTATGTCTATACAAAAATCCATGTAATAACCACGCTGTTATAACTTTCGGAACTTACTCAATCTACCTGCAATTAATGCGGGCAGATTATGACAGTCCAAAATATTATTATAATAATATTCCCGCGTTGTAAGATTCTTGGTTGTCTGTAGATCCTTTCCCGTGTATGCTATAGGGACGACACCATCAATATAGGACCTAATTCAATTGTTACTTACCACCGATATTCTCTTCAGATCTTTCTCCCTCTTGTATGTTTTCTACTCCCTTGATCCGAAGCACACAATATTTCATTAATACCAGTTTTCTGATGTAGAGTCTATGCACATAACTGCATTAGCCTGTTCTTCTCAACTGTATTAATACCCTGTCTATGTGTGTACGTGCCAGTTCAATAATATGGTATCCCAAAAGAGATCATTCTGATGCAATCGGATTTTGTCACTGTATATTTTTCTAGAGAGGCCTCATTGGCCATCCTTTGGGTTTTCCTTTCAACGTTGTTGCTTTTGTTTGCGGTTTTTCTGAACATTAGCCTCGTTACAAGTCTTAACACGTCATATATTTGTAACCATGAGATGCACGAGTTTCCAGCTTCGATACAAAGAAATAAATATCTTCCATGATATGATTGATATTACCTTTTGTTTTTGTCACTGATTAGGACATATCATACTGAGACATTTTTTTTTTTCATTTAGTTTAAAAGTTTCTCCCATCAATGACTTAAAAGTGTGCTGAAATTCACAACATTGTTACATACTCATGGATTGTACCAATAGCCTGTTCCTTATCAGTTGTAGGGGATATCCGTAAACGTAGGGTTTTTGTTTGATAAAAATATTCCTTACCCTTCTGTAATCATTTTCCTTCTGGTTCGAATCTAATTATGGTTTCTCATAATATTCAATTCAATTCAATTCAATTCATTTATTTTCATTTTTCTTTTTTTTTTCTTTCAACAAAAACATAACACAAGATAAATCAGGTATTATACATCATAAACAAAAAACATTTGCCTTTGCAATATATAAATGATATCGATAAACATAAGAGCGCATACTGGCAAAAAAAATAATACAAAGTCATGCTTCAGTTGAAAAATATAATACGTATGGATGATGTTATTTTCTATATTCCTTCCACTGCATTGATAAAGAATCATTTGCCGAGTTTTATTACAACGTACTCTTTCTATTATTATGTGTATGCTTATGATAAACTATTTTTTTTGTGTTTGCGCTAATCAAGATCACATCAGTGTTATGTATAGGACGACCCTATTTCCTTTTGTGGATAACGTTATGTCAAGAGACAACGATATAACGTGTAACTGGAATATTGCAACAATCTCCACAGTCAAGTTGTTCTCTATTGCCCTCAAAAGGTGCCTTCGTGGACTCAAGCAATGGACATCACGCTCACCCATTAATACGCAATTCAATAGACACAGCATTCAATTCAATTAATGATGATGACTTTTTTTATTTGGTAGGACCTTCCTTTGCACAAACGAATCAAATATCAATCAAAATGACATTTTCTTTGATAATTATGTTTCAGACAATTTGAATTCATCGCCGCAAGAATTAGATTATGACTTTGACATAGAGAACCAATGGCAACGTCCATCTACTGAATATCTTACTCAAAACCACCGCAATAATGTTGTCAAGGAGTATGATAATACTACTTTTTCTCTTATACATTTTAGTATTAACTCTTTATGTGCCATGTTCGCACGTCCGACTCAAGTCGACGGCGTGACAACTTCGCATATTCTGCTCAAACCCACAAAATCCGCCCTTACCGATCGATAAATCGCCAAATGCCGCAGTACCATGAAAGCGTTTCTCGCGCTTTTGTTCCTCTCACATAAAGCTTGGATTTCATGTGGTGCTTCACTATCCAGCGGTGTTTCTTACTTAATTTGAATGTGAATTCTCAGTTTCTGTCACTGCCTTGTGTGCAAAAGTCATGCCTTTACAGTAACGTAGCTACTGATCATTTGAAAGAAAAACGATCATGCATTTGCCATACACTTTGCATCAAAGCAAAGCTTGGCATTTTCTTTATAACTTTGTTCACTGTGTGTCCAGATTAACAGAACTCTATAGAAGTCACATAGATCTGGAAAAGAGAATGTTTTCTCAAAGCATGACTACGTTGGTGTCTCTGAAAAATGTGGCACACAGGGGGTTTCTACCATGGCACATTAAGAGTTAAGAGTATTAAAAAACGTTTTGAAGAACTGAGGTTACTCCTAAATAGTCCCATTATGCAAAATATCTCGGCAGTAGGTCTAACCGAAACCTGGTTTTTTCATGATTCAAGTCTTCCATTCGCTCTTGACTGGTATGATCTTGTGGTTAATAACAGACAAAATAGGGTACTTGTGTTGCCATATAATTTAATGTTTCACAAAATTATGATTGTGTAGTTCGTGATGAGTTTAACTGCATGACTGATTCCTTTGAGTCTCTTTTTACTGAATTCAAAGTTCCAATAAAGGCAGTAAAAATAATCATAGACCACCAAGCGCGAATATTAAATAATTTTTAGATTATCTCTCGAATTTGGTTAAGACCCCACTTTTTATCAGTAAAAATTGTTTTATAATGGGCAATTTCAATATAGATTAATCAAAATATAATAAAATGTCACAAGATTTTTTGGATTTTTTTTTTTAATCTGATTCTTTCTTAACCATAAATATCTAAACCCACACGAATAGTTACTGAATCCGCTTCCCTTGTTGATAATATTTATTGTAATATTTTTCCTCCTCCCGATTCTTTTGCAGTACTCTCAGATATCACTTTGCTTAAAAAAGTGATATATTAAATGTAAATAATTACCGACCAATTTCTTTGTTAAGTACGTTGTCAAAAATTCTTGAAAAAAATTATCTATAAAAGGACTACCTTTTTCTTTAAATCCAATAATATATTTTCAAATTCTTAGTTTGGATTTAGGTAGAAACAGCACTACACGTGCATTATTGAGTTTCAGAGAAAAAGTGGTACATGCTATCCGACAAATCTTTTTATGATCTGGTAGGTTGGTTCCTGTACTTCTCCAAGGCCTTCGACACCGTTAACCATGACATTTTACTTAATAAATTACATCAAGCAATATGTCTTTTTAAATGGTTGTAATTCACAAATGCCAAATATTAAATGTGGGGTTCCGCAGGGAAGTTTATTAGGTCCACTCTTGTTTATTGTTTACATAAATTATTTTTGGAGATCATCAGTCATCTCAGTCATGTCATCATTTCTTTGAACATCAAACAATTATGTATTCATTATTTTTTATAAGATTATAATAATCTGGTAAACACAAGTCCTCTTTAGATGTACATGTTATTGTTCCGTACATACCAGTGTGTCTATTCTCTCCTGCTCCTGCATTCTTACAGGTATAATTACGTATGACTTTTTTTTTTTTTGCATTATATTCAATCCAGGTTGTATGTCATCATTACTCTTACATCATGGAATCCAGTTTGCTTGCGTCCACGATGGCACGTGCTGTAGTTCTTTTTTTTTTCTTTTTTCCCTTCCTAATTGTTTTGATTTCATGTCAGTTGACATTGGTTCGTTTTATTTTGTTTTATATCGCTGTCTTGTGTATTTTATGAGGGTTCCATATCGTACAAGCTTTGCTCCTTAGTGGGACCCTCCATTTCCATCCATATCCTTAGTTAACCTGTATTATATGCTTTATGTATATCTTAAAAAAGAAATGACTGTGTGTTTTTTTTCATCTGTTATTCATTTTTATATGTACCTTGTTAAATCACGTTCTGCAATTAGTACAAATATTCTGTGCATGTACATTGTATATAATTTCTTTCTTTATTTGATGGAAGTGAAAATAAATTTGAATCTTTGAATCTTTGATGACAAGGACATAACAAAAAGCAAAAAACTTTTAGGAAGCAAAAGAAGAATGCATGCGTAAAATCTACACAGGTCAAATAATATTAAACAAGCGGTATTGTAATGAAATAAATTCATTGCTATTTCACTGGAATATGTGAGCCTCCTATGTCATCAGCCATGTTCTGTGTATAACGTTCTGGTTTGCTCTTTTTTCACAGTTTAGGTTTTCTCTTCTCACGGAATACAAAAGATTCCACAAAAACTTCACTAGTTCACAGCACTATCGACTTATGCACTATGCATGATGTGAAATGACAAAGATAGTCTGGAATGTCCCTTTAAAAGAATGATAGTGAAATCGAGCGAGAGCCACGCCAGTTGTTCGACTTACCATGGACCTAATGCACATGGACTATTCACGGCAGTCTTTCTTTGATGTAATGATCGTCACCGACACCTAATTATGTGCATCTTAATGAGTACATTCAGGTGTCTTGACACTAACGATTGTGTATTCATGTATCGTCACTAACAAAAGAATCGTTTCCCTCATTTCAGTCTTGTTTCGCTGATGTGCCTTTTTTCAGACGGAAAAATGATGAGGAGCAGCAAACCTGAGATCATGACAAATCTTGTGTCAAAAGATGTGTAATTGCTGATTCGCAAATTTTCGCACACGCATAAGACCTTGCCTAATGGCAAGATTTATCTATTCTCCAACATTACCGTCCCTTTATGCTCTGGAATAAGCTGGAGAAAAGTAAGATATTGAGACCACAAATGACAAATATTTTACCAAACTCTTAGCTTTCTTTAAGACTGCCTGCTTCTCCCAAGCGAAGTTGTTTAAGGTATGATTTCCTAACATTACACCACGACTGCACATTCACTTTACTTGATTTTTGTGAGTTATTTTCTTCGCGCATATAGTTTTAAATTTCTCGAATCTCCGTCTTGTTCTCCCGGTTTGCTGGCGGTGAGGATCATGGGATCAAAGCAGTGAAGCATGTTAAAAATGTCTTTGTGGCGCTTTTGAGATGTACAGGTGCATGAATTAATTAATGATACGATGAATGTCCTTGTATATTAGGTCCATGGACTTACTGTCTTGTAGCGCCCTCTGCGCCTGCTTATAGTCCTCGTACGCTTGCTTGGTGGCTTTCCCCAGCTGGATCAGACCCGTGGACTGGACGTCATAGATGCAGAAGACGTTGTCGCCGCACACATCCACGACGTCCGACGCGCTGAGATAGGGCGGGAGGCTGCCCTCGGGGGTATCGAAGACGGGCACGAAGTCGTCGTCCTGAAAATAGTCGTGATTCTTGCCCTGTTCGTAGAGGAAGAGACTCTCCGAACTACTTATGGCCCCTGGAGAGAAGAGAAAAGATGACAATTTTTGCTTTACTATGTTCTCTTTTGTGCTGCTTTTCTGGTATGTGACCTTCATGTGCATTTTTCCTTCAATGATGTTAATTGACAGTACACGTAGTAAGACGACTAAAATTAAAGAAACAGTTGACGCCCATCCACCAACCGTGCAACCAAGGGCAGGGGTCTTACAATACAATAAAATTTACGGGTTATTCTCTGTCAAGGACTTGTGACTGCGCCAAAATTTTCCATTACTTTTATCCTAGCAGTCAAATTATGAGCAACATCAGGTTGGATTTATTTATTCAGTACATTGTTCTCTTCCTCCTTCAGTAACGCTTCAGTCTCAGATGTGCTGTCGCGGTTCGTAACGAAGGTCCGTCTTTCAAATTGGGCAATCTGTAACAAAACTGTATTAATAGGACTTGAAAATATTCGGCTTCAGTCACAATCACAAGGGAAAGCGAATACTTCTTTGTCTCAATTTCATAAGGTGTTTACATCATCGCATCTCAATTCATCCATTGGTTTGTACACGAAATTCTGTCAGTTAGAAATACTATTCAGAAGAAATATCAAATTACAACCGTACATCGAAATCCAAACTCATTTTCAAGAAGTCCCGGACAGGTGTGCTACTTACACGACTTTCCGAAGTTGTTGTAGATCTCTTCTGTGCTAGCGTTGGGACTGACCCGAGTACCACCAACGGAAGTCAGGTCATCGTCGGGGAAGTCATTCCAATTTCCCAACAGACCCTCAACGGCATTCTATTTGAAGGGGATCAGAAATCGAAATGAAAATAGACGATAGAGCGCAGAGAAGATTTAGGAAAACATAAGAACGATTAGTTTATTTATAGTAATTCACCTTTTGGAAGTTACAACTTGAAATTGAATGATGATGGTTATGTTCAAGTATGATTCAAGTGTTCTTTACAATAGCACATCGCTGTGAATAATATCATCAACGATTGACTGTGAAAACGACTGGGTATGTGAGGTTAATAAAGGAGAAGTAGGATTGAAGAGTAGGATTGTAGTAACAGTCGGTATGATTATTGATCTTCTTAACCCAGGGTATAGTCACTTCATTGGTAACGCTAGTCTATCAGAGGGGACTGTCATTGTTACTTTAGCGATGTCAGATCAGATGCCACGCCTGAGTAGAGAGGGACATTTTGTTTGAAAATTTAAAATTTGTCCAAGGACTTAAGCTCTTGGCTGGATTTGAACTCGGGTCTTCCGATTTGGGGTCGGGAGTCTAATCCCCTATAAGTAGTAGGAGGCAAAGGGACGCAATGGCAGGATCGTATGAGAGCGGACTACTAGGTGGGTGGACGGAGGGGGCGGGACAGTAAAGGAGGCATTCCAGACGATTTTCATAATTTCACATCATGGAGTACATAAATCGACAGCTCTGTATGTATAGATTTGTGGAATTTATTGTGGTCCTTGAGCAGAGGAACCAATTCTCTGAAACATCTGAAACAAACTACATTGAACAATGTTGATGACATCGGAGGCTCACATATGTTTGAAATGTATCAGTGTAATTCCATTACAATGCCACTTATTCAACCAAATTCACCTGTGAATAATCTCTGCATGACTTCTTCTTTTGTTCTGCTTCCTTGAGCCCCAACTCATGTATTCATATGGTGAGGCTGCCATGTCATCATCCTTGTCCATTGCAATTTGTTAAAAATGTTGAAAACATTCTTATTCCTCATCCTAATCACTAGAAATTATGAAAATCTGTACTCAGTATAACCAATTTATTGCTGTTCAAATGTAAAAGTCTGAAAATCATCCGGAGGTCTCGTTTAACAGAGGAGCAAGACTAGTTAGGAGCTGGACGTAGGGATGGGAGTCCGGGGGGGGGGGGGAGGGAGGGGGGATGACGAGATTTCCAGTCAGCAATCTCCCTCACCTTGAATTCATCCGGGATGATGACCTGCACGAACATGCCTTCGGCGGTGCCGTTGATCACGACGCCGATCTCGGAGTCCTGGAAGGTGACCACCACCTGGGTGACGTTACCGCCCTCGTACGTCTTAGGGAAGCTGAGGTAAAAGCCTGGTCGTTGGCAAGGAGGAAGAGAGATAAGTTAAATGGAGGGAGAATGAGAGAAAGGTTTTGTACCAGTACAAAAAAGATGACGAAGTAAAGTTGTAATACTTTTTAGTCCAACAGTGCTATTCATTCAAACCAAATTTTTGACGCATAAACACGCCTTCTTTTGCGGCGACAAATTCATTCGATAGTAATGTACTTTGAAATTAGGATTTACTCTCAAACCTTTTTAAACTCTCGAACAAAACAGAAGTAATCGCCTGGAAATTGATTAAATGCCTATGCGGTCACGAAAATTGGGTAATCAAGTACACTATCAAATACCCAGGTAGAACATCATAGACACAAAAAATGTGTTCAAGCATCCCACGCCATTGATTGATTCATTGATTGATTGATCGATCGATTGATTGATTGATTGATTGATCGATCGATCGATCGATTGATTGATTGATTGATTGATTGACAGACTGATTGAATTAATTAATAGATTGATTGATCGATCGGTCGATTGATTAACTGATTGACTGATTGATTGATTAATATTTATTGATTGATTGATTGAATGATTGATTGATCGATTAACTGACTGATTGATTTACTAATTGACTGATTGGTCGATTAATTGATTGATTAATCGATCGATTGATTGGCAGAAGGAGACAAGTCCTTACCATCGTACTGGAGCCTGGTCTGAGTATCGATCTTCAAGTATTCCTGCTGGTAGACCACCTGTAGGACGGTCTTGGAACTATGCTGGATCTCAATGTTGTTCCGATCCTCTTCCTTCATCACAATGGACGTCAATCTTGTGGCTCGGACAATGTCCCCTGTTGATTGGGAGAAATGCGTTGGGTCAGGTGTTGCTGCGGTTTTTTGTTTTTGTTTTGTTTTTTGTTTTTTTTTTCTAGTTGGCTTGTTTTACTTCGTCCGTGCTTTCTTTGAGTATTCAACTCTATTCTAATAATTGCTTCTACCCAAACAGTTGTAATTCCGTCGGGTAAAACGAAATTCAAGTATCATATAAATAATAGTAAACGATTGAATCCATAAAATTACTTTTATGTTCACATATTGCAGAAATATCAGTTACGAGTTCAGATAAAATGCATGAAAATGCTCACTTGAAGTAGAGCAAAAGAAAAAAAACTAAACAAAACAATTTTGAAGCATTTATGCAACAATGTAAGAAACTAGTGCATTGATAAACTAAGTGCATTAGATGCTTAAAGGCAGAAAACAAAAACAGCAGCAGCAGATTCACACAAACACACGCACACTAACAAACAAACAAACAAACAGACAAACAAATAAATAAACAAACGCACTCAAAACGACACTAGCAATACGAACACAACAAATCTTACCTTCCCAGTTCGGCATCTGTTCGGTTCGGCCCTGCATCACGAAGCGGTTCTGGGCATCGTTGGTGGACTGCATGAGAATATACTCGCCCTTGCCGTTGAACGTGTACTCCACACCGTCAAAAGTGACAATGTGAGGGTCTCCGAATATGACAGCTGCAGAATTTGATTGATCACAGTTTTAACAAGAGAAAAAAGGAATAGATGTTGATGTAAATTGATAATAGTGTTATCGTAATGTTAATACGGCGCTCTGAGTCTAGACCAAGGAGGTTTAAGAGAATTTATAGTCTGAACAGTCTTATTCCCTTCGACTCCATATTGGATACCATCACTCAAGATTATTTGAAGTATGCGCCAAACTGGAGATGTCCCACAGGTAGGAAAACAAATACTATGAGTCATTGCAATTATGACCTGTCACTTTGTAAGGAAGATAACTAGTTATTACTTTTGCCGTTCTTTCTTATAAAATACGAGCGGTAAATTCATTGCACTGTCATAAAGACGTAGGGGTGTGCGGATAGAAATTGTGCGAAGATTGATAACGTAGAAATAACAATTACTCGACTTGACATGCCTTTAGAATAAAATGACATATCAATTGATAAAGAACTGCACTTGAAGATCATGGGATATCAGTTTCATTTGTTGGAAGTGATCGGAAAAATAAGGAAATTAGCTTTCCAGTGAGCGTGGAGTTCGAAACACGTTTACAACATACAGCTCAGGTATCAATTTGTGCACGTATTTCTCGACGAGATTTACTTTTGTTTCATTTGATTTAACTTTAATAGGCGAAATTTCATTTCATTTGATAAATAATCAAACAAAATAGCCGACATTACGTTATAGTTCCAAATGAATCTTCAGATCGCTCAGCAAGACGGCGGTATCAAACCTCGATCATCAAAGGCACAAACGCACCTGTGGGATTCTTTTGTTCTTCCAAATAAAACTGACTATGCTGACAGCTATTTGGCCAATTATAGCCAGCTGAAACTCCAGCTCTTGAACCTCCTTGGTTCTACATTGGCTAGTCAGCGATCGATTAGACTCACCCATGCGTGGAACCTCGTACCAGCGGCAGTCTCGGGTGGGCCGATACTGCTGATAGTATTCGCACAGGTCGCCAAAGATGCAGCAGGTATAGTAGGGGATGATGTCGTTCAGCCAGGTCGACATCTGCGGGACCGTTCCGGGGCTGTTGTACGGCGGCACGCCGTTGGTGGTGGTGCGGTGCGAGAAACTACCGTAGTAGCTGTCGCCGGAGTAGACCAAGTTTTCCTCGTAGTCATAGCAACAAACGGAATCGGCTCTCTGCGGACTGAAATAAACATGGTGGCGATTGTGCTTTGGCTGATTCTTTTCTTCTTTTTTAATCACTTATGTCATCCAATGTACAAAATGTATTTATACATTCTAGGAAAAATTGGTTCAACTCTTCACCTTAAAAATGTCACGCTTTGAGCACCTTTACGGGTGCAATCTTTTACCTTTCAGAACCGTGTCGCGATGGGAGCTCCTTTAAGGATGCAATTTTGCACCTGTCTGGTCTGAAAGGTGCAAAGTTGCACCCGTAAAGGTGATCCCAGTGTGACGTTGGTCTGTCAACCTTAAAAGGTGCAAAGTTGAACCTATTTTTCTTCGTGTGTAAGATCCTCAACGGCTAATCTACAGTTTTCACCAAACAATTTTGCACCTGTCTGGTCTGAAAGGTGCAAAGTTGCACCCGTAAAGGTGATCCCAGTGTGACGTTGGTCTGTCAACTTTAAAAGGTGCAAAGTTGAACCTATTTTTCTTCGTGTGTAAGATCCTCAACGGCTAATCTACAGTTTTCACCAAACATGTCGGATGAAAGGAACGAGTAGGATTTGAACCTGGATGAAGGTTGTTCCTCATTTAACGCTCTCTGTTTTCTCCCGCCAATATGTTGTTTTCTTTCCATCCTGACAAAATAATTATTATTTATCGACTTCAATTGAGGTAGTCCTTGAATATACTCCCGAGTTTATTTCTGCAGGACCGCAGTCAGTTTGCACTCATAACCTCTATCAGTATCTAATACAGCATCTTCAGACAGCATTGAAAACCTCTATAAAAAAAAGTAAGGGAAGTATATTATGCGACTCTTCTACCAGTAAACCCTACCCCCTCCCCTCTCCGCCCACCCCTCCCTCCCTCCCCTTATCGCACATGTATGGGACATTGCTGCTTTCGATGAAAGTGCGGTCGGTGGTGCATGTTGCTCTATGATTTACATTGTACTTACATCATAAGGGACGGAAGAGGGGTAATATTAGCCAGGGGTGATTGAGATGTGAGAAAATGAGAGACTGAGAGAGAGAAAGAGAGAGAGAGACGGGGTGGAGAAAGAGAGCGAAAGAGTGGGGAGAGATCGAAAGTGACTCCGTAAAGGCCTAAAGAGTACTTAAGTCTTTTGTCAGTGACGTTTGTTATAGCTTAGGTTGGACACAGGGACGCGCATAAACACGGGCCAGGTGAGGTTGTTTACAACCAGTCTCTATGGTAACGAATGGCCATGACACCACACTTTGTTACTCTGTAACTTCCGTCCCCCCCCCCCCTCCCCTGCTAACGTCGAGCATCATTGTGGCCGGCCTCGTACCTGTTGATGATGTCGATGACGCAGTGCTTGATGCCCTCGCGCAAGTAGCAATAATCCTCGTCGTCGTCCTCCCCGGCCATCGTCATGTCGCACTTGTCCAGGGGTCGGAAGCGAGCTCGATCCGCCATCGCTTGGCTCAAGTCGCAGGGACACGGATTCAAGTCCTGTTTGGTCATCACATGGACACACACTCTTAGGCAATGTATAAACAATTATTGCTTTTTCGAAGATCAAGAAAAGCCCCATCAAAGAAATAACACCACGTTCCGGTTCACGAGAAAATAAAAAAAAAAAAGCACATGTTATATCAGTTCGGAGCAACCGCCAACGCGGTGTTGTTGTTACTGTTGCTGTTGTTGTTTAATTTCATGGCGTTATCCATTCAGAGGGGATTATTTGAAACTTTAACTTTCTGATTTATTCTCTTAACAGCTGTTTTGGTAATTCCTTAAAGGTAGGGGATACCTTTTACAGAACTCCCAAAATGCAGCAAAACATTAATATGAACCTCAGGGGACTTGTCTAGGCCACTGCTTAGAAATTTGGAAGTCAACAGTTATCTACAATTTGAATAATGCACAAAACTCAACTACTCAGTATGGTTCTGTGTGTCAGCCACACTTAAGCCTTTTTGTTGCAGTCTTCTGTATTTTTTATCTATAAACACAAATCTAAAAGTATAAGAGCTGATGTAATAACATATAGAGTGTGTGTGGCAAGAATGTATATAGAAATGTTTGTAAGTTTTGATGAACTTTATTCACAAAATATACATGATGGACACACATGCAGTGCATGGGTCTGCAAAGGTAGCCTAGTAATGTACTGGAATTTACGGTGAGCCCCGAAAAGAATTCAATTCAAAATCTAACGGTCAATAAAAATGTACTAAATGTTACCTTCCACTTTCAATACTTTATGGGAGTTTCTAAAATGATACTCTCTTCAACATACCACTGTGTTTATACAACTCTTCATTTAAGGCATGCAAATGGGATTCCCTACCTTTAACAGTGTTTAAATGACTATTTACTATTTTCCCCATTCATCCCCCCCCCCCCGATGTACTTCAATTCAATTCAGTTCAATTCAATTCATGCTTTATTTCATTTTTCGAAAAGAACATAAACATTTCACTTTCTTTGGTAACAGAGAATAAGGTTGCATAGTCAAAACATTAATTGTGAAAAATATAATCAAGGAACCTTGAGATAAGAAATACGTTGTAATGAAAATTGACTGAAGTGATAAAGACGATATAATACGTAAAACGTCGAAAAACGGAGGGACCCACTAAAAAGACAATGCTTGTAGAATGTGGACCCCTCAAGTACAGAATGTCAATAGAAATTGAACTGATGCAAAAAGGGGAAGAAAGACTGGGAATAAAGTCAGAAGAAAAAAAAAGTCTGGAAGCCCACTAAGAAGATCAAACAGACACACATACTCAGGCGAATAAACATAAAACGAGACTGGGACGACGAAACTAATAAAGGGGGGACTCATGGACAAGACAGAACGAGACAAGACTAACATAACAGGAAGACAATACAAGGGACAGAAAAGCAAGAAAGGACAGAAAGACAGAAAGGACAGAAAGACTTCCCGTCCAGTTTGTGCTGTATTTTCTGGCCAGCCCATCGGCTGGCTCATTGCGAGACTGGAACTCACCTGGTCGTAGTTCCAGACCGGTGCAGCTATTTGCTCCTCGTACCAATCCTCACATCTTTGGTTTGCGTACACAGCGGGCGCCCTTTGGTACTTATCGTTCATCATGTAGCCCATGTAATGCACGTCACTCCAAAGCGCCACCTGATCTCTGTGAAGGGGGGCGGGGAGCGGTGGTTAAGGATAAAAGGAAATCGTCATCATGTGATATAACATTCTCCCCGGCCCCCCCTCTCTATCTGTCTATTCATTTATCTATCTATTTATCTGTCTATCCTTCTATCTATCATTATTATCATACTACTATTACTACTACTACTGCTACTACTACAACTACTACTACTACTACTACTACTAATAATAATAATAATAATAATAATTATTATTATTATCATCATTATTATTGTTATTATTATTATTACTATTATACATACATCTTTCTATCTATCTATCTATCTATCTATCTATCTATCTATCTATCTATCTATCTTTTCATAATATATCCATCTATATATCTGTCTTCTTATATCTATATGTTGCTTTGTTGTTTAATCATGACTTTCAGGTTTAAGACAATGTGTATGAAACATAATGATTACCAGACTATATACATGACCTCAGGTCCACAGTTTCATGCAAAACGAATGGCAGTTCGAAACAAACAAACTGTCAAGAATTGTAATATTACAGCACAAAATACATCCGATACATCAATACATAATCAGAAATCAGTATCCATAACTGATGATATCACGGTAATACAATAATAAAGGTAATATATTGATTGGGCAAATGAAGCACTCTCGTCGAATATATAGTCTTGAATATAATATGTTGTGTTATACTATCATTAAAAAAATGGTAACAGTGGCAATTAGTATACACGTACAATTGTATGTTGGTAAATTATTGTAAGTAAGATTATGTGAGTCTATTAGTGCATTTTTCCTTATAAATCTGTGAATTACAGCGTGTGCAATATCACCTTTTCCATCGCCTTGTTATTCGGATCACACCGACAGCGTTCTCCTCTGTGATTTTCCCATAGGCGCGTGGGATCCACTCGTAGCGTCCCGTGTTCGGCACGTTGAATTCAATGTCCTCAGTCTCCTCCCAGCTGGGCGACCCGTCCGACTCCGTGTACGCTGCGAGGCACAGAGAAAAAGAATTTTGCACATAAACTATGCTAATGAAATTAATATACAACAATTCATAAGCCATGTACATTCCCTCTTTTTCATTCTCTTCTCTTAGTTGTGTGTGAGTTTGTGTGCACGCGCGCTTGTCCAGGTGCACTTGCGTGCGTGCAGTTAGTTTGTGTGAGTGTAATATGCGTTTGACTTTTTTTTTTTTTTTTTCTGGGGACCTACTCTCACAAGCATCTGCTTCTATATAGGTTCCCACCGCACACAATTTTATTCATCCATCATGAATGTAACGTATTTGAGTTTGATTTCAATTGATTTTGTGTCATGTAAATGATGTTATGGTCTTTGTATACTGAACTAATAAGTCACGTGTTACTTACTCTACATCGTCAAGGATGTATGTTGCAAATACAACACTGTATAATTTGTGTGAAAACTTAATAGATTCTCTTTTCTATCAAAGTGCTTAACAATGTGATGTGAAAACTGTACACTTTGTACTATGAATAATTTTATAGATGTTTCAGTTTTTGTTTGATGGAAATAAAGTATAATTGAATGGAATGAATTGAATAATTAACGATTTTCAGTTGTTCGTGTACTAATACAATTTTCGCGTACTGTATCATGTTTTTTTTTCCGATGTTTGATTACTTTTGGATGACAGAAAAATCAAATTATATCAAGTCAAAAGTGAAATTACGGTTTTATCATAATCAAGTGCTAGGAAAGAAATGGCTCTTGAAATCTGTGATAAATGGCGAATAACTCACTTAATATATCTATGTTAATCATGGTATAGTTGATCAGGCTCGGATCCCACTCGATGGCTACGGGACGGTCGGCGAACAGCCATGATTCGCCGTGAGGACTGATTCGCTTGATCGTCGGCGGGACGTCGCCAATGTCGACTTCGTTGCCCAAATGGAAGAGAACAGACAAAAAAAAATTGTTAAAAGATATTGAAGGTTTTAAGATTCGAGCACGATTTCATAGTAAATACGAAATCTATATATGCTGTTTTATATGACGTAAAAAAAAACAACAACCTGCGAACAATATTGCTAAGGCTTATGAATAACAAGACTGCTAAACTCCCGCCTTCGCTTAAGAAAGAGCACATGCATTGCATTATTGTTTTCCCGCGAATTAAAAGTTCCTCCTGCAATAGGTTGAAACTATTTCGTCGTGAGAGCAGGCGCTTTGTGCTCGATTTATGACTGATATCATCGACTTAATATTAAATCGGTGATAGGAGCAATAATGCTGAAGATCATAACAATCATAACCCTTTGATAATGACTATTATGATGAAGATAATAATAACAATCACCATCATTATTATATTATCATCATCTTCATCTTCAGTATCATCAATGCAATAATGTTACTTTCTGGAAAGTTCAAGTTACTAAGCGAACATTTTCTTTTCTTCGTTGAAAAAAAAAAAAGGTTTGTGTGGTGGAGGACTTCAGATTTGGACGTCACTCAGATTATATCCGTCAGCAGTGTCCCGTCCGGACAAGTGTCCAGTCGTGACCAGTGTCCTGAGACAATGATGTCCACTTACTACGACTGCTCTTGAAGGGATGGTATAGTTTTGGTTTATATGGGCCTTTTTTTGTGAGATAATGAAAAACCTCTTCTTGAATATAAAAGAGCATACATTTCTAAAAGGAATTCAAATTTAATTTGATGAAAATTAGTTTTGAAATGGCGGAGATATCCAAAAACTAAGAGGTCCCAATAAAAAATTGGACCAGTCATTTATTACGACAACTTGATTTCAATTCATTTTTGGGCTATTTTAGTTATTTCAATCCGACTTTTGTCAAATAAACTTTGAATTCTTGTATGCTCTTTAGTATTTCGTACAAAGTGGCTTCTAATTATCTCCCAAAAGTTAAAATCTGAGACCACCATGTCAACCAAAACTATACCACTCCTTTAAGACAGGCGGAATTGTCTCCCACGACTCACCTACGTCGAATGTGCCCGTGTGAGGGAACGTGATTGCCCCGTCGTTCGACACGTACGTCTCGACACGGCCGACCTGGTAGAAGGTGGGGACAACGCACCACGCCTGCTGCGCGCTCATGTAGGTGCAGTTGGTAATTGTGATGGGGTTCTCCTCGGGGCCGAACCGGAGCCAGATTTCCTCTTCGAACTTGAAGCATGGTCCCTGGATGTACAGGTACTGGTGACCGAGCATGGAGTCGAATCGAGGGAAGGTTTTCACCTGACCTATTAATTTTTATTAATAAAAAGAAAATACCGACTTAACTGTTTACATTCAGGGTAGTTAGGAGGCGAAGTGGAAAGAAAAAAATAAGAAAACTAAAATGAATCCTACAATGAGGTCGCAGATAATTTTTTGATGATCTACATGCAAAATAGTTTTTACCAAAATCACTTGCATTTATAATTCAGCTCAGTTCATTTCAGGTCAGTTCAGTTAAGTTTAGTTTTGCTTTGTTATTTCAATTTAGTTTAGTTCAGTTTTGTTCAGTTCAGTTCAGTTTAGTTTATTTCAGTTCATTTCAGTTAGATTCAGTTCAGTTAAGTTCAGTTCATTTCCTATAATGATCTAAGTCTGTGACACACGTCAATGGAACTTTGACAGGTGTAAGTAAAGCTTTGGGGTGACGTTACGAGACACTGAGTTCTCAACCCACTAAAGGTCTCTGCAAAACAATATAAAGCCTATGTACGGCGGGAAAGGACAAGAGGCCTGGTGAAGCGCAGTCTTTGTATTTGTTTTCGTTTCTCTCCGAAGGAATTGCACCTGCAAGTTGATCACATAGTCAAGGTAGATTTCTCATTGCAGTGGCACCTTGATTGAATTATTCCTACTCAAATGTGCAATAATCACAGATTGATTATGAAAAAAAGAGATCATTACAGTTACTGATTATAGAAAAATAGGTTTCCATGGGTAAGGTGTCAATGTGGCTAAGAGTGACTCTGAGAAGAACATACACCCTTCGCAACCCTCGTGATAAATAGTGACAAAATGTCGAAGCCGCAATTGACGTCAAAGTCTTACCTGCCGTCGTGCAGCCGCCCTCGTCGATGCTAACGGAGCTGACGTGGTAGAGCCAAACACCTGTTATCTCGATGTTGGACTCGGTGACGAGCTGGCCGAGCTTGCTGCCGTCACGCGAATAACTGTTCGTCTTCGCCTTCGAGCCATCACCGGCGTTGAAGCCGACCTGTAAGTTTTGAAGAACGACGATTCTATCAGTATCGCTGGGCCTAGGAGGTTAGTGCTAGAACGTCTTAAGTGTCTACTCTCATTAAGAAGCGTAAAGCGGTAGATGTTTTAATGAAACGGTGTGTTAGCAGCAACCACACGTGTTAATTATGAAATAGCTAGGATGCCATGGCTTCAGACGTTTCGCTTTGAATTGCACACATGGCTTCTCATACTCTTCTCTTTTTTTTCTGTTGTTCCTAACGTGGAACCAAAAACAAACATCTTATATTGTACTTACTTAATTTTTTATATGTTGCTATAACATTATTATGATGGTTCTAAGGGGGCAGTTCTGTAATAATTACATTTTCAGTAAACATTTTTTTTTTTTGGGGGGGGGGAAACAGTTGTGAACTGGTGACATAACCTCAAATGAGTTACGCGTGCGGCTGCGAACTACATCACCACTCTGTGAAAATATCAGTCTGTACATTTCCTTTAATTTCTTATGTTTGGTCTGATTGGATGAAACGTTCACCAGTTGCCGTCTGACGGACTGTCTGATCGTAGTCTTTTCATTTATCTAGTGATAAACTTTAATAATGTTTGGGATTGGAATTCAAGGACAACCAATGTCTCTTTGAATGAAAGAGTACAGTGTGAAATGCCTTATCAAAACTTTGAACATTTTGATAGTGTGAAACAGTGCCCCACGGTGTGTACATAGTGTATTCACAGAGTGGACGTTATATGTGATGACACTGTGGGACGCTGTGTTCCTTCCAGCAAAGACTGGGTTAGTGGGGTCCAGGATTACTAACCATGCTAACCCAGAGGCTTCTATGCTCCAGTAATCGACTCTGTGCAAACTAGTCACTTAATGGGCCATTTCTGCAGGACCATTGACTGATTTTAACTTGAGATAATCAATGCAGGGTTATTTGTCCAGAATATTTAGAAACAATCAGCAAAGGGCTTCACAAGTGTGCCGGACTCTGTGCGCTGGTAATTTTCTCTTCGGTCTGCCCCTTACCTGAGCAGGAGTTCCTCCAACGCCTGTGTCCGCCTGTCCGTTACTCTCAGTACCAGTGGTCCACTCCAACAGGTCGTAGATGAAAATGACGAAAGTCTCGAATTCGTCGGTTGCTATGACGCACTGGAAACTGTTTTTCTGTTAGCAGTAAAAACGAAAGTGACGTTCGATTTGTGGAGGTAACTGTCGTATAGAAAACAAGGCTCTCGACTTTTAACCCTTTCTGTTCCGGGGACTTTGGACAGTGCTTTGCACAACGCTTTGGGGTTTGGGGCCAAAATCACACGTAATCTTGCACCCACGTATCTTCAAAACCTAGTCTCTCTTCGCTCCTCCTCTTCTGCCAGACCCCTCCGTTCATCTTCCTCTCTCCAATTACTTCATGGCCCACTTACAAAAACTCGTTATGGTAACCAAGCCTTCTCTTCCATTGCCCCCACCCTTTGGAATAAACTCCCTCTTTATATTCAGAATGCCTCATCTATTCAATCATTGAAAATCCTTCTCAAAACTCATCTGTTTAATCAGGCGCACACAGTCAGTTAATAATTATTGTATCACTGTATCACATGCAATTTTTTTCTTCTTCTTTTGTGACTGTCATTTTGGTTTTGTATTGTGCTAATGTTATTGTGTTTTCTAGTCTTTTTGTATGAATAACACCATAGAGCTTAGAAACACCAGTATAAAGCGCCATATGAATGCAATTATTATCATTATTATTATTATCATTATTATTATTATTATTATTATTATTATTATTATTATCATCATCATCATCATCATCATCACATCATTAAAGCACTCAGAGGTTTACACAGGAGATCCCGGGTTTGGTTATGGCAGTTAGAAACACTGGTGATGCAAAAGAAGTTTTGCCAACAAGTTTGGCCCAGAAAGCTTCTCTCGACCGGAATGAACAAACAAAAAGCCAGATGGGACCTACTGGCCAGAATTTACAGGTGAGGTCTTTTGGAAAGAAGAGGTGTACACTACAGAGGCTACTATAGGTGACAAAATGCCGTTTGTCATTACTATTTTGTAAGCGTGATATCATATTCGATGAAAGTTTCGTATCTCTATTCTTCATTATCGCCTTCAGTGTTACTACGATTAATAAAACATAACCCTTTAACCCGTTTAGGACGGTTTGCTTTGGCGAGCGAACACCCCCACAGACGGACAGGTTTTCCAAAATCGAGCCCGAACCGAGGGTTACTAAGGGGGTGTGACTTACGGTCCCGCTTTACCCAATCATCAAATTGCCGTGTATGCGGTGAAGGAATCCGCTTTCTGATTGGATGAATAACGACCGCTCATGAATAATAATGTCGTTTCCCTTCGCTATCTGGGTTCGCGCGCGCGGTTTGAACTTCACGTACTGTACGATCGTCAATTTACGTTCCCTCGTCAACTCAAATGAATAGCGTCTTTTATTATTGGGCACCAGGCTATGTCGAGGGTGTCGCAAATTTCTACTACATAATTGTCTTGAATTTACTGATTCATAGAGGCAATCTTTTATGGAAACTGTAATCCGTTGATCACAAGCCTTCAAAGTCTTTCAATGAAAAGCGATCGATCGGAGGATTGTGTACAGGCTTGCGTATTTCCATTTACACGACTGTAAGACACGCCAAGTAAATCTCGTATTGTGGCGATATCAAAGGCACACGAACCCACTCTTGACTTCCTGTTGTTCACAAAATTCCTTACCATAGCTAGTCAATGAATTTTGGAAACAGAAGGAAGTTTATTCATTGTATACAACATTTGAAAATCTGTTATACCTTGTTTGTCCCCGCTACTTGTATCCAAATACAAAGCTCGCGTGTCTGTAACAGAAGCACGTGGTTTTATTTCAACACTAGGCAAACCATCAACGATGTAATATTTAGGTGATCCGAGTATCCTCTCGGATCACCTTCTGTATCTGTACGGATTCTTTCTTCTTCTTCTTCTTTCTCCTCAAAAGTTGTGCACAGGTTAGCTCAGAAAGTGCTATGCCTATCAAGTTCAAACTTATATCATGTATGTATCGTGTCCCAAAGACGGCAATCGAACTAAAATCAAAGTGATCAGTCGACCGTGACGTCACTATGACGTCATTATATGAAAACACATTCTCAATCATATCTCATTAATGGAATAAAAATTTTCAATGAAATTTACGTCACATATAGTTCAAGTCAAGCGCATTCTACTCATATAATAAAAATTCATATTTTCTCTTCAAACGTGCGCGTACGCGCGCGTTGAAATATTTGTATGCTCAAATCGAGCTCAAAATTTTTTTGCACACGTTTCAGACCATTTAGAGCATTTTTTGAAAAATTGAAAAAATCGGACGGACGCGTACGCGCGCGCACATATACGCACGCACAGCTCATATGCAATGAAAAATTTCCCGTTTTTTCACTTTGATCGGATGTCTGAAATGTCAAGGAATATTTCTACCAAGTTTCAAGTCAATCCCACTCAAAATGACGTCATACGGGTCCGTCAAAGTTGAAATTCCGCGCGCGCGTCAATGGCGATATACAGTGCAACAATGCCAAAAAACTGCCAATTTTAAATCCGATTTTACTCGTCAGGATGGACGGTGACCCCCCATTTTCTTTACATATTCTGAAAGCTGATGAGTTGTACATGTCATTTCATGGGTTGGCAATGCTGGAAAAATGATTAAAATATATCAAATTTCTTAATAAAGTTAAAAAAGTAAATTTTCAAAATGACGTCATCAAATTTCAAGTTCATTCAAGCATATCTCACTTATTCTTTAGTTGATTTTCGTCCAAATTTCAATATGTTGTAGCTTATTAAATGGTCTTTCAGATATATAATAACAACGATTTGATTGGATGACGGCATCACCTCGTAAAAAGGGATTAAAAGTAACATTGTTAAATTTGACCAGTTTACGTGTTATCTCTATGGGAGTGCAGTTTTTCTGGAAATGAAAACTGACATGACTATCTTTATCGAGCACTAGCTCACTTATGCTTCGGTGAATTTCTCCCATATTTTAGTATGTTGTAGCTGAGACTTTGGGCTATCGTTAGTGTGCCCTTCGTTTTTTCATACGGAGTCGGCATCATGCCCAAAAACTTGGTTGAAATTAAAGCTTATCTTCCATGTATTTTCATATTCCTTTCTTTCTGCAACTTTCTTTGCAATAACTCAAGAAAAACAAGCTCTATCAGCCCAATATTTTGCACATGTTTAGTTTATGTCACGTACATTATTTCATAAAATAACAACTACTTGATCGGGCACCTTCTTGGGTATGTAAATTAGGGTCAAAGGTCAAAAATGTTTCATCCTGTATCTTGGTGAATACATGTCTTATCTTTCCCATATTTTGCATACGTAAAGACCATGTTACAAGAATCATTTCACAAAATAACCACTTTTTGCTCAGACGCCATCTTGTCTGAGCAAAGTAGGGTCAAAGGTCATATGTACTTCTTTCTTTATCTTCATTATAACGTGTTATCTCTATGGGAGGGAATTTTTCTAGATGTGAAAATTGACATGATTGTCTTTATCGACGACTAGCTCAATTACCCTTCGGTGAATTTCTTCCAGATTTTAGTATGTTGTAGCCAATGTAATACTCTTTAAGTTTTGTTCATCAAAGTTTTAATCGGATGATGTCTTCACCTCGTGAAAATGGATATAATGTAACCTTGTCAAATTTAACCAGTTTACGTGTTATCTCTATGGGAGGGAATTTTTCTGGAAATGAAAATTGACATGACGGTCTTTATCGAGCACTAGCTCACTTACTCTTCGGTGAATTTCTCTCAGATTTTAGTATGTTGTAGCTGAGACTTTGAGCTGTCGTCACGGTTCTCTCTATTTTTTCATACGACGCCGAGATCACGTCAAAAAACTTGGTTGAAATCAAACTTATCTTCGATGTATTGAGATATTTCTTTCTTTCTGCAACTTTCTCTGCAATAACTCAAGAAAAACACCCCGTATCATCCCCATATTTTGCACATGTTTAGTTCATGTCACGTACATTATTTCATAAAATAACAACTACTTGATCAAACGTCATCTTGGGTATGTAAATTAGGGTCAAAGGTCATAAATGTATCATCTTGTATCTTGGTGAATATATGTCTTATCTTTTCCATATTTTGCACACGTAAAGACCATGTTACAAGGATCATTTCACAAAATAACCACTTTTTGCTCAGATGCCATCTTGGCTGTGCAAAGTGGGGTCAAAGGTCATATGCACTTCTTTCTTTATCTTCGTTATGACGTGTTATCTCTATGGGAGGGAATTTTTGTAGATGTGAAAATTGACATGATTGTCTTTATCGAGCACTAGCTCACTTATGCTTCGGTGAATTTCTCCCAGATTTTAATATGTTGTAGCTGAGACTTTGGGCTATCGAACGTGTGCCCTCCATTTTTCAAACGATGTCGGGATCACGTCAAAAAACGTGGTTGAAATTAAAGCTTATCTTCGATGTATTGAGATACTTCTTTCTTTCTGCAACTTTCTTTACAATAACTCAAGAAAAACAGACCTTATCACTCCCATATTTTGCACATGTTTAGTTCATGTCACGTACATTATTTCATAAAATAATAACTACTTGATCAGACGTCATCTTGGGTATGTAAATTAGGGTCAAAGGTCATAAATGTATCATCCTGTATCTTGGTGAATACATGTCCTACCTTTCCCATATTTTGCACACGTAAAGACCATGTTACAAGGATCATTTCACAAAATAACCACTTTTTGCTCAGATGCCATCTTGTCTGTGCAAATTGGGGTCAAAGGTCAAATATACTTCATTCTGTATTTTCGTTAGTGTATACGGAATTGTGTACCATAGATGTCAGGTCTGACTACTTTTTCTAAATGAGAATCCAAACATCACTCGGCCAATGTCCACTAAACACAGATGAAACCTGTATGGTCATGCCTATTGGGATCAGGAGACTCAAATCGTTGATTTACGAACAGATCGGATCACCTAATTTGTCAGTGTTGACAAATTCCAAGTCTAGTTACTTAGTTTTCTGTCAACCATGCAAAGCATTTTTTTATGTTCTTGGTTATTCTACTTAATTAGGTGATCCGAGTATCCTCTCGGATCACCTTCTGTATCTGTACGGATTCTTTCTTCTTCTTCTTCTTCTTTCTCCTCAAAAGTTGTGCACAGGTTAGCTCAGAAAGTGCTATGCCTATCAAGTTCAAACTTATATCATGTATGTATCGTGTCCCAAAGACGGCAATCGAACTAAAATCAAAGTGATCAGTCGACCGTGACGTCACTATGACGTCATTATATGAAAACACATTCTCAAACATATCTCATTAATGGAATAGAATTTTTCAATGAAATTTACGTCACATATAGTTCAAGTCAAACGCATTCTACTCATATTCTCAAAATTTATCTATACCTTAATACGTGCGCGTACGCGTGCGTTGAAATATTTGTATGCTCAAATCGAGCTCAAAATTTTTTTGCACACGTTTCAGACAATTTGGAGCATTTTTTGAAAAATTGAAAAAATCGGACGGACGCGTACGCGCGCGCACATATACGCACGTACAGCTCATATGCAATAAAAATTTCCCGTTTTTTCACTTATATCTGATTTCTGAAATGTCAGGAAATATTTCTACCAAGTTTCAAGTCAATCCCACTCAATATGACGTCATACAGGCCAGTCAAATTTGAAATTCCGCGCGCGCGTCAATGGCGATATACAGTGCAACTATGCCAAAAAATCGCCAATTTTAAATCTGATTTTACTTTTTTATAACAACATATAATAATATATATAACAACATATAATAACAACATTTTGATTGGATGACGGCATCACCTCGTAAAAAGGGATTGAAAGTAACATTGTCAAATTTGACCAGTTTACGTGTTATCTCTATGGGAGTGCAGTTTTTCTGGAAATGAAAACTGACATGACTATCTTTATCGAGCACTAGCTCACTTATGCTTCGGTGAATTTCTCCCATATTTTAGTATGTTGTAGCTGAGACTTTGGGCTATCGTCAGTGTGCCCTTCGTTTTTTCTTACGGAGTCGGCATCACGTCAAAAAACTTGGTTGAAATTAAAGCTTATCTTCGATGTACTGAAATATTTCTTTCTTTCTGCAACTTTCTTTGCAATAACTCAAGAAAAACATACCCTATCACCACCATATTTTGCACATGTTTAGTTCATGTCACGTACATTATTTCATAAAATAACAACTACTTCATCAGACGCCATCTTGGGTATGTAAATTAGGGTGAAAGGTCAAAAATGTTTCATCCTGTATCTTGGTAAATACATGTCCTATCTTTCCCATATTTTGCACACGTAAAGACTATGTTACAAGGGTCATTTCACAAAATAACCACTTTTTGCTCAGATGTCATCTTCTCTGTGCAAAGTGGGGTCAAAGGTCATATGTACTTCTTTCTTTATCTTCGTTGTGACGTGCTATGTCTATGGGAGGGGATTTCTCTAGATGTGAAAATTGACATGATTGTCTTTATCGAGCACTAACTCACTTACCCTTCGGTGAATTCCTCCCAGATTTTAATATGTTGTAGCTGAAACTTTGCGCTATCGTACGAAAGCCCTTTTTCTTCAAATGGTGTCGGGATCATGTCCAAAAACGTGGTTGAAATTCAAGCTTATCTTCGATGTATTTTCATATTTCTTTCTTTTTCCAACTTTCTTCGCAATAACTCAAGAAAAACAGCCCCTATGACCCCCATATTTTGCACATATCTAGTTCATGTTACGTACATTAGTTCATAAAATAACAACTACTTGATCGGACACCATCTTGTGTATATAAATTAGGGTCAAAGGTCATAAATGTTTCATCCTGTATCTTGGTGAATACATGTCTTATCTTTCCCATATTTTGCACACGCAAAGACCATGTTACAAGAATCATTTCACAAATATCTACTTTTTGCTCAGATGCCATTTTGTCTGTGCAAAGTGGGGTCAAAGGTCAAATATACTTCATTCTGTATCTTCGATAGTGTATACGGAATTCGGTACCCAAGATGGCAGGTCTGACTCCCTTTTCTAAATGAGAATCCAAATATCACACGGCCAATGTCTCTAAACACAGATGAAACCTATATGGTCATGCCTATTGCGATCAGGACTCGAATCATTGATTAAAAAAAAAAATCGGATCACCTAATTTGTCAGTCTTGACAAATTCCGAGTCTAGTACAAGTAGAATTGGTGATACTGATTTATCAAAGTCGAATTTCGTAATAGAATAACGTTCACTTGAGTTTATTTCTTGGTTCTGTTTCAGTAATTCCCATAAAATTGACAAGAGCTTGGAATATGTTCAATATTCAAACAAATCTTTGCATCTTTCTAACTTTCTTTGAGACGAATAAAAATGCATAATCCACGCTTGCGCGATACCTGCCATCCCCTGAAGAAGTCTGTATAAAGAAGTTTGCTTCCTGAAATTATCAATCGTGACTACCTACAAATTTCGATCATGCGACTTATAATAGGTTTTCATTGGATGCATACAAGATATCACCGAGTGGATTTGTGAGTTTATTATCGGGGTTTGATGCTGCTATTTTTCTGTGCGATCTTACAATTCCATTACAACTTCGACGTAATGTCGGGAAGATAATGATTATTCACTATGTATCAAGTGAAATGAGATTTCACACAGTGATACAAGACATATATTTAATTATTATAAAAAGTAATCACCAACCTAAATGAGTATCGTTATTTCTTACATAGAAAAAAAAAAAAAAAACTAAGAATAAAACACCGGTCCTGTTTAAGCCAGTTGACAGAACATGTATGAGCTCTTCAGATGAAACAGGGGAGTCTATACGATGAGAAGAAAAAAAAAAGGAGAGAAAAATAGGCTGGTCATCTAAATTTTGTTTGATTGACGGTAGATAATCTGAAAAGATTTTTCAAACGTAATGTAAAATTATACAAGATGAGGTTTGCCTACAACCTGTGTTTTGGTAATATATTTCTACGTTTTATATAATACATATGTATATATATATATATATATATATATATATATATATATATAATCAATATATATTTATATATATATATATAATCGATACATATATAAAATTTTATGGGCAGAGTATCTTGGAGAAGAGATCATCACCATCAATGATAGTATTCAATCTACACGTTTGTATATGGGAATGAAGAAGGGGATAGCTGGAAAGGAAAGTGATGAGATGTAATGAGATAAAATGAAGGAGCACTAATTGAGACAAATGTATTACAAAGGAAGAGCAAAACGGCAAAAAAGGGAAAAGGGTACAACATTATGCAAAGATTTTGCAGTCATTTTTTGTTTACGTTGCCTTCAAATTTTGTAGTTACGTAATTCAAAATAGCCAACAAAATAAAAGAAAAAAAGCGCCATGAAGATGTTCATTCAACCTCGTTTGCCTTTCACTATGTCCTATCACTTCAAAAAATGTAGCATTAGCACAATTCAAATTAGAATTCCCATCGAGAATTCAGATTCGCATCAATGTGAGAGAGTGTCTTTTCAGACAGGGTCGCAGGTGAGCATTTCCGAGTTCGTCGGAGAAGTTCATTCATATTAGAAACAAAAAGGTTGACCACCCGGCAGCTGATAGAAGAAGACGACATGACCATGGGAGAACGGCGAGCACATGTCACACAAGCTTGAAGGTCTAAAATCATTACATCACTTCAGAAAATAGCGAAAAGATGATATATTTGTTGAAATAAACGACATTTCTCCCGACATTCTTCGATCTCTCATAACAGACGGTTAATTTTGCTGAAATGATCTTCTCTTATGTCATGAGTGTAAATCAATATTATTTTGTTTTATTGTGTATACCAGTCATCGCCCGATAAAAGACAGAAAATTAAGTACTATTCTCATTCAATAAGCATAATATATAAAGGAAACGAGCATTTGCTGCAATCGTTTATATGAAAATGCTTCAATGCGATTTCACGAAGTCTAAAGGAATGAATGCAAGTAGGTCTACCTAAATACAGAGATGTATAATGCAATTATTATAAAAAAAAAATACGCAGCCACGATAAGTGCATAAACCACTTCAATAGCAGCATGAAAACATTTGATCACATCATCATATATGAGATGGACAAGAACATTTCATGCTTTTATTGCTCGAAATTCATTGCTCCTAAACAAAGTAGAGTGTTCGATTGAAGCGACTGGTTATCACATCTCCGTCTTTCGCAAAACTGAATCATCACTTCGCAAATTTGGAGTGCTTTCTACAAATTTACATAAACAAAGTTAATTTTTTTTTTTCAGGCATGAGTTACCATATTCTACTGATTATAAATCGATTGAGCTACAAAACGGTAGTGTGTTGCTAAAACCATTATAACTCAATGATCGCGAAATCATTTGACTTGTGAACTTCCGAAAGAGATGGACTGAAAAACCCAGACTTCTAAACGTATAAATAATTGACAGAGCGACTATAGGCGAAAATTAGCATATTATGAAGAATTCATACAAAATTAGAACCAAAAAAGACTAAACAGTCGACATCACCATTGTCGGTATCGTCGTAATATGGGATGTAATTTCATTTTGACTGCCTCTTTGAAATGCTGCAAACATCAATACTGAACATCATAATTTTTATTTGTGAATTCTAAGCGTGGAGAGAGAGAGAGAAAAAAAAAGACAACTTCTGCCGTATGTCTTGTTTCTCGCATTATTGCAGCGTAGCCTATATCATTGTCGAAGTTTAAATTCTGTAATACATGTTCGTAACAAGTACATGAGAACTTGCACATATATGGATTCCCCAACAACCATAAAATCATTGGGGTCCGTAAAAGCGGTTACGTAATACATACGAAGCACATCATTATAATGCATTCTATGGACCGGTGCAGAATAAAGAGACTGTCTGTATCGGCCTTTGAACTTCTCTATTATGCTCATAATCCCCGACTTTTCAGATGGCGTCTACAAGTGCGCCTTAGGAATGTTTTTGTATCAACATCCTGTATATTCAAGGAGGTACAATGTAACCTGATACTCTGGCCACCTGGTCTATTCAAAGTGTTCTTGCCTATAACACGCGCACATGTTACGCTGTGTTTCACCATGATGAATATAATTGTAAGACCCCATAGTGGCAATATCGGCTCTTGCATTGTATGAAAATGATGACTATTATACAGTATATCCTCTATTTGGTTCGTTGGCCGAGTAGATTTTTTGAACGATCTTATAACATAATCACGCTGTCATTCATAAGTATGAGAGAGAGAAAAAAAGCTTCAAGCAACATCGAAGTTGAGTTTCTCAAACCAATCTTCCACTTGAGTTTGTTTCTTGGTTTTGTTTCAACAATTTTCATAATGTTGACATGAGCCTGATGGGATGTTCAATATTCAGATAAATCGTTGCATCTTTCGTGCAATCTTTGACAGCTAATGGTGACTAAACCTGCGAACTCCATGCATTTTTGTATAAAGACGTTTGCTTTGTGAAATTATCCATCATGACTGCCTCCAGATTTCGACCATAATTATATGACTTTGGTTTCCATAAGATGAATAAAGGAGATCGACGAGCGCATTTATAAGTTTACTGTCGGGTTTTATGTTGCAATTTTTATGTGCAATCATGATTCCCTTACAACTCTACTGTAATGGCGGGAAGGTATTGTTCACTGCACATCACTTGAAATTAAATTTCACACAGTGATATGATAATCATCAGCAAACGGGATAGATTGTTGTCATATATCTATCTATATATATATCTATATATATCTATATCTATCTATCTATCTATATATATATATATATATATATATATTCAAGTCAGTTGATGGAGCATTTATGAGCTCTTCCGTTCTGCAAACGAAACATCGGAGTCTATGCGATAAGAAGAAAGATTGCCGGAGAGATAAAGAGATAAAAAATAAGCTGGTCTTCTAAATTTAGTTCCATGGACGGTAATCTGAACACACTTTTGCAAACGAAATGAAATATTACACACGGCTAGGTTTGCCTATAATCTGTGTTATGGTGATATCTTATGAGATTATATATAATAATACGGGCAAAGTATCTTGGAAAGGTGATCGCCACCATCAATGGTGATATTCAATCTAAACAATTAATTGTAGATGATGGGAATGATGAAGTGAATAGCTGGAAAGGAAAGTAATGAGATGCAATGAGATAAATCGAAGCAGCACTAATCGAGGCAAATGTATTACAAAGGAAGAGCAAAACGGCATATTCGAGTGTTCAAAATGGTTCAACATTATGCAAAGATTTAGCAGTCATTTGTGTGTGTGTGTGTGTGTGTGTGTGTGTGTGTATGTGTGTGTGTACGTTTGTCTTCTAATTTCACAGTTAGGTAATTCAAAATCACCTAAAAAAAAAAAAAAAAGATCGCGCAATGAAGATGTTCATTCAATCTCAGTTTCGTTTCACTATATCCTATCACTTCAAATTACGTAGCCTTAACACAATTCAAATTAGAATGTCCATTGAGAATTCAAATTCGTCTCAATATGAGAGAGCGTCTTTTCAAACAGGGTCGCAGGTGAGCATTCCCGAGTTCGACGGAGAAATTCATTCAATTTAGCAACAAAAAAGGTTGGCCATCCGGCAGCTGTAGAAGAAGCCGACATGATAATGGAAGTATGGCAAGCACAAGCCACACAGGCTTGAAGGCCTAAAATTATTACATCACTTCAGAAAATAAGAAAAAGACGATAGTTTTGTTGAAATAAACGGCATTTCTCCCGGCATTCTTTGATATCTCATAACAGACGGCTAATTTTGCTGAAATGATCTTCTCTTATGTCATGAGTGTAAATCAATATTTTTTTATTGTGTATACCAGTCATCCCCCGATAAAAGACAAAAACAAAAATGAAGTGCTAACAATTTCATTCAATAAGCATAATGTATAAAGGAAACGAGCATTTGCTGCAGTCGTTTATGAATATGAAAAAGCTTCAATGCGATTTCACGAAGTCTAATGGAATGAATGAATGTAGGCATACCTAAATGCAGAGATATACGTAGACATAAAAAAAAAAAATACACAGGCACGATAAGTGCATAAATTACTTCAATAGCAACATGAAAAAAATTTGATTACATCGATAAACATGAGATAAGACAAGAACATTAATTTCATGTTTTTATTGCCAGGAATACCTTGCTCCTAAACAAAGTGTTCAATTGAAGAGATGTGGTTATCACATCTCCGTCTCTCGCAAAATTGAATCACCACTTCGCAAATTTGGAGCGCTTTCTACAAAGAAAAAAAAAAGAAAAATCGTGTTTTTTTTCGGTATAAGTTGTAATATTTGACTGATTATAATGGATGGAACTCAATGATCGAAAAAAAAAATTGACTCGTGAACTTACGAAAGAAGTGGACTGAAAACACCTCAGACTTCTAAATGTATAAGTAATTGACAGAGTGATTATAGCCGAATATTACCATATTATGAGGAATTCATACAGAACTAGAACAAAAAAGAATAAACAGTCGACATCACCATCGTCGGTATCATCGAAATATGGGATATTATTTTATTTTGACTGCTTCTTTGAAATGCTGCAAACATCAAATACCGAACATCATAATTATATCTACAATTTTTTGGCGAATGCTAAGCGTATGAGAGAAAAAAAAAAGCCATATGCCTTGTTTACTCGCTTTATTGCAACGTATTTCGTTGTCGAAGTTTAAATTCTATACATATGTTGGTTACAACCACATGAGAACTTGCACATTCGCTTCCCAACAACCATAAAATCATTGGGGTCCGTAAAAGTGGTTACGTAATACATACGAAGCACATCACTATAATGCATTCTATGGACCGGTGCAGAAAAAAAGAGACTGTCTGTAATCGGCCTTTGAACTTCTCTATTATGCTCATAATCCCCGACTTTTCAGATGGCGTCTACGAGTGCGTCTTAGGAATGTTTTTGTATCAACATCCTGTCTATTCAAGGAGGTACAATGTAACCTGATACTCTGGCCACCTGGTCTATTCAAAGTATTCTTGCCTAAAACACGCACATATGTAAGGCTGTGTTTTACCATGATGAATATATAGGAACCCATAGTGACAATATCGGCTCTTGCGTTGTATGAATATTATACAGTAAATCCTCTATTTGGTTCGTTGGCCAAGTAGATTTTTTGAACGATATTATAGCATAATCAGGCTGTCATTCATAAGTATGACAGAAAAAAAAACTTCAAGCATCATCAAAGTTGAGTTTTGCAGACCAATTTTTCATTTGAGTTTGTTTCTTGGTTTTGTTTCAGCAATTATTTTTTCATAATATTTACAAGAGCCTGATGGGATCTTCAATATTCAAATAAATCACTGCATCTTTCTGGCTGTTTTTGACAACTAATGATGACTAAATCTGAAAAATCCATGCTCTTGCGGTACCTGCCATCCACACTGAAGTTTGTGTGTATAAAGAAGTTTGCTTTCTGAAATTATCCATCATGACTGCCTAAAGATATAACTTAGGTTTCCCTGGGATAAATAAAAGATATCAACGAGCGCATTTGTGATTTTACTGTTGGGGTTTAAATGCTGCCAATTTTACTAGTGCAATCTTACGATTGACTTATAACTCTATCGTACTGCGGGGAAGATATTGCTCATTACGAATCACATGAAATAAGATATCACAAAGTGATAAGACATAAGTTATTCATCATATGATAAAAAGTAATCACTAACAGGAAAGCTGATTGTTTTGATGAATATGTATATTTGATATAACATTTATGAGGTCTTCCGGTCTTCAGGCGAAACATTGGAGTCTATGCGATAAGAAGAAAGATTGAGAGATAGAGAGAAAAAAAATAGGCTGGTCTTCTAAATTATGTTTGGTGGATGGTAATCCAATCACACTTTTGTAATCGAAATGAAATGTTACACACGGCTAGGTTTGCCTGTCTGTGTTATGGTAATATCTTTTTAGATTATATATATATATATATATATATATATATATATATATATATATATATATATATAACGGGCAAAATATATTGGAGAAGTGACCGCCACCATCAATGATAATAACCAATCTATACGTTTGTAGACGGGAATGTAGTGGATAGCTGGAAAGGAAAGTGATGACATGTAATGAGATAGAATGAAGGAGCACTAATCGAAGCAAATAATGTTTCATAAAGGAAAAGCAAAATGGCAAACTTGAGTTTACAAAATGGTGCATTATGCGAAGATTTTGCAGTCGTTTTTTGCGTATGTTTGTCTTTCAATTCATAGTTAGGAAATTAATAATCGGTAACAAAAAATATAGTTCCATGAAGATGATCATTCAGCTTTGTTTTCCCTTCGCTATATCCTATCACTCCAAAAATGTAGCATGAACACACTTCAATTTAGAATGCCAATCGAGAACTCACATTCGTCTCTATGTGAGAGGGTTTTTTGTTTTTGTTTTTTTTTTTTTTCCAAACAGAGTCGCAGGTAGCATTTCCGAGTTCGTCGGAAAAGTTCATTCAATTTAGCAACAAATGGTTGGCCACCTGGAAGCTGAAGAAGTCGTCATGACCATGGAAGAATGGCGAGCACATGCCACACAGGCTTGAAGGCCTAACATCGTTACATCACTTCAAAAAATAAGGAAAAGACAACATGTTTGTTGAAATTACACCATTTCTCCCGACATTCTTCGATCTTTCATAGCAGAGGGCTAATTCCCCTGAAATGATCTTCTCTTCTGTCACTGTCAAGAGTGTAAATTAATATTTATTTCATTGTGTATACCAATCATCCCCCTATAGAAGACGGAAAATAAAGTACTTTTCTCATTCAATGTGCATAATGCATAAAGCAAACGAGCATTTGCTGCAATCGTTTATGAATATGAAAATGCTGCAACGCGATCTCATAAAGTCTTTAATTCGATTGAAAGTATGTACCTAAATGCAGAGGTAGATAGAGAGAAGACACATGCACAATAAGAGCTTAAACCACTTAAACCACTAAAACATTAATTACATCAAATAAAGAGAATAGCATTTCGAACTTTTATTGCTCGAAATACAATTGTACCTTACTCCCAAAAAGTCGAGTGCTACAATTGAAGCGCTCCATAATCACATCTCCGTCTTTCGCAGAATTGAATGACCGCTTCGCAAATTTGTAGCGTTTTCTACTACAGTGTAATTTGAATGATTTTTTTTTTTTTTCGGCATGAGTTGTCATATCCGATTGACTGAAAATGGATTGTACAACCAGTGGCGTTTGGCGGAAATCCTTGCAACTCAATGATCGCAAAATCATTTTGACTTACGTAAGAAATGGACTAAAAACCCAGATTTCTAAACGTTTAAATAATTTATATAGCGACTGCATCCGAAAATAAGCATATTATAAAGAATTCATACAAAAAATAGAAATATAGACTAAACAGTCGAAATCACCATTGTCACTATGAACGTAATATGGGATATAATTTTATCTAATATACTTTTTTGAACTGCTGCAAATCCCAAATACCGATCGTTTTTTTTTTTTCATAGACAATTTCTCGCAAATGCTATAAACGTATGAGAGAAAACTTGTGCCATGTGTCTTCTTTATTCGCTTTATTGCAGCGCATTTCGTTGTTGCACTTTAATTTCTATAATAAATTAATGTTTGGAACATGCACATGAGAACTTGCACATTCAATTCCCAACAACCATAAAGTTATGGTTACATATACATACGAACCACATCGCTAACATCCATTCTATATGGACCGGTACAGAAACGAAAAGACTGTCAGTAATCGACCTTAGACCTTCTCTATTATGCTCATAATCCCCTGCCCTTTTAGGTTGCGTCTTACGAGAGGGTCTATCTAGGAGTGTTTTTGTATCTGCATCCTGTCTATTCATAAATATACAATGTAACCTGATACTCTTGCCAGCTGGTTTATTTAAAATATTCTCGCCCATAACACGTGCACATGTGACGATGTGTTACGCCATGATGAATTTACGACTTCGATGAAGTAGCACAATCGACTGCGTTGTTTGTATGCAGTACATCCCCTACTCGGTTTGTTCTTGGCCAAGTGGTTTCTTTTATTTAAACGATTTTATAACATAATCAGAATATTATTCATGACGGTAAAACTCTTCAAACAACTACAAGTAACATCGCTGTCATGATAACAAACAGACACAAAAACATTCACACCCATCACATGCATGAAGGGACACGCAAAAGATGTACTTTTGAGTTTATTCAATTCGCCGAGTTTTGGTAAATCCCAGGACTCGGCAGCGGAAGAAGAAGGCCAACATTTCATGCCAATAATAGTAAGCAGGTTGTCATGCCGAGATGGCTTTCATAGAAAATCCATAAGTACGACATTGCATTACTGATATAACACGAAGTAGTATGCTACAATACTTTATCATGTAAATGTGTGCTAATAAGGTAGGTGCGTGCACGCAACGGTCTTGACCGCCGCACGCACGCTTTTCACTTGAGTGTGACAATTTGCATACCGATGCAAATGAGATCGCCAGAGCGTGCGGCTGGTCGCTCGTCATTGGTCAGTTTCCCGACCGTTGCGAAGGTCTGAATGTCGTGAAAATTGCACTCATGTTTGTCAATATTTTCCTTGTTTATAAACATAAGATATGACCAATCATCACAAAATTTTCACAGATGGCAACTTTGATGTATGTAGTCCCACAAAATATAAATCATTTTCAACATAGGCATCGTATTGTTGGTGAAATTCTAAGTTTAAAAATGCGTGTTCATTTCACTCTCTCAGCCCGAGTATACTCGGGACCAGTCCACAGCCTGGAAAACGTCAGCCCGAGTATACTCGGGACACGTCCTAAACGGGTTAACATGTTCACTTTGCTTGTCCATACAATCACGAGCATGCAGGATTTTCGAAACCAGAACTACTGGTATATAAGGATTTTTGGTAAGCATTTCTAGCGACCGACTAACGCTACCACCAAAAATGTTTTATCATCTTCGTTAATGCTGCTGGCCGTTGTGGCACATCTCCACGTCACACCAAAGGGGAAAGGCCAGAAGAAACTTACCGGGTCCCTCCCGCCAGTGTCACCGAAGAATCCCACCTCCAACCACGTGGCAATGACAAGTACTTTTGGCATGAAATCTCGGAACTCGACGAATCCCCTAGACGATTAAGAATAAAAAGAGCACGAGTAGAGGCTGTCCTTGATGAAAGTAAGCGTATAATTTTTTATAACTTCTTGTTTTATTGTTATTATATGTGACCCTGCACCTCAAAACAAACAAAAAGTCGCCAGACATAAATTTTTAGTTAGCAGAATTTAAGCTTTAAAATGATGTATAACTCAAATCAAATGGACTCTCCTAACCTATCTAAATATTGGAAAGAAAGCACAAACTCAGGAAAAGTGTGAACTAAGAAAAGAGGCTCTGAAGTACAGTGCCTATTCAAGCGCTTAATCTTTACCAAACCGTGCTGGCTGTGCGATGAATGGGACAAAAAACTGGAAGTAAACCACCAGAGTAACAACAATGAAGGGATTATCAGATTAAACTGAAATAAAGCATGCCTCATTAACACATTCTGTCCATAATTAAGGCCAACTTTCAAAGCAGTAGCACTATCCTTTCAAAAGTTATTAGAGTTGAAAGTGAAGAGTGTGGACAAGGTTTTTCAGAAATGAAAAAGGGATTCTAATTAGACACACCTAATCACACTATTCTACCAAAAATGTTCGAGATAAACTGCTAAAAAAACACACTTTCCTGCCCGTTTTATGATACCAAATTTTAGCATAATGTAAAAGAAGACCCGCTCTTTCAGAAAATATGAAAAAGTCAAGTTCGGCTAGGTTGACCCATTTCACTTATTTTCAGTCCTCACGCAAAATCAGTGTGTGCAACTTTATGTTCGTTTTGAGGTGCAAGGTCACATATATTATTATTGTTATCATTGTTATTGGCATCATTATTACAATTATTATTATTTTACTTTAATTATTATTATTATCATTATTATCATCATTAGTAGTAGTAGTAGTGGTAGTAGTAGTTATAATAATAATCATCACCTAAATTGCCCATGACAAATTAGTGCACGTGGGTCTTGTTCCCATTTCAGATATTCGTCGCTTGAATTTGGTACGCTGTCTATGTTTACAACCCCAGTTTACTAAACCCATTTTCTGCATTTTGTCCACATACGGTTTTAACCGTAGTATTCTAAACACTCGGTAACACTTGATTTCATCTTGATAAAGTCTTATTCACCCATATAATGCATGATTTCCAATTTGACTTCGATTTTGCCGCCTTTTTTTCTTTGGATGTTCTTGAAAGAGATACATACTTGTGAATTTCTCCCGCCGCCCGCTCGAGGAGATGTTCTTCCGTCGTCTGCCGATAATAGACGTACCCTCTCTCAGTCATATCCACGTTGGCCCAGTATGGCGCGATAAGGATCCGTTCAAGCGGATTGTTCGGATCCTGGAAAATGAGGAGACATCAATGCAACCATCATAGACTTTCCCTCCAGGAACCCAAGTCCCTTTGATCCTTTCTGAGGGTATTTAAGCCGGATTTTCACCTCAATTGGTCATTCCCTTGAGAACGGCGAGAACATGCTTACCGAAACGTCGGGACTGGGTAGGCCCTTTTCAGGGCCACACACATACCCTAGAAAGAATACGTGGTGCACCGTGAAGCCTTCTACCACCCAACGTTCTACCACCACGGAAGCCTTCAAAGATTTCATCAATGCAACCATGTTTACCTTTTTTAATGGGTGAATATAAGCTTGTCAGGACGGCTCAGCGAATAGTTATATTAAGAGATTCATTACTGGTCAGAATGGCTGAGCGTCATTTCCAAATATTTTTCAGCAAGTCCATTATTAGATAAAGCAAAGTGAAACCTAACGTGACCGGAATACTTTTGTAGTGCTGATTAGAAATATCCCATATTTACTTACAATTTCCTTTACTTTTTTTTAGCAGTTTTGACGCCGAGTTCAGGTAAAGGACACATACAGACCCACACACACACACACACACACACACACACACACATCGACGAAACAGATTAGCACACATTTACAAATACCTAATGTGTAACGAAGTGATGATGTCACAATCTTTTGTAAATAGCTTGGTTTAGAAACAGGGGCGAGCATGGGGAACAACAATAGTGTTCTCTTACCGGCCAGACGAGATTGGTTTAGAATCAGTTTCCATGGCGATAAAATGTTATTAAAGACATCACACTATGGTACTCTATTATCAAAGCACACGCCATAGTACACAAAGTATTTCTAACACTCAAAGAACTGTATCGCATGTTGCCGTTACCTCCACATCTTCTGGGATAGGAAATACAGGCTGTGGTCCTGTGTACTTCGTGTACGGGTTGTTGAACGATATTACGCCGTTGTCATTTACCTGGTCAATAAATAGAATGAAAGGACGAAGCAGAAACGAATGTCAAAGCGTCAAACAAACAACATTCTTCTTGATTTTTATTGTTCAATGATCATGTATTGACTTTTACTGATCCACACTGAGCCATGTGTCCGGTAAAATGCGAGCACATGGCTCATGTTATAGTATTGCAAGTGTACTAGACGCATTGCGGGAAAAAGATTGAATTTCATAAATTTCCGGGCCCATTTTATAAACAAATGATGCAAAGGCCTATTTTGTGGGCCAGTGAGAATCGGATGCTCTCGTTTAATTTTGGAAACAGTCGAAAACCTTCTTGCTGCGCTCGTGGATTTAAACAATTCCAAACTTTAACTCGCGCATCCAATTCTCACGATGCGCTCTGATCAGTGCATAGTTGTATAATGACGAATTAATAGTAATTGTTGTAGACCTGACAACATTCATTCCCCCTTGCACTGAAACAATCTTTCAATCTCCTTTTTTTTTGACATTTTTAACTATACAAACAATAGCAAAAGATTGACCGTCGGAGATCTGTATTATGGTGATGAATTCTTCTATCGGAACAAGGAAAGGTGCGTCGTTTCTAATTGATTATAGTCTAGTCGATTATAATACGAAATGTCGAGGTTCTGCAACTAGAACTTTGTAAACTTCATCTCAATAGATAAATGTTAGGTGAATGAATGAATGACTCATAAATTATCTAATGAATTCATTAATTGATGAGTTTTCTAATACCTTCATTAGAAGCTAAACAAGTAAAATAGAAAGAAGAGATGTTTGTGCATATTTCATAAAACATATATGACATTTTCTCTTTCACATCATTTTCTTCGATATCAGAAAAATAAAGGCTGTGACTCTAATCTTAATCATTAAAGAAAAATTCCACCGCGCGCTGCAGGCTCAGTCTAGAGTCCACCCGACCTACAGATAACATAACGGGCACGCATTGGACTACGCGACGAATATAATTATATCATCGAATTTACTTTACAGTGCGTAATTCATCCACCCTTTCGAACATGGCGCTGCAGGTTCAGCATATCAGCGTATGTTGGGTGTAGGACAAGGTTCCATGATATTTGCTCCCGCAACAATTGCTCCCATGAAATCTATATCCGCACGTTAACCCAAACATAAATTCTACCCCCAAACAGACAAACATAACCCTAACCCTAATCGTAATCCTTGCATCAAACTAAACCTAAAACGCTATCACAGCCTTAACCCTAAGTCCTTGGAGAAAATAGGACCGGGGAAACTATCGCAGGAGCACTTACCTGTGATGTCGTGTTACTGTAGGGGTTATTCTACACCTTGTAATTGTGACTGTTGCATGCAAACTTAAAAGGTCTTTCAAGTTTAGAATAAAATTACCGCACTCAGGACATGGGCAATACTTTCAGTAATCAAATTCCATCTCTTTCTTTTCTTTTCAGCTTTCCAAATTAACAATAGATATGTTTAAACAAATTAATTGAATAGAATAAAAAACATCTAGCCATTGAAGTGGCTTGGAAAACTTCCAATTATTAATACTCACGAATAGTCTCCAATACTTGACGTTGTAGAATGGCATTCCCCACCTAAGTTCGAGGGCTGGGGAGGAGACGTCATTACCTCGCTGGATGTAGTCATCACGATTACCCTCACCAAACGGGTAGAAATCTAAAGAATAATGACATAAGTAATGATATTAATAATGATAATGATAATAATAATAATAACAATAGTAGGCCTAATGATAACAATAATAATAATACATATTAATCGTAAGAAGAATGTTACTGACAATAATGATAAGAACATTAATAGTTATTAACGTGATTAAGTAATAGATAAAGCGATCAAAAGACAAATCAAAATCGTCAATTAGGAGATGACGATAATGATAGTGGTATATTGCGCTAAAGTGCTAGCAGCATCGTAAGGAATCATAATCAGTGACCGAGGAAATTGGAGTAATCCTGTCTGAATTTCAATTTATATCTTATATATATATATATATATATATATATTACAAACATGTATATATATATTACAAAACACATGGTTTTTTTTTTTTTTTTTGCATTATCTCCTCCATAACATGCTCCAGTTTGCAGAGAACTGTCACAATAAACTTAAAATTTCAAATTTGACATTTCAAATTTGAAATATCACAATAAACTTAGGTACAATGATGCTTGATGAGCTGACATCCCTTTCCTCTTGACAAAACGACCAGAAAACTATTCTTAAAGACTTACTCAAAGAAGGAGAGGGAGGTACGATCGCGAATGACCTGGATCGATTTTACTTTTTAAAAATGTGATCATTATGGTAGTTTATGTCGTAGTTGTCATAAGTACACTATATTTTGATATGTCTCTGTAAGTATGATTAATTTCATTCAAAAACAATATTTAAATATCATCAACAGCAATTATCATCTACTTCTCAGTGTAGAATAAGAAATGATATTTTCAGCTAGGTCAAGCACAAAATGACTAGGTCAGGAAATCATTGGATGTGTAGGCTTTTTTTTTAAGAGGCAGAGTTACCAGTCACACTCATGTGATGTAATGAATATGCAGAGTAGCTGTAGAGATGATAGCATATATTATGACCCCATTTCCATCCCTTATGAGATACACTACACCAGTCGGTGGCAAAATCCCTGTGGCACCAAGCCCGATTTTGACAGTCCTGTCCAATGCAAAATGAGTCCATTTTGTTAACCGAGCAGCAACTTTTTGCAATTCCCATTCCAGTCCCCCCCCCCCAGGATCTTACCCGTACTTTGAATGTTTTCATTAAGAAATTTTATAGAATATTATGTAACTTTCGACACATGACAACATACATTCCTCATATGTCATATTTCTTTGCCCACTATATCTCCTGGTTCTTCTTTTGATTTTTGATGTCGTTGATATGGATATATTTATCATTTACAATGATGCATAAAGTGAATGCGTGTCTCAAGGAATACAAATGTCTGTATACATTAAAGCAAGTGTGAACTCTTATAAAGTTAGGATACATTTACAGGGATTTCATTGTTGATTGAAATGTTGGAATTTTTTCATTTACCAATACAATGACGACGAAAATAGAATGACATACACATTGGCCGACGTGATTACATACAAAAATATGAAAGAAAATTACAGTCAAACTTTTAAAGAAGAATGTCAACTTCAGAAAAAAAAAACCTTTACTCTCAATAATGAAATTACCTTTTTGTTTTATTTACCCCTATGTACAAATCACTTATAGTCTTATATTTGTGTGACCTTTGTAGAATTGTGGAAATGAATTAATAATAAGAAATAAATCAAATCAAATCATAGGATAAGTGCTATTTCTTGGAATAAAATGCTTGTTTATTCAAACCCTTTATATGCTTTGCATTTCTTTCTATTTTTAAACCCCTTTGAATATGTTCTTATATATACGTTTATCATTTTATCCCTGGACCTATAAGGAAAGCAAATTCTGTTGAATTGAATTTGAATTGAATCCTTTGAATTGAATTGAATTGAATTGAATAGAATTGAACTGGGCTATCCTGGCAGAGCAGTGGATAAATGATCAAAGCAAATCAAATCAAATCATATCATATCCCCCCCCCCCCACAAGACAGAGGCGCCATCTTGACTTTGAATCAAAGTTTTACAAATAGCATGGATATTTTTATCAGCTTAAATGTTAACACATTATTCAAAATGCGGAAGTTTTTTTTTTCTTCTAACACTCTTAACTATAGGGTTTTTTTTTCTTCTTCTTAATTGCCTCAAAGTGATTACGCTGGGTAGCATTTACGTATGTCTGTGTTTGTGTGGATGTGTACAAAAATTCATATGCATATAGTCGCTTTATAAGACTAACAACCGTAGAGTAGGAGTAACATACACCGCTAACGCATAGTCAGGTTGTCCTATAAAAATGAATACAAAAGCATAATACAGCAAAGCACGTAAAAATGTACAAATTTTGAAGCAGAGTGTCTTACTGGATATGAGAATATTGCCAAGGAATGTGTGATTTATATTGCACTAAGCTCAAAGGATTAAACATTAAAACAGCCATCACGATAAAGGAAAAAGGGTGCGGTGCTTTTGTTCTTCTTCTTCAACCAAAGCCTAACAATAAACCACCACTACCAATGTCCTTAAGGTGTATTGCTTTCGGAAAGGTTTGTGATGGCTATTGTCAAATGAAGGCTATAAACTTACATTGATGTTTACCACAATAAACATTTACTTAAAGTTTGTATGCATGCTTAACAAAGCCATATTTGTTTCTGTCTGTAATAATTCAGAAACATAGAAATATATTCTTTTGAAGTCATCCATTTCCAACGTTCTACTTTAGACCTTTGCATGAAATTAAAATTCATTATTTCTTGAAAGAAAATGATCACAACCAATGACTATCTATTATCGGCATGACTTTGAAATATATTTTGAATGAGAATCAATGATCCGAAACGATTATCACCAACCTGCCTTCTACATTGTTATCAAAAGGCGCCATTTTTGTTCCGCGCACAATGCGTAGGGCACAATCCGTATTATGTTATCTTCGATGACATCATCAAATCAAATCATCGAAAAGAACCAACAATTTCAGAAGAAAAATCAAAGATACTTACTTTCCTGATTCACCGCTTCCACCGTCACCAATGCCAAAAGCATGCATAACAATATCGCTATCCTAGTCGCCATGTTTTTCGCGATATTGCACATGAAAGGCAAAATAATCCAAGCGGAATCGCGGTGCGTTTCCGAGGCGGTTGCCGTCGGACTTGTTCCCGCCTAAGAAATTATATTATCCTCACACACTGGGGCCGTGTTCGCCCATTATTACACGTAAGATATGCACGTTCCCTTTACTCCTTACAGCTAGTTGTAAACTCTAACCCCCATCGCAGAAATATGCAAACACACTCACATATCTAACGGTAATGCAAATGTCTAGTTAAACATTAATAGATGCCGTCAAAATCAGTACCAGGCATCTCTGTGTGGACAATACCATTTATACCGAGGGGATTATGCTCCAGAACTAAAAATGGCAAGCGTTTTTCATTGATTAAATTAATGTCAGAATAAGTTTTTGATGAATTTTCTGATCAATGTATTTCCTTAGTAATCCATGGGCATTGTTTAACTTCATTAAACTGATGTACTTCCATTATTCCTTGCAGTCATATGTAAATATGCAAATTAGGCAGTGATGTACAGACATCACGTGACCAATATTGTCAACAATTCGAGGAGAGTCATCATTATCATTGAAGAGTTAACCCCTATGACTAAATGATACCGACATTTAGCAGGTGTGTCATCGCATTCCAAACTTAGCCTCACGCTTTTGAAAAAAATGATAAAATCAATCTCTAAAGATTGTTGTTATAATTCGCCTGGGTTTTCTTTTGTTTTATTTTCTTCGGTGAATCATGCATTCTAGTTTTATCTAAAGCATGAAAAAGAATGCTTAACCTCCTCAGGGAGGTTAGCATTGTTATTTTTGTCACACACATTTTTTTTTCTGCATAAATTCATTCCTCTACCAGTATGAGAATTTCGTTCTATTGTTTATAATGTTGTATTGACGTTTCCTTTACTTCACCATTACTGAATGGAGTACTTGAGAATTAAAGGGATCGTATAGTTTTGGTTGAGACCTAATTTCAGGTTTCTAACATTTTTGGTGAGATAATGAGAAACCACCTATGAAATATGAAAGAGCATGTAATTCTATGAGGAATTCAACGTTTATTTGATGAAAATTGGTTTTGACATGGCTGAGATCTCCAAAAAAGAGTGATTCTAATAAAGTGTGGGACTCACACTTTATAACGATCGTTTTGTTTTACTTCGTTTTTGGATGTTTCAGTCATTCCAAACCCGATTTTCATCAAATAAACTTTGAATTCCTCTTAAAATGGTATGCTCTGTACTATATATTAACTGTTTTCTTGGTATCTCGCAAAAAGTTAAAAACCCAATTCTCATCTCCACCAATACTGTACCATCCCTTTAAGTGTTGATGAGACTACTTTAAGTGGGAACGATTCCTGTCCTTATGAAGTGTGAATAACTCAAACAGAGGTCTAAGTGAAATACGGAAATTTCCAGACTTGCTGAACAGCACATCATTACTTTACATCTGCTTTCAGCGCTACTTTCCGGGGATGGATTGTTTTTATTAGATGTCCGTTGAAGGAAACTAACATGTATTGTGATTATGGTGAAAAGAATGAAACACCTTACGAAAAGGGTAAACATCTTCGTCATACCCAAGGAATTTATTGTGCCCCGAATAGCTTGGCAATGTGTGTACTTTTTTGGTAAATGATTAACTTTGATATGGCCGCGTCGTCCTCATTTGCATGATAATGGTTAACACTTCGAGCGGGTCGTACCCTGCGATCGTTATGGAAAGCCAACATCATCGCCACAGGGTTTTTTTTTTTTTCAGTGAATTATCCATATCCAGGAAATTGTGGTTCTTTGCCTGTACGGTGTAGATGCGTTTTATGGGGTAATGAGCATTCTTCAAACAATATCAATGTGCATAGGGGTCAAACTTCCTGTCTAAAATTTGATACTAGTTCGTTTTGTGTATTGGGTGGTCGGAGTGATGCGTATTGTAAATTTGTGTCGGAATTTGTGTTATTTATATTATATTGTATTAATGTTATCTTAACAATGCTACCGGTATAGTCATTATGATTACAAAATATCATCACATGACTGTTATTTTGATCGATATCGTCACCAATATACTGGTGATTAAACGAGTAAAAGCTAGAGTAGAATTTTAGTATCGTAGTAGTAGGGACTAGTTGTACTTTTGGTAGATATCATGTTAAAAGGTTTTAATAGATGAGCAGACTTTAACACTGTTGTAATTTGTGGAATTGTGGAATCATTAAAGGTAGCAGGAGTAACGGTGTAATCCAACTCAGGACTAAATATGACTTATAGCTCTTGATATGGTTGTAGTGACAGCTTCGAATGTTTGTGGTTGGTTGTAGTTTTCTTGCAGAGATAGCAGGGGTGCATATTATCTTTATAAATCAATATATGAAAAGCTGGTACATCTGCATATATCAATTTCAAATATTTCACAAACAAGGAAAATGATAACAATATACATTATTTAATGATTTTATAATAATAATCTAATAACATCTTCAAAATATACTATCAGTGTTGAGTAGGGTGGGATTTCTTTCTGTGCAATTCTGCGATTTTAGCAGATAAGTCTATGTCAGTAGTGGGAGTTTTCTTCTTTTTTTTTCACGTAGAAATGTTTTCATTTTTTTCCTCTGTACCTATCATTGTTTTCTTTACCTACATTATATTTTTGATGGAATGTTTGTAAGTATGAAATACGATTATGTTTTCTTCGACTTTCCTTATGGTTGATGTCTTGGCACACAACCACACACTGCATAGACACACCCAACTACTCCAACCACCTACACAATCACAATCACCGTTATCACCGCTATCATGGCTTGCGTGGGAGAATGATATGGTAGAAGGTGCTGCCTCATTTTCAAAGAGAACAAGAGAGGGAGAGAGAGAGAGAGAGAAATTTGCCTGACAAGTTTGCTCCTAGCCAATTACATGCAAGGATTTATGTAGCTTATGACAGTTCCCCCCCCCAAAAAAAAAAAAATGACAAAACTCTTCATGAAATGCCCCAAGGATTATGTCATTGTCTATTACACGTGCTATCGTTTACGTGACCCTAGACGACCAAAACCTAACTCTAAAGAAGAAAACACGAAAAAGAACAAAAACAAAAACAAAAACAGAGAAATATCCAGATAAATCTAGATAAAAATTCTGTTTTTAGTTATAAACGTATTGGGAGAAGGAAGAAAAGACCAATTATCGGCCTGATTATCTTTTGAAATCTGAGTCAGTTACAAAACTACTTGTTTGAATTGAAATTGCATCTTTTAGTTAGTGGTGATTAATCAATGATGGGGAATTTACATACGTCATGCGAGTTTTCGTTTCTGTTCTTCAATTCTAATCAATATTTTATACCTCGACATTCTTACTTCTAACACTCTATATTCAGTCCATCAACTCACAAATTCAGACTGATGTACTTTCTATATTTGGTTTATTATCGAAAAAACTGCGAGATGAACACATTTCATCATCTTCGTACAGACTTCCAGCGACAAAACAGCTGTTGACAAAAACGCTAGGTGAATATAAAAGATAATTATGTTCAAATATCACAAATGTTAATCAATTCTTTTAGCACTTTGATTTTCACACACTTTGTAATCATTCAGTTCCTTCAATGATTTGTCGTCGTGCAGAATCATTACACAGCGTTAATACCCCCAACATCTGTTTTCTGAATCGAATCAACACAAGGTCGGAGACGAAAAGTATTATTTCCTTATGATCCGACGTGGGGCAAGTTGATCGCGTAAATGAATGGTAGTGACCGTTTTCGACAAGTGCGTCGATAAACGCACATGGGGATTAATTGGATAACAATATAATATATCGTTACATCGCAGAGAGAGCTGTGCAATAGACAATAATATATTTCTGTCAGTGATCTGGTATATTCTTTGACTCTTCTCGTCTCCTCTCCACAGTGTTAACAAACAGTGCTCACATGTTTTGTACTTTTTTTTTCGAGTAGAAAGAAAGAAGAGAAAGAAAGCAAACGAGATAATATATATACAAAAGCAGCAATAACAAGTACAAACTCTTTATCCCTTTCAAAAAATGAAAGTCTTTGCTCTCATGAAACTCGTCACGATAACAACAGTGTGCAAATAATTATATTTGTAATATTCTAACTTCCTTTCCTGATGGAAACATCAATCAATTTGTATGGAATTTGGTTTGAGTACCAATTACACTTCAATTAGATTGAATTATATCAAGTTAGAATTACACTTCTTTTCTTTCACAAATTCTTTTGGATATAACAACTGCTATATTCATAATGGTAACTGATTCAATATCTTCTAGAATAGAAGACTCAAAGATGCAGGGCATCCTCACAAACTAGCGGTGTACCTTATTTAAGCTGAGAGCTTTGACAATACACGATGGCGTAAACATTACGCTGTATCTATTTAATCCACATAGCGATGCCTTAAATAGCATAAGACAAATATACAAACGATCATTTTCAGTATCTGTATTATTTCCATGTCTTAAAGTTATTATATATTTGAACAACTTTCACACCACTTCTCATTTTGAAATTGGGGTTCACAATTCAAAATCATAAAGATGGACACTATCGCGTACACATAAAATGTCAATCATACGTTTTACATAAAAATAAATGACTATAAACTAGCATTATAATGAAACGCATTCGGTATCAGACGATAAGATAAGAATTTGTATTCAAAATACAACTTCATCAAATACGCCTGCCAGATGTACTTTAGAAAAAAAATGTTTGAATTTCTTTCTTTCTTTCTTGTTTTGCGAGACATATTCATATCAGGAATAAGTGAAATAAAATGCCCATGTTCAATTTGCATGTCAACTCAATATCGAAGTCAAAGGTATCTGAACAAGGTTGTTTTGATAGATGCATGTATTCAAATGTGTGATCATTTTTAGATATAACAAGGCAAATTCATTTCATAGGCAATTTATTTTGTTCTGTACACGGCATAAACGTACGTACACTATTAAGTCTTCAACAACATGTGCTTGATTTACAAAAACAAAATATAATTACAACTAGTGACTAGTATTCTTTACAAGGTAAGGCAACTACATGTCAGGCTGGTTCTGGCTACCAGAAAATGTCAAGAACAAAGATTTCATTGCTGACATTTCAAACTTGCTTTCCGCTTTCTTGTTCAAGTTTGGATTATTTTCATTAGGGAAATACCTGCGCGTATAATATCTTGCAAGTATTGAGTTGTTTAGCATACTTAAGTAATTACATTGAAATGGACACATAACTTAACTACTTTTGCTAAGTTTTGTTCCCATTTACATTCTAACTATATGATTGTTGTCAGCAATCTGAAAAGACACGACAACTCTCGACTTTATACGGCAAACTCTTAAAACAGTCAATAGTATTTCAAATTTGCCATGCATATGCATGCCTTAACTCAGAATATGGTGAGGATTTTCCCTTTAAGATTAGATTAACTGGACAGTATTGTTATGACCGCGACAAATCGATATTGATAAGTGTTCGCACGGCATCTTGTTTGAAAGCAGATCACTATGAAATGGGCGTGACTGTCAACTTTCATATCCAGCCACCTGATCCCGAAATGTTGGTATTAGTGAGATAACCGGTTCCTTTAACAATGTCAACGTCGTCCCGAGGGGGCGTCTTCGAAGGCGGTGCGCTCGAGTAACTGGTGCTTCGGCTGGCGTCGTCCGAAGACGCGATGCTCCGCGGAAGGGTCTCGGGCGTCCTCGGCTTGGCGGCGCTTGGTGGCGGCGCGGACTTCTCCACCGTCGCCTGCTGGGCTAGTGGTACCTTCTCGTCCACAGTGGTGACAGTCGGGTTCACCGCTGGTTCCTTGGGTGTCGGCTCAGACTTCGGCGTGGCAGCGGCGGGTGCAGGGTCTTTCTTCACTGGTTCCGGGGGCTTGGTACTTGGCTTCTTGGTGGTGGATGTTTTCTTCCCACTAGCCTGTATAGAGTGAGATAGAGATAAACAAGTATCATTTAGATAATAATTATGCTAAATCAAAACAAATTTATATAATGAAGCGTTTGATCCCAAAACGAGTTCATTCTATTCTTGCCAATATAAGATATTTGAGAATTTGTAATGCCCAAAATTGCAATAATAAGAAATAAATAATGAGGTATTTCTCATCATAGAATAATATTCCTTATTTTGTAACAATTAGTGACATATCACTGGAATTTAATGATAGAATTACTTTAAAATGTTTGAAAATGGCGCTTAACTCGTTTTGGAATCAAACTCTTTGATATACACAACAGGTTCTGATACTCACTGACCGGTAACAGCAATGGACAAGCGATAGCAATATGAAGCCAGGCAACATTACGGCTGAAAGACAACATTACGGCTGAATTTAAGACAACGAAGAGAAGAAGGCAGACAAAGGACGCTCATACGCAATAGAAGAGATAAAGAAAATGTAGTGCCAGGGGAATGACGTAACAAAGCCAACTCAGGGTAATGCGCCACGAGCTATGTGCACTTGATAACTGCGCGCTCATAGGAAGACGTCAAAAAAATGTACAGCATGCGGAGAGAGGTCTGGACAAACATGCATTATAATTCCGTGAGAGGATATTGTATGAGAGTAACAATATCAAGATAATTCATGTACTTTTTATTTTCTCATTTTGCTCTTAACGGTGAACATATTGAAAAGGATACAGCAATGCGCCGAGACGGTATACATCTACACTAAGACGTTTTCCACAAAATGGTAATGCCAAGTTTGATGAGTTAGACATGATGAATTCGTTATGCTGAAATGCTTTTATACAATACATCTACAGAGTGATCAGTATGGTTTTTGCTGGTAATGTGGCGAGCTTGCAGCATAGATGACCATCCTGTAGTTATCACACAGTTGTATTACTTGCCAAGCGCTCGGTAGTTTGACATTTGAAAACAATAATGTTGATGCAGGATAAATAACTTTAAAGTGTATGCTGTCAGAGGAGGTTTGCCGCTGAACTTAATTTGGGGAGAATCGGATGGATGATACTTTGTAAAGTTTTAAAATATACATATTTTCCCTATAAACATACAGACAACAGTAATACCACAAACTGAGATGAATGTTTGTAAAAATTTACCTACGTTCCTCATTATTTATGCAGTGTACAGCAAGACACACGTCATGCATTACAATTTGACTATCCATTTAATTTTGATCTTTCCCACCGATCCTTCTGTTGTTTTATCAGTTCTTGCTCTCTTCAATGTTATCATCGTTGAAAATATTTTGTATTATTTGCGTCTTGCCCATAACGGGACTAAAAGAGACAGTCTGCGTACATATTATATCAACAGGAGAGATCATTGGACGCACAGCTGCATAATGATTAATAGCATTTTCCTTGTATAATTCTGTACTTCAGAGAATAAGATTGGCAGTCATTCAAAATTCCTAAAGAGAACTAGAGTACAATCAAGCACTTGGTATGATTTAACGACTGCTTCTTTATCTTTCCTTTGAAGTTAATTGTCATAGGTCATTACAACCATACCAGAGTTATAAAGCTTTAGTACGACATAGCGAGTTTCATTAGTTAAACCTTCACATATATTTAAACTAATTGTATTGTTGTATTGAGAAGCTGTACTGTATTGTACATGGCTGATTAAAGTTTTTAAATTGTTTGTAGCATATACTGTATGTTCCTTTTTATCCCCTTTAAGTTCCCAATGCGCCTCGCAACAGCTTTACTAGATAAATGCGTTAACATTGTTTTCATTGTTAAGAATCCATTATCATCATTATCATTAATATTACTACTATTATTCCTATTAAGGATTATCCTTATCTCGGAGGGAACTGTATTGTTAAATAGGGCATCAGGATCAGTCGCCTGTGTGTATCTACCTGGGCCAACGGAGTGGGTTTGTAGATTTGGGCCGACGGGTCTTCGTTTGACTTATACGTGGAGGATTTTCCCGACGCGTCAGTCCCGGGTTTCTTATTCAGCGGCTCGGCGAGCTCCAAGTCCCTGGCATCGGTAGTCTTGGGTCGAGATTTGGATTTACTAGACTTGCTAGAAGTGCTCTGTGGTGGGAAGCGCGGAAAACATCGACTTGGGATCAGCGGAGAGCAGGGGTTAGGAGTGAAGTGAAAGAGACAGCTTGCAGGGAGATAGAAGAGTGTGCAGACACACATGCATTATAAATGAGGGAGCTAGGGGCGCACACATACACAGATGCGGAATTTGAGAAGTTGAGGGGCTGCTTAGAAGCAAGAGGAGGCTTGGTTTAAAGAAAAGTTAAACTCTCCTCCGTCTGCAGTCATCATCTCAGAGCGTGACGAAAATGCTATGTATATTATATATAGAGAGAGAGAACACTCAAATAGCATGACTGGCTGCCAAGACATTGTCAAGAAACAATAGGGAGCTTTAGATTTTGACGCGCGGACGTTTGAGCCGACGCTTGCGCTGGACGTTCTCCTCTCCCTGCGTCGTGTGGAAAAGTAGCTTTAGATTACGCTGGGACGCAACGTATAAAAAACAAACTCGCGCCCCCATAAGATCAGTGCATGAAGAAGCTCTCTACGTCGCAAACTGTGCGGACGTGAAAATAGCCCAATACGCGTAGTAAACAACTCAGGCGACGCAAGCTAAAAATAGATTGACTTTACGCGCGCTACTGCGCAAGCTCAGAACATGGTTTTTTTCCCTTTGAACGTCCGCGCGTCGAAAATCTAAAGCTCCCTAATAATAGGAAGGAGAGGGAGAACAGATAGTCAGTGCAATGGGAGAAGAACAGACGATAATATCACACACAAACAGCAGGCGAAATGAGCTAATTTCCAAGCGGATGCGCTCGGCAACAAAGTTTAAGGAGAACATCCACGCAGGAGAAGCCGGCATAATTGGACATGCACCTTTTCGACGACAGAATACCACATCAACGTTCTTGTCGTTCTTGTGTAATTAAAGTGTTATGAAAAGAAAATGGACCATCATCTGCTGGCATTGACAATGGAGTATCATCTTGTTATGGTAATCAAAATGACTGAGCATTTTAGTGAGTTTAGGCTTCAGGCTACTCTAAATGTGAGGTGATGTAGAACTGGTTTCAACACTATTACAGCGATCGGCTTGTCACACATTCAAAACCACGTTTCGACTTTCTCAGGTAGCATAAAAAGAGAATATTCAAAATAATTCGCTTCTCCTTGAATAACATCAAACCTTGCCTAATAATAGCAAGAAAAGAGACACCTACAAAATTTTCATTTTTTTATAAGCAAAATGGAAACTTGTCAATGACAATTTCACCAAATGAATCTATTATTTCGAGGTATTTCTGTTGTACTGAGATACTGAGACTCGTTATTTCGGAGTCAAACAATGCAACCAATTTTTGGTGGATTTATGGGGATACATCATTACAGAGTGACTTGAACTGCCGGATGTCCTCTATTCTTTTAGTTTTCTAAATGCTTATTGATTCATAGGTGTGAACAGGAAAAGTTGTCAAGCATTAACGTAATGAAAACCGATGATATGAATGCATGCCAATGAGAACGAATCAATGTCTGATTGGTGATCACTAAACTACTTGAGAGAGGAATAGATCCACATGTATTTACGTGTGAGATTTACCTGTTACCGGTCAAAAAAGTAAAGATTTTTTAACTGAATATAGTTTATATAGTTTTTCACTCCTTTGTAGTATTCAGCTGCCCTTATTTTTTTTTTGTTCTTATGTATTTTTCGAGTGCGCGATATTTTTTTCTGTAATGTCTGAGGAAAGAAAGAGTATTACGAAAAAATTCATGAAGCTTGTATATCTTAAGCAATTTTGGCAACTTTTCAGGGCAGGACCTCGTCTTAACAGACCACAAAACTCGGGGTAGCCTCCGACGGACACCCGGAGAACAATTTTACCCCGTGTCTGTTAAAGTGCAACACAGAGGTCGGGCCTCCGCGTCGCCTTGGGAGGACCTCGGGGTAAAATTTACCCTAGACCGTCTAGGGAACACTCTGGGTAGCCGACGACGGGCATCCGGGTGTGTTGTCTGTTAACACGGTTAAGACGCTCTCGGGGTGAAACCTTACCGGGTGAAGCCCGAAAACGTCACCTTGGTCGGAAGTCTCGATGGGACTAGCACGCGCATTGACTGATATGAGTCGAGCGTTATCCATCGTCGAGTTCTGCTTGCAAACAATGTCGCTAATATTAGGATTTTAACTTTGTTTATTTACGAATGATATCTTTAACAAACTGTTTAAGAAACGAGAAACAAGTATTCACACGTAAACATATTCTGAAGAAAAAACAGTTATTCGAGCGTCTACGTACACGCAGCTGATACATGCCGGTACTGCTCGCTCACAGTATATGCACAGTATACACATATATGCTACTGCAGCGTTGATGATGTGATACGCGTTGCTGATACACATTCCCCCGTATCAGAAACAAACTGGCCAGGGGCTAATCGAGTGAATTTACTTCATACAGTAAAGTACCCGGAGAATGTTTTCGAGCAACCCCTGTCAAGACAATGCATGTATCATCACCCCATATTTTGATTACTGTCTTTTGAATGTTACCCTATCTCCGGAGGACGTCCGGAGAACTCCCTGGGAAAGCCTCACATAACGGTGTACCAGACATTGAATAGAATACATTTTTAGCGTAAACGAATATCTATTTTTTATGACGTAGTGACAGACTTTTCCTGTAACGTACCGCATTCCAAGAGCGTACTAAACTGTTTCGGTGCCGGTTTTTTTTTTTTTTTATGGTTATTCAAGCAGTCTTTGTATTGAAAGTTATCTTGATTCATGTGTGTTTCAAGACCAACTTATAACACATCCTCTCTTTTCCCTTTCTATAATTATGCCATAAATCAGAAAGAGAGTACGATGTTGTCTTCCAAAACTGCCCGTACCAATCAAAAAGCTTGATTCTTATTGGAAACTGTTCGTCAGTTTATCACAGCTTATCATATTTCACGTTATTCCATATCACGTATTTAATCATATTGAATAAAATGTATGGGGTTTTTTGTACATAAGTACTTAGGCCTACATAGCAGTAGTATTATAATCTATATTAATTTTGAAAAGCTAATCGAAAAATATCAATCCATTCCATTTGTGATATTGCCATACCCTTGACTTCGCATAACTGGGCTTACCTTGTTCTTGTTCTTCATGAACAAAATGATCACGATGACGGCGGCGATGACGACCATGAAGCCGACTGTAAGACCCACGGCCAATCCGACCACGTTGACACCTCCTCCAGCTGTCAAGATTAAAAGACAATTTTCAAATGTAAGTGTCAGCCTTTCCACCCTACTTGCAGCAGAGCGTCTGGAGTCTACGTTTCCTTATAACTGCTGACTTAAAAACTATGTTGGTAAAAACAACCAAGAAAAAAGCAAACCGTTTAAGAGAGCCCCCCCCCCCCCTCCTCCCCAAACTCTGGCACTTAATTGCCAAACAAATTGCTTCTATATGAGGCAATCTAGAGATAACATTGGAGGCATATACGAGGTTTGTCAGAAACTTTCCAGGACTGGTGTCATAAAAGATTTATTTCAAACCCAAACTTCAAATTCAGAGGTTTCACCTCCAAATTAATCTATCGTGAGGATATGTAACTGTGATCTTAGCTCTCTGCAGCCATTAGATTTTGTTCTACATAATTTTATAAACACATCCTCTGTTTCAGGTCGTTCAGCAATGAGCACAGCGCAACGAACAAACTTGAAGTTTCTGGTACGGTTGGGGAAAAACTCCGTCAGAAGCGCTGAGATTGCTGCAGCAAGTGTATGGAGATGAGACGATATCACACACACGTTTTTAAATGGTGCAACAAGTCTAAGAAGGATGAGAGGTTGTGGAAGATGACCCCAGATGACCCCTCAATGACCAGGTTGAGGCCAACATTGAGCTCGTCAGGCAGATGGTGCATGGGGATCGTCGGCTGACTGTTTGAATGGTAGCAAATGAGCTTGGTATGACTCGGGACAGTGTCTGGAAGATTCTCACTGAAGATCTGGACATGTGGAAAATCTGCGCAAAGATGGTGTCAAAACTCCTGAGTAATGACCAGAAGAATTGACGCATGCAAGTTTCATGCCCAGCTCATTTGCCATCAACAGAAGAGTCAGCCGACGATCACCATGCACCATCTAATGCGCTCAACGTTGACCTCAGTCCTGGTCATTGAGGGCCTTCCGCTCCTGGGGTCATCTTCCACGTCCTCTCATCCTTCTTTAAACCTGTTGCACACTCAAAAATGTGTGGCGACATCGTCTCATCTCCGTACACTTGCTGCAGCAATCTCAACGCTTCAGTTTTCCCCAACCCTACTCGAAACTTCAAGTTTGTTCGTTGCTCTGTGCTCATTGCTGAACGACCTGAAACGAAGGATATGTGTACAAAATTACGTAGAAAAAAAAAATCTGATGGCTGCAGAGAGGCTGCAAGGTGAAACCTCTCAGTTTGAAGTTTGGGTTTGAAATAAATCTTTTATGACACCAGTCCTGCAACTTTTCTGACAAACTGTATAACAGCGGTGTATTGAGTAGTTTGACGAAAGTGTGACGCCAGCTGTTTTGCTCTCCTATGTTTGATATTTCTTAGGATCGTAAATAATCATGTTTTCATCTTGTTCGTAAATAATCATGTTTTCATCTTCTAGTAACAATCGCATACCTTTAGTTTTTCTTTATCAGAATTAAATCACAATTGTAGGACTGTTATGGAACAAAAATCACACTGGAAATGCCCAAAAGAGTGTGTGTTTAATTAGATTTGATACTAGAGTAATATCCTTGTCATAAAGAGGCTTTGTTTAATACGTGCTGCTAGATTGTAACATTGTGTAACGTATTAAGATAAACTAGTATAAATGATTCACAAAAATATAAATAATTTAACTCATTCATACATACTATGTAATGCTGACGTGGCTAATGCAGCAAAAATGAAATCAAATATGAAATGCACAACATCACATCGACTGCATACATTTACAACAGGCAGGCTTAATTGCCCACACATTACTCATTGCTCTCTGTCAATGAGTAGCGTCTCAGTCATTCTGTGACAGGTTACACAATATCATAATCATGATATGATTTTTCCTGTAAATGTTGTGGCAAAAATTACATCATTTCCGCATGTCACATTTTTGTATAACGGCAGGACTGTATAAGTGCGGTTAAGTTTCACTATTTCAACCATGACAACTAAACCAGTGGTTCAGGTTATACCAATCATTAGTAGAATAAACGTATTAGCACAAGTGTTACTGGACCAAAATTAGTGCCGGTGTTCCGTTGACAACTACACACAGAAGTAATTATCTCATATTGTCGGCATAATTCTTTGAATTTGAAGACAAACTTGCAATATGAAATTTGTTAGTATTAAATCCCTTTTGCAAGTCATTTTATTTCCCGGGAAAATACTGTCTTCAGATTTCATCGGTTATGACAGGGATAGCATGTCGGATGTGTTATAAGTGACAATATCGTTATGAGTGAAAATCAAACTGATGGGTAATTGTGTCATCATCCGCTTAGATCCGAGCTACTAGGTGAATGTTACAGATTGCATTGAGCATGGTGGCAGGGAGAAGGCAAGTCTTGTAACTCTCCGAGATATGCCACTCCCTGAAAGGGTTATTAAAGGGATGTATAGTTTTAGCTGAGATGGGGTTTCAGGTTTCAATTTTTTGTGAGATAATGAGAAACTGTTTGTGAATTATGCAAGAGCATACAAATTCAAGAGGACTTAAAACTTAGCTTGATTTGAAAAAAAAAAAAAAAAATCGGTTTGAAATGGCTTAGATATCCAAAAACAGATATCCGAAGAAAAGGTGGGTTCGACGTTTTATTTGGAACCACTTGTTTTACTTTGTTTGTGGATATCTCGGCCATATCAAAACCAATTTTCATCACAGAAACTTTGAACCCCTCCAAGAATTGTATGCTCTTGGATATTCCATATAAGTGGTTTGCAATTATCTCGCAAAAAGGTAAAACCTGAATCCCCATTTCAACCAAATCAATATCTTCCCTTTAATGGATGAAACATCGGGTTCCCGTAACCAATAATCTTCATTTCAGGCCATCACATGCAGTTAGGGTTAGTTCGAATCTCGCCAGTAGTAAACATTCATGCAAGGAATGTTTTGCACCCAAAACCACTTAGATGAGAGTTACCTATTCAATTATGACAGAGGCTCCAACAACAGCAGAAGCAGAGAAGTGTTAAGAGTTGCAAGGTCTCCCTGGAAAGATTAATTATCAAAGGCGGTAGATTTCAGTGTGTTTTTATTTCTATCACAATATTTTCTTATCAAAGTTGAAATAATCATCTTTATTAGCAAGTAATGAGTGTTGCTACCTATAAGAAAAGCTCGACACCGGTGGCCCGGTGGCCCGGTGGCCCGGGGCCACCAAAAACTAGTGTCGGGCCAACAAATTTGTCTTTTGATGGCCCGACCGGGCAACTAAGATCCTAAAGGGATTGTCTTTATTTCGAGCCACTGCAGACCTCTTTCGGGCCTCCAAAATTTTAGATTTAATTTAGATCTTGGTGGCCCAAACGGGCCACCATTCAAAGAAGTTAGTGTCGAGCCCTGCGATGAGGATGTCTATAATGAAGACCCTATAAATCTCACGGAACCACCACCTCATTCAAATGGTCATTGACGCTGAATACAAATAAGTTGCAGATGATGATGACTGGGTTAAACTTGATGCTGCGATAACATAATCGCAATGCCCGAAAGATACCTCAATGATGTCTTGCGCATGAACACTGCTATATAGTTACTCATCATGACATAGCGTTGATATGTAATATCTACAGTATTCTGGTGGTATACTATGATATCGCATGAAGGACACATAAATAACCGTTAGCTCTGTGATAGGCATGGAGAGTTGTGCATGGTAAAGACGAATGCCTGTTGTTAACGAAATGTGTAAGTAAGAGTGTGCTATTTACCCGAAGAGGACTCGTCTGCTGTAACTAAAGAAAAAAAAAATAAGTAAACTTAATATACAGTGCACTCCGTTATAACCAACACTGTTATAACGAAATTACGGTTACACCGAAGTTGAAATTCAGGCTGCAGCATTATCTGTTCTACCTATTTTTATTGTTCATTTGTTCGAGTATAAGGAAATTTCAATATAACGAAAGAAAACTGCCGGTCCCGAGGTTATAAGGGGAGTCCACTGTAAATGTCTATGACAATTATTAGGTTTGCTTTCTGATGTTTCATTTTGAAGAAAATTTTATTGAACAATTCATAACAAAAAGAATCTTATGGCTTTGTTGTGTCTCCAATTAAGAATTCTTGGAAAATGCGGAAAAAAACAAAAATGGACAAAGATTTCTTCCCAATCAAAATTGTCTCCCTTTATGTATTTAAGAATGTCTATAATTGAAAGCTAGTGATTGCAATGTTCTTTTTTAATTCTGTATTCTCAACAATATGAGTGTAATGATGTATTAAGAAAACATCACAATGAATGGACATACATGGATTTAATTACAGAAGAATGCACGCGAAAATGTGTAGGTTCTATTTCCATGAGATGTCTTCGTGATTAAGGTGTTTCGGAGACAATAAGAAAGTCATGTAACATCATTCAGCGTTTTGTAAACAAGTGTAATCATTTATTATTTACAATCCAGTCATTTACCTATAAATCTCACAAACTTGTCTGTACAGTGAAGTATTCACCTTTCCTATCATAAACATCTTCAAAATGAAATATGTGCCATTATTCACTCTCGAATGTATATTACTCATTGCTAAAAATGGCTCATTGCTAAAAATGGCAAGATAATCAACAAATTACTTCTTCTATATTACAATGATAAATTTTGGCAGTGGCAGATCAACCTATTACTAATCGTTTAGACTCCATACTCAAAAATTTGAAATTATGTTTGCCTAACTAATGCCCATGGGTGAGTTGACTATTAACACAATTGGTTCTTTTTTAGTCGTATAGAAATAGAATAGATTCAACTATCATAATTGTTATCATGGTGATATGGACGTCTTCCTATTCATAGTCCATATGTCAGTAAGCAACAAATTATCAGACAAACTTGAAAACACATTGTATAGTGAGTATAAAAAGTCTTTGGTATTCAAACTTTAAGATAGTCATGATTCAAATGAACTATGTATGATTTATTTACAGTGTAAGGAATGAAAACATGACAACCATTCTTAGTGTATCATAATATACTCTATCGTGCATATTATCTCCTATCTTTCTAAGCACTTCAAACATACTGAGCTAAAAACATTTTTTATGTCACTGGACGCATATAGAAATCTTTCGTTGTACATCCTTGCCCTCCTGCTAGTCAAGTAGTTTCAAAAACTAGGTTGATCAGGCACTCCGCTACTTTACGCTTACAATGGTGAGAACTTCCAAATTTGTTTGTTTTGTTTTGTTTTCGGCAGGTCATTGTCCTTAGGTCAAATGACACGCACTGAATTAAAAGGACATTTATTGAAAGATGGCACTAGAGCAATATGGTTCATTGTACATAACCTAGTTGCAAGTTTCTAAAAGCAAGTTGATGAGGCACTCTACTAATATGTGTAATTGAATATCAACACAAAACTTTAGTCTCTTTAGCAACTCGCTGTTCAAATTTTCCGAGCTACTAGAACACAATGAAACACGTAAACCAGATGTGGGCAATAACCATTTCACTGAACGGACTCTTCATACTCCTTAACGTAAAATTCATTTCTTGATATGCAAAAGCAATGAATACTCCAAGTGACAGGCTGAAACCTTGCGTCAGTATATGGGTGAGAAGATGTATCTTCTACCAATTCAATATAAACTTTACTTCTCTTTCAATAGAACACAAAATAACATCATATGCATATGCGATGAGAATAGAGTGAAATAGATTTCCAAGAAACAAAGTGTAGATTTAATAAGGCATTTCAAGTAATCAACTTTCGTTGATATTCCTATTCCATTATTTCAATACAGTATCCAATGCCAATCGTCGTTCGGATCGTTAATATTGTTTCTTAGACAATAAATCTTGTTCTTTTTTTTTCTTCTCAAACAACAAATATATAAAAAAAGACTGCATATTAAGGTTAAAGATTATGACATAAGACATACCATTCACATACCCGTAAATCATAAGAGGGCACGTTTCTTTACGATCAAAGCATAGACCAAGCACAATCATCGTCAAAAGCCACATCAAAGCATTGAGAACAGAATTATTGATGTAATGAGATTTAAAAAGACAAGGATGTTCAATTTCAAAAAGCATATTGTCAACTGTGATGAAGGTTTCCCGACATGTTCCATATCTTTATATATCATAGCCACTTAATCAAACAGAAACGGAATAGACAGTAATATGGTAATAAGCTCTGAACAAATATGATACATACACTAATGTCTAGTGATGGCATGATAAATGTATGTGATGATGATGATAAGTGTAAAAATGTCCCTGTGTTGAAAAGAATAAGGTGTACAAAAAACATTTCCTATTACTTGTAATTGCACTTGTACTCTAAATATTAATGTTTGTAAGGCAATAGTAATGTCAGTTCTATATTTTGTCCCGCTACTAGATTATGATCACGCTACCATTTAAAACAAGGCCTACGTAATGTCCATTGGTTTATTGGAATTGTATGCATCCCTTTGTGACGGAATTTCTTATTACCAGACTGCCTTCCCAGAACTTACCGAGCAATTTATGCATCTCAACGGGTTTCTAGTGGTTGAAAGCATTTAGAAGAAAAGTGGATCAACTCTAAAGGTCCGTGTTGGAGATTTGAATGAATTTGAGTGAGTAATAATCTGAAGATACATCACCATTGGAAACAGCCTAAATTGGTTCCAATTAGTCACGAAAATGTAAAAAGTTACAGTATCGACCGAAAATAAGTTGAGTTTCCTCCAAATTCTCGCACCTGTTTGGATTCCAAATGGATGTGTCAGCTTTTGGTCCAAACTTATGTTATACGGCCTATGTATTTCGTGGAGGACATAACCTGATTCATTGCTATTGCCGTTGCTGTATGGTAAAAGGACACATATACATCAAAGAATATTCTACAAGGTTTTCTACAAATATGGTGTCTCGTTCGATGGTGGCGGTGTCTTCGACGGCACGCTGCTTGCGTCCATTTTCTCGATATCCTTGGAGTCGTTGATGTCGTAGTCCATTCCCCAGTTGATCTCGGCGTTCTTGTCGGTGACGTGTGGTCTGTGTTAGGAGGAAGGGGAGCAGACGAGAGACGGGAATGGCGGGAAAATGGACAGAATGCTGCGGTACTCGTGTATTAGTGAGAGGAGGAACGGTGGATGGTGTTCACGTATGAATGTAACAACTTAGAGGCAAACACATGCACACATACACAGACATACACGGTCACACAGCGGAATCTTTCATGTTCAGTAAGACTCGCATAAATCTACGATAAGACCTTTACTCCAGAATTACGGTATGACTGAAAAAAAAAGGAAATTACTTATTCATCAAAACCATGAATTAAAAATGATCCAGGCAAAAGAAGGAGTATAATTATTGTAACAGCTATTATCGCCACTGCTAATCAGTCGACTAGACGTGACATCTTATGTTCCTGAGATACGACACCTAATTCTTTGGTTCACGATTATTTCTAACTTCCCATTTACCCCTTTAGAGCAGCATCAATCTTTATCAAGTTAATGTTTGAGCATTAAGCCACATGAGGCACTGTGAACCATCTTGGTTTTGTAACTCTTTCCTTCTCATCTTGTACCAGATTTCGATCAACTCCCCCATTTCATGGTAACCATCATTTGCCGATCATCTCAATCATTCCCCTGTAGAATACATCACAGTCTTTTTTTCTTAAATTTCATCCATTTCGATTGTACTGGGGGTATCCCCACTTGGAAACTACAAATTGTGTCTCCAAACAACATACATAATTCTTCGTACATTTCCTTCCACTGAACAAAAAGCAGCTATCTTCTCTTCAAATAATTAACAGTGGAATACCCTACAGAAAAAAAATCCTTGTAGATCCCCCTCTTTTCTTGTTTTCGCTCTCGTGTTCCAAAAATGATGAAAACCTTTCATACAAATACTAACGACATAAATAGATGATGACAGTTTTTTTTTTAATCTGAAGATAGAAGACCACTCACCCTTTTTCGAGGTTGGTCGATCCGTACTGCCAATATTTGTAGAATACGAGAGCGCCGACGACTAGGAGAACGATTAGTAATGTGCCGAAAACCACGGAGAGGGCAATGGCCAGAGTGTTCGGGCCACTGCCGGATGGTTCTCCGGGTACTGTTTGGGCGGCGAGAAAGGGGACAGAGAAAGCTGAAATCAACGGAGTGGGGTTAGTTCTTTGTCCGGAAGAAGAGAAGAGGGAAGCAGGTGTGGGGTGGTGTCAGGAGAAACAGCGATGACAGCAGATGAAAAATGACAGCTTTCATAAATGCTCGGACTCACTCCCGGTCTAGTCAGATTTGGAGATTCATTGGGTGACCACTCAGTGGAATGGCGCCAGTAACCATGATAACGAAAATGCACTTCATGTGAAATGAAGGATGTGACACACCTTTATAAACGCTGTGCATACTTATTATTATTCAAACAAGGCGTTTTTGCAAGTACCGTTTTATGTTAAACCATGCTTTCATACTGTGCTATAGTCACTGAACAGAATCAAAATGTTCCGTCAAAGCAAGGAGAAAGACATGATTGCGAGTGTTCCATGGAAGTTAAGAGTATTGTTAGTGTTGGCATTGTAAACTCATAAGTGTTTTGCACTGCATAGCACACAGTGTGCTACACACAATGTGAAAATTCCCTATTCCACTTAGTGTAGTAAAAAATACAACAATAGGACTAGCTCTTTTAATCAGCATGACGTAATCTTTCTAACGAAAAGGTTTCGAGTAAAGTAATTCAGCAGGGTATCTTTACACTTAAAGGCTAAGTTCTGTGTGAAATCCATGATCTGTTGAGTCGTGTATGAGTGAGCACACAATCAAACGAGATGGTCATTTTTCAAACTTCACAAGGATGTTTTTTTTTTTTCTGGGGGCGGAGGTCGGCGAAAGATTTTGACAAAATTTGTTCCTGGTTTACCTTTTAGTACTTTTGTTGTTATATATTCCGCCGTTTGACCCTCGACCCAATACTCGCGCATAACCCAAGAAGTCATTCTCATTTTCACACAGACGCCAGTCAATAAATGTATAGATATCCCTTCTAAATTGTTTCGCGCAAAAAATTTCGTCCAAAAGTTAAGCAATTTTGAGGAGCGGAGTTTATTTCTTTTGTTCTGTATACATGATAATCGCAGCGAATTTGCCATGATTGCTAACCTCCACTCAAATATAAGTTTGCTGTCTTTCAGGCAATATTGACTGAAATTGAATATATCGAATTCTGAGAATGGTCAAAAGCAGCATTCGATATGGCGGGGGAATGAAATGAGAGGAACTATACATGTATTTAATGGCTGTGTGACGGCTGAAACAAGAAGACCATGATACGTGTTTCTATTTATTATTATTTTTTTTTACATTGTGTCCTCAAACATATTCCTCAAGTTCACTTCAAACAAGTGCATATTTGTGCCAGTGTCTTCTCCTTCTGTGTGGAAATCTTATTTCTCGATCTTCACAAGTGTTGGTGACCTACGCAAAAAGGGTCTGTTTCGTGGTTCGTGTTGCAAATGATGCAAATTTCCAACAAAAAAAAGAAATGAAGATTTTGACGCTCAGAAAATTATCTCTCTCTCCCTCTCTCTATTCTCTTCTCGGCCTCTGTCATATGTAGATTGTGTATTTATTTTATCTATGATTATTTAGATATATATGAAGAGTTTGTTCGCAAAAACCGATAAGTCCATTTTTGAAGATTTTGAAGTATGGTCTCTGTCATAAAGTACAAAATAAAACCTTTTGAATGATATATTGGTCACTACATATAAAGGTATATTTTTGAAGTTATGGTCAAAAGAAGCAAAAATTTTCTTATTATTCTCTTTATTTTTCTTGACCTTTAATCGCAAATATCTCCATTTGGCAAATATGGACTTACTAAACTCTTCATATATATATATATATATATATATATATATATATACACATATATGTGTGTGTGTGTGTGTGTGTGTGTGTGTGTGTGTGTGTGTGTATACGTATGATTTTCTCTCGTGGTTCGACCCGATTCATTTTTCGTTGATGTTCATGTTTAATTTTTCCATCCTGGATTGTCGATCTATTGTGATAGTTTGCCGCAGATCAAGAAAAAAGAAAATCACACATCATTCATCATGTTCACCCGTGGTCTCTGAGGTTTCGTAATTCCCGATAAGTTCAACATATACCACAATCATTATTGCGGCAGCCAATGGGTTCATGAGGGTCATCATATCCTCTACTCCTGCCATTGTTCTAGAACATGAAAAAATAGTGGTGTCGCCTTTTTCAATCATTATCCCCCGTGTTCACTCGTTACCTTTATAGTGTCAGGTTTATAGCACGTTGTTATATTTTTGAAATGAATTCAATAACCTTTACGCAGGCTGTTACAAAGTTCGTATCAATGTTGGATATATATTCCTGTGCTGTGTGCTATCTATGGACATGCTGTTTGTTGGAATGGCAAGAATGGGCTGATGAAATAAATGCAACGAAATTCAGCGTTTTAAAACATAATAATCATCCCACTGCCATGCCACAATCCACTTCTAATGCCACATCGTGAACATGATAATATATCTGTAATTATACTTTATTCTTCATGATTTCATGAATTTCGTCCACCATCTGGCTTCTATAATCGTGCAGCGTGTACACGTCATTTCCGTTTGAACTTTGACACTTACTGATGCAAGATGGCGTCTCACTGGACCACTGCCCGTTGAGACACTCGGACTGCCCGGATCCACTTAGGGAGAATCCGTCGTCGCAGGCGAACTCTGCCACCTGGCCCGTCTCATCCAGCGTGATGGACCCGTTATTTGGCGAATCGAGGTGGCCACATACTGATTCTGCACAAAGAACAAGAAACATGACAAAGACATTGAGACACAGGAAGAACTTCATGTAGCACTAACTGCCACAGCCTACGTGTAGCGTTAAGTGTTTGTGACCTTAGTACGCGCAGACGCACGGGCGGAAAATTCATTGCGCATGCCTACCCGGAGGATGAGTATGATTATAATATGTATTGCAGGGAGTAGTATAGGCGGAATAAAAGCGATACTGCCGCAAACAGTTATGTTCTGATTTTTTTTTTGTATTCTTTGCTCATGTTTCACATTTTCCTATCTCTCAGAGGCATAAGCACTTGAAATTATAATAGTCATAATACAGTCGACCTTGCTTTAATAGGTCGACCTCACGCGAGCTGCATATCATCATTGAACGATATCGTTAATTCAAAATGTCTAAATCAAAATTGAGTGTGCGTAAATAGCTGCTACATGTTATCGACTATACTGCGCAATAAATAGGGCCTAGAGTAGAAATCAAGGGAGTTATTACACAATAGCATCATATAAGAATACTACATGACATAATTCACAGTGAAATTCGTTGTCTGTTTTCTCTTTGTTTTTCGTTTGGTCGTTTTGTTTTAGCAGCAGTTGAGTGGTTTGTTTGTTTGTTTGTTGGTTTGTTTGTTTGCAAGCGACTAATTATTTACCTCTGCATTCATTTCCTTCTTCGGTTCCAGTCCATCCCAGAGTGCCGTCCTCTCGCATCTCACACCTCCTCACCACCGAACCTGTCAGGATGAGGTTGCCAAGGCAACCGAAGAGAAGCTCCGCATCTTCGAAGTACAAGTTGGTCGGGTCTGATGGAGTCCTCGTACCATTCAGGGGAGTTGGCATATTAGGGCACGCATCTCCTGCGGATCGAATACGTATAATTATGAGTACGTATGTGAAACGGTCTCTATTTCATGTTTTAGTCTGAAATTATCAAAGTAAACAAACAAGTAAGGAGATTAGAATTATCAATATTACACGATATCATAAGTCTCAGCATAATCAGAAGCAAATATTACCGAGTCTACGAGAAGGGTCTCATAAAAAAAAAAATTAAAAAAAAATGTTGTAGCAGCAACTCTTGCTGGAATGTCAATTGTCATGGAAACAACGAGTGTCAAGTTTCCCGATTGGCTGTTTGTATGGGAAGTTGTCGTACTAGCAAAAGTTGCTATCCAAATATCTTTTACGAAATGGGGCCTCAGATCTTTTGAATCTAATCATATTGGCAAATATTGTAAAGGATCTTAAAAAGGGATGGTACAGTATTGGTGGAGATGAGAATTGGGTTTGTAACTTTTTGCGAGATACCAAGAAAACACTTATGAAATAGTACAGAGCATACCATTTTAAGAGGAATTCAAAGTTTATTTGATGAAAATCGGGTTTGGAATGACTGAAACATCCAAAAACAAAGTAAAACAAAGCAATCGCAATAAAGTGTGGCTCCCACACTTTATTAGAATCGTTCTTTTTGGATATCTCAGCCATTTCAAAACCAATTTTAATCAAATAAACGTTGAATTCGTCATAGAATTACATGCTCTTTCACATTTCACAAGAGGTTTCCCATTATCTCACCAAAAAATGTTAGAAACCTGAAATTAGGTCTCAACCAAATCTGTACGAGCCCTTTAAGCTATAAACTGTCTTCATTTACCAATCGTACCAATCGCAATCAGAAGCAAGACAATTTCATTACCATTATTGCTCGTAATTTTACGTCCAAGAAATATTTTGCACTCGGCACTCAACATATAACTCCAGAATTTTATCCTCGTGGTCAAAACAATATAATCATGGTAATAGCAGTTCTTTGAATGAACGAATGAATGGTCCAGCTGTTGAAAAGGACAAGCAAACCAATCAAAACGCAGAATTCAATCAAGCACAACTGTTTCGTGACCACGTGGTGGAAATTTGCATACACATGACGTATAGTACAAAGTGCTCCTGCTCACGTTTCTGAATGGTGTCGTAGCTGGTTTGGAACGCCGTGTACGTCTGGTACGTAGCATCAGCCAGGGAGGGGTCAAGGGATACGGTGTAGTCGAACAAGCACTGTTCGACATCGTAGCACTGGTCGTAGCTGTAGAGGTCGACCCCGAGCGCGGGCACGAAGGAATTGTTATGGTAGGAGCTGTGTTCAGTGTTCCTCGTGTAGTAAAAGAGCTGATAATCCTCCTCGATTTCCCCTTGGAAAATACAAGTAAAATGTTCAGGGATGGGAGGGGGAGACAATTTTTTTTTTCTAGAAAGAATAGTAGTAAAAGAGGGGTGAAGGTTGAGGTGCGAGTTTTTCTTCAATTTGCCTCCCTCTACATCACTTTACGACATGTTCGTTAATACTATAGATCAGCAGTTGCAATCTTACAAATTTCATTTGGAGATGAATTGAAGAAAATTCACACCTCAAGAAGAGTAATACTTTCGTCGCGAGTGCGTTAGGATCAGCATTTTCAGTTGATGTTTCTGGAACCAATACACAACGTTCCCTTGACCTTTCTGCACCGAATATCTTAATCAGGATTTCGGGGTTATGAACCGTATTAGCTATAGTTATATGAACCAGCCCGGCTAGTAAGCATGGTAACCTTCCAATATTGAACTGTGAATTATAGGGCTTGTTAAAGAGCTAGAACACCATAACGTTGGACCCTCCATTTCCATCCCCATCCTTATCTAATTTGTACTGTGAATGTATAAAATGTACATTAAAAAAAAGATTATATTTTCTTAATTTTGTTACTTAATATCACATGTAGTTTGTTAATCTACGTTTTGTAATTGTTACACTACTTATAGGCCTACATTGTAAATGATTTTCTTTGTTTATTTGAGGGAAACGAAAATGAATTGAACTTTGAACTTTGAAGAAGAAGAAGGAAAAAAAAAAGGTCTTTTACTTATATAGAATGCCGTAAGTTATGGATATAAACTTTTCCTTTTTTTTCTTCTGTAATTTGGGTGATTCTTTTATTTTTGCGTTGTTTGAGTGACGAAGTGACGTCACATAGGGTACTTACAGGTGAGGCCGAAATTGTGGATCTCTTGGTCCGTGGGGTTGTCGCCAAGGAGTGTGCCGTCACGTCTCCTCAGGTCGTTGTCAGCGTTCCCGTCCATATTGCCGAGTAGTCCGTGTAAAAAGTTGGACTGTTTGAAAAGTTGGGAGAGAAGAATGAAAGAATGATTAAAGGTCCTGTTTACCTTTGGGAGCAGTGATTTTTTAAAAAGAAATGTTTAAGATACACATTTGATGCAAATGCGTAGGTCAGTTGTATCACAAAACATCCTAATTTATAAGAATTTGGCAAATCAATCCTAAAATAAAAGGAGATATCATTTTTTTTTTCAATAAACCATTACTGTAGATGATTTAGTCTGGAAAAATCTTTATCATAACTTTTGCTCACATTTTGTCTATTTACCAATACTTAACATTCGTTATTATTATTAAATTTTTTACTTTGGTGGTTTCTATCCCTAACTCACATTTTAGAACTATTTTGAAGCACAAATGCTGGGTTTTTATTTCATCTGTATATGGTAAATTATGCCTTTAATATTACAGACAAACAATAACATAGTCTCTTCAATAACACCCCTCCATCATCGAATTCGTGTTTCCGTCCATGTCGCCAATTAGGCCTGCTAATTAACTCCAAAATCCATTTTATTCTGTTCAAAGAGGTCAAAGAGAATAAATGGCTCAGTTTCCATCATACTCGGATACTTTTATTCTTATTCTATCTCCCAATGCGCTGCCTTTCCAACCCCCTCTTTCTATCTCTCTCTCTCTCTCTCTTTCTCTCTCTCTCTATCTATCTATTTCTGTACCATATCCTTTTTTATCGTTGTGGCTGTTTAGTTCTTTGTGTTTGTTTCTATCTAATTTCCATATTCATCATCTGTTAACGTCTATCATTACTGATCAACATCAAAAGTATAGTTTGTTTCTTTTTGAAGTTAATTGATACATTTTTATATAGGCCTACTATTGTACACTGTGAGACAATTACGTATTGACTAACACGGTATTACAACTTTCAAGTTCAAGTTCATATTTATTCGATATTCATAAACAAGGTGATTTATACATTTCTTGAAAGTTCAAGTCTCTAGGAATATGTAAATTAACTTTCTGAAGGTAACAACGTCTCCAGAACGATAAAGAGATGGTGTTTTGAGAACATTTTTAGACCACCTGAACCCGATCTGACGGCGAAATTTTGGTGACCAAAATTATGACGTCACGAAATGTGCGCTGTGCTACTTTTACTCCATCCACACAGTGGGCTCCGTCTATGGAGGGCCGTTGCAGACGTGTTTCGTCTGGGGCATACGTATGGAGAGGCAGTTGCATACATATGCCCGTTTCCATGTATGCCCCAAACAAGTTGTATCCCAGCGGCCTTCCATATCCGTCGCCTCTCCCTCGCTTCTTCTACCACCCCGACTTTGTCACTGTCACTATCAGTATAATTGTCACTGTCATCACTCAATTCACTCTCGATGTCAAACTCAAAGTCCCTCCGTACAATATAAGGTAAAAACTGGACGTTTTACTGTCTCAGCCGAGAAAGCAGATGCGACTAAAGACAAGCCAGATATTGCATCCGCTCACCAAGAAATACGTGTTTTATGAATGGCGGCACTCGTAAAGGGGTTTGTTCATTTCGTGACGTCATATTTTAGGGCTCGAAAAAGACGGCTGTTCCGGAGCGAATATCGTTAAAGCAACGTCAGTTTTAACTTGCGATTTCTCAGTGGCGCGAATATCTTTTGATAAGTCACATTAAAAAAAAAAAGAATCTGTTTTAGGAGACATTTCCCTCTGCTTTGACACCTCCTTTTATATGAAATTCTTGATTTTAATGTCTCGTTCAACATACTTTAAGCCATGTAAGCAAGGAAAAAAGAACAAAGAAATTGCAGCGTAGATCCACTACATATGTTTAATGTATTCAGCAATTTAAGTTTGGTAACTGCTTACGTTTAGGGTTGATGGTAGGATTGGTCGCACGGCCAGCATGCCTTCTCTGTAGGAGACGTAGATTCCGATGCCAGTCGTTTTGAACATTGCAATGGCCCCGATGATCTCTACATTTCGCTCGAATTCGGTCGCACCGACAGAGCAGCCTGGGAAACAAGCGAAGACAAGTCTAGGTCGTTCGATATCTCCCGACATACAAACAAATAGCACAAGAGCATGTTTCTTTCTGGTTGTCATTTAACAAACATAAAACTGAATGAATAATTTATATGAGCATAATTTCTTTCTGAATTAGCCTCCTTAGGTGCAATTTATGACATATCATATTTTGGAGAGTACTCATTTTCATTTACAAGTCCATTGGATGTTGTCAGCCTGTATTCTTACACTCCCATCATGTTTATACGTCTTCGTAATGCACTTGACAAATATTCACATGCCAGGCTGTCTTTAATGTTTATCTTTTTTTTTTTCTCATTACATTTTTTGACCTTTACTTAAAGTTGTCGGCATGTGAAACCTCGCTCATTTAATCAACCAACACATTTCTGGCCTACTATTTTTGGTGTTATCAACCGGCAGCAGTGGCGTAACTACGGGGGGGGGGGGGGGGGGGGGCGGAAGGGGGGCACGTACCCCCCCCCCCCCCCTCCCCCATCCGCTGGTTTGAAAAAACATACCAAAATGGTAATTCAAGAGTTAGCAAACTGATTTTTAAATATACATGAAAGGGTGATCAAGAAATAAGATATTTTTCTAAGATTTCTTTTAACTATAATTAAAGACGTATATAGTGTGAAACATTGTTCAAAAAGCCTGGAGCCGACCAAAGATTGTGATTCAGCGTGATTCCTGGTTGGCATTCTGAATATAAGCAGGATGTGCGCAGTGTACTCAGTAGGCCTACATCCTAACAGCAAAAACAGTCGCTGCAATGTTGCGCAACCTGATGTAGAATGTACACCTTTGTACCTTACGCTTCGTTATATCAAATCTAGATCATTGATTTTGCAGTGTTGCTTTACATACTATAGTCTATATTAAAATGCCTTGCATTGCCAATAATAAGACTTAACCTTGGCTGTTTCCTAACATTTCCATGTATATAAAACACACACACACACACACAAACGCAAACAATTAGGGGATGCTCTAAAGTGCAGATTTTGGACATCCTTCCCCCGCTTGGTCATTTCGACGCCCCCTTGCTGGTCATACCTCCCCCAATCATGAACATAATCCGACACCCTCGACTACCAGTGGCGGATGGGGGGGGGGGGCGCACCCGACGCCCCCCCCCCCCCCTTAATTTCCAAAGCGAAAAAAATAATAGCTACAAACGGCAGTTTTTGGACTGTAAAATGTCAAAATTTTCAAGCTCGCTAGCTCCGCTCGCTCGCATTTAATCGCTATGCCATTCGCCTGATGTTGCTGCCAGTAATTGCCAGCAGTTGCGCCCGGTGCGCCCCCTTAATTTCCAAAGCGAAAAAGTATAGCTACAAACGGCCGTTTTTGGACTGTAAAATGTCAAAATTTTCAAGCTCGCTGGCTCCGCGCGATCGTTATGCCATTTTCCTGATTTTACTGCCAGTAATTGCCAACATTTGCGCCCAGTGCGCACCCCCCCCCCCCTTGATTTCCAAAGCGAAAAAATATAGCTACAAACGGCAGTTTGGGGACTGTAAAATGTCAGAATTTTCAAGCTCGCTCGCTTCGCTTGCTCGCATCTAATCGTTATGCCATTCTCCTGATGTTGCTGCCAGTAATTCCCAGCAGTTGCGCCCGGTGCGCCCCTTTAATTTTTTGGGACTATAAAATGTCAAAATTTTCAAACTTTCATTGTTGCTCAATGACAGCGCTGTGGAATGTATCACATTCCGTTATTTATTGTAGTCCCCATTAAGTTTGCAGACTGACAGCGCACGCACACACGCGCACACACGCATACACATGCACGCACGCACAAGCATACACGCCCTCAAAATTACTTTTCCACGAGGTGCCCCCCCCCCCCCCCATGTCTTGACCCACGGTACGCCACTGACCGGCAGAACTAATAGGTACAAAGACAGAACAGATGGAGGGACAAAAAGAAAGAAAACAGACAAAACGTCAAAAAAGTGTGGGTCGAAAGAGGGAGATGAAGACGTGTCCCGATCAAATCCTGACGTCACAATAAAGCACTGCGCTACCTTGGAGGTCGTAGAGCGTCTGCTGTGAGAAGGAGACCTTGCTGAACGTGGATGTCTCGCCCGGAGGTCTGCGATAGATGGACATCCCGTTGTTCGGGCTGGCTTCCATGAAGATCACGTCGGAGTCCTCCGCCTGCATGGCCACCGCCGAAAGCTGCGTGACGTCAATTGGGACGCCTGGTTACGCGGAAAAAGTGAGCGCAGAGACCACCAAAATTAGTTGTGTGTTGTTGTTTTTTTCCAACATCAATGACGATTGTGATTAGGTCTACATGTTTTTTTTCAGTTTCCCAAAACAATGCGCAACAACGTAAACTCTTTGAATGTCTTTAAAGACTAGTTGCCTTTGTAAGTCTGGAACAATTATTTCTTTACTGCATTGTTTGTTTGTTTGTTTGTTTGTTTATATCAATTTTATCGTACATGTTAAATGAAATTAGAATACCTTCGATCAGAACCTGGTTAGTTTTGCATCTTCAATGGTACAATTTACAATTGTTGACCGCAAAGACATACCCCATTACACTTAGTGTTCATTCTGCGTCTTAAAATCAATCAGTGGGTGTCGACCTGAATTTACTCAAATGTTCACTGACACGTCGATTAGACATACAACAGCGTTGCAAAAGAATCTCGTAAGGGTTATAACTGGTATGATTTACAATCGAAAGCGATTATACGCTCTTACCATTGACGTTCTGCGATCGCACCTGCCGACCCTGAAGCTCGAAGCTGAATGCCCCAGTGGAGGACGAGGCGTACCTAAGGAGGGTGAACTCGCCTAGACCGTTGAACGTGTAGTTGAATCGATCCATCGTAATGTAGTGGGGATCGCCAAATGACAACGCTGTTAAAAAAAAACAGTAACAAAACAAATAAGACCCAAATAGATTATGAAATATCACTCTTCCACCTTCTCCCCGTCCACCTTTAAAGATATTCCATTATTTTGCGGTGTTCCGTAAGAACATAATTAATACTATCTACAACGTATATGCTGTGCTAAAACACTTCTCGATTTCTATAATGTAAGAACAAAAACCTCAAGGCACAAAATCAATTGGTAAAAATGAGGAACAAGTCAGTAGGCATCATAATAGTAACATATCGTTAGTTGTCACATTAAATGGTATCAAAGACAGGTGGTAGGAGAGATTTATCTTACCAATGTTTGGGGGCTCGTAGCCACTACAGTCCGTGGTAGGCCTTCGGGTGCGGTATTCGTAGCACTGCGTCTCCGTGGCCCACTCGCAGCAGAACTCCTTGGCGATCAGGTCGTTGGTCCAGTGAGACAACTCGGGCACCAGGTCGGCCTGCATGTACGGGCTTGCTCCCCGGATGTGCGAGCGGGCGGACATCCCAGCATCTTTGGTGTTTCCGGCGTACATCAGCAAGCCGTTCTCGTTGTAGCAACAGTTCGTCCCCGCTCCTTCATTCCTAATCAGAGAAATCGAGAGATAGAGACAGAGAGTGTGAGCCACAGAAAAGATGAGGGAAACTAAAAATTGTGCCTAAGGGACCTAAACAGCCATCGAGCTAGACACTGTGTACAAGGCCCGTGAAATGAATAGGCCCCACGAGCTGTACGGTCAACCAGCTTGACACTAGGCAAACAAGGCCCATAGGCTCGACACAAGGAAAAATAAGGCCACGAGCGCGATACTAGGCAAACAAGCCCATGAAACCGGCATTACGTCAAGAGGCGTACTGTTCCCTGCAGTGTCGGTCTCGTGGGTATCATTTGCCTAGTGTCGAACTGGTCGGCCTGTTTTGCCTAGCTCGTGGGCTGTATGACTCATGGGCTTTATGACCCATGGACTTTTTTTTTAGCGTAAAAGCACTGGAAGATTTCAGGTGAGTTTAACATATTGATTTTCTTTTTCTTATAATTAATCTTATTTTGTAAGTTATTCTAGTTTGACGCTAAGAGTAAATTGGACATTAAGACATTGACATTCGACACTGTCCATCTTTCTTTTAGCTTCCCCATAATTTATGGCAGCCGAGGTCTCCTTCCTAATGGAGATAGATAAAATCGTGAAATGAACCGGATTACAATAAATTTGTGAAAAAAATTAGTCTCAACTGTTAGATTTTTTATGATAGAGAGACTGAAACCAGAACTCGATTAGGAAAAAATGGTCAGTCATTCACGAATCCGTTCGTACTTACGAAGCGTAGGAGCTGACGATGCAGTACTGGGCTTCACCATGGCCTTCACAGTCCGACGTTTCACCATTTTCGAAGCAGTCGATGTCGACCACGAAGGCACCAATGTCTTCCCTAGCTTGTTCGACGTCACATGGGCAGGCTGGTAAGCCCTGTGATGCGGCAGATACCAGAAAAACGCACAATTTTAATCTCTACAGTTCTATGGAACTTCATTTTCTTATTCACAGCAAACACACACGCACACACACACGGTTCGAAATCTGTTTTAAATCTATTAATCATTAAAGAATCAGTACCAACAACTGCTTTACAAATATGGTATTGTTTCTATGTCGCTTCTTCAATGGAATTTCAATACAACAATTTAATGGATTCAAAAATTTGCCAGTCCATGCCACCACATTCACTCGAATGTTTGAGGATATACAACATCACAGTTATGAACATTGTAGATCAAGCTCAGTAGTTATTGTCTCAAAGATACTCCACGTCTTTAATTCATTGTATATTTTTTAGCACACATAACATCATAAAAAAATAAATTCAAAATGAAACTGAATTCAAAATCAAATACAAATACAAAATTCAAATCCAAACTCCAAGTTTGAAACTCATTCTAACAAAAAACAAAATACTAAACTGAAACTCAAGACCAAACTCAAATTCAAAATCCATGTAAAAAACAATACTCAGACTCAAATCTAAGCCCAAACGCTACCCAAATTCAACCTTAAACTCAAGCTCAAACTAAAAACTCAAAAACAAACCCAACCTCAGACTCAAATCTAAGCCCAAACGAGACCCAAATTCAAACTCAAATTTAAAACAGAGGCAAACATAAGTTCAAATATACGTTTTGAAACGTTGTTCCTTTGCTGTCATCTTCTATGATCCAATCGTTGCATTTCTCCACGGCCCACTGCTCAGGGGCGTCCTGGTAGTCTTGCTCCAAGAGGTAGCCGAGAGTGTGGATGTCGCTCCAGAGAACTCGCCTCACACTGCAATGTGACCAAGAGATGCAACATTGTATACCAGTTCTTTTCTTTATTGGAGAGATCATTTTTTTTTTAGGATTAAACATTGTTTGTTTGTTTGTTTTTGCTGTTTTTTGTCTAAGAAAGATGATTGTATTGAGGCATACGAGATGTCTTTGGACATTAACCCTTTGTGTGACAGATTAATCTTCTGTCCGTTGCTATGTGTGTGAAGTTTGCGCACATTTAACTTATTGGCATAAAAATGGTTTAGAGAAGAATGCACCTACATAGACATAAAAAAAAGAACTATTATATCCAGACGTTGTATATCATTACCACTCGCCACATGGATTATTACAGAATACTAATTTCACAAATTGGCATGTCTTATCAATTTGTTATGGTTTTCTTACTACTTCTACCATTGCGTCTTAAATTTTAAAGCGGAATATGACTTCTACATCGACATGTTTTCAATATAAAAAAATAGATATGTTGAGTATGTTTTTAGAAAACGTTGATTGTCACCCTCTCCCACCTCCTCCCCTCCCCCCCCCCCAAAAAAAAAAAAAATAAAAGGAAAACGTCAATGAATTAAATGGTTACTGGATTCTCATCTTTGCCATAGTTACCGTTAAAGTGAACAAACGATATGATGATTAAATGTTTTTGTACCTATAATGATGTCTTTACGTTCTGGTAGGTATAAAATGTTATCCCTACGAGTATAGGCCGTTACGTAAATAAGACAGGAGAAAGGTCAACGAACTCTGCTGAGGTAGCGGTCATTTTGATGACGCCAAACGCGTTTTCTGATGTCACCCCGCTCTGAGCCGTCGGCTCGAAATTTAGCTGGCCGTCCTGGAAACCGGTGTTGTTTGAGATGACATAGACGGTCTCCCAGCGCGGCCCGGCGCTTCCGTCCTCGCGATAGGCCAGGACGCTCGCGGTCAGCATGTCGTTGGCGCCAAAACTGGTGGTGTCGGGGGTCCACGTGATCCTCAATGAGTTGCCTGCTGTCCGCCACGAACTGGAAGTCGAGTCTTGTCGCGTGATGGTAGGGGTCACTCTAGCGCTCTCGACTGTCGGGCAGAAGTCATATCAATATTAGAGAAAACTGCGTCAAAAAATATAAATATAACGCTGCGGCGTTAAAGTAGGCCACGAAAAAAAGAAAGGCACAAATGTTTTGTTTTGTAATCAATACAGGTAGAATAATTAAATACCTAACACAACCTAAATGTTGACACTCTGTCATAACCAAAGTGACGGATATATTTTTCAACACTATACATAACTGAATAAATCACAGCACTCAACGTAATTATTACATATTTTAGTTATCCCATCATGATGCAAATTTGTAACTCTTAATCTAGATGTTTTAAACAGCATTGAACCATACGGCCCCTTCTGTGGGCGAGAGGGCGTGGCAAAGGGGTGATACGTACTTAATGAATACGATGCCGATTTCCCGCCGGTAAGTTCTGCGCCGTGCTCGATGACCACCACCTCGACTTCGCCGACCAGGAAGAAGGGCATGGGGACGCAGTAGGCCTCTTCGTTGGACACGACGGTGGCGTTGACGCGCTGGACCTCCTGGCCTTCGAAGGTGAAGACGCACGAGGTGGTCTCACTCGAATCCCAGCAAGGTCCGTACAGGTAGATCCTCTCCCCTCCCAGCATCCCACCACGAGTTGGCGTGATCGTAAGATCTGGCGTGGGTCAAGACACGTGCAGAAAGACTCTGAGAGGCTGTGTCACGAAAATTCTAAAATCTATCCTGAGTTCATTTCAACGACCTTTATAGGGAACAATTTTGGGATCAATCGATTCGCAGAAGTTAGGAACTGTTTCACTATTCCAAAGCCAGTTTGGAAGAACGCTTTCGGCCCACTTTGCCACATTATAGAATAAATCTTGAATGTTTCTATGTATCCGTCCCAACCGATCTGATCCGAATCTGTACCAGTTTTGGGTTATTGTTTCGCTCGATAGAAATCGTAATGTATTACTTTGGTGAAACAGGGCCTTGGAACGAGTTAGGGAAATGCTTGTTGGGCCCTCATCTGACTGCTATACCGCCGTCTGAACAAATCTGCCCTCATCTATATGTTAGAGCAATATACAGTGTAAACTCGATGTAAAGAGATGTGCTATAACAAAATACCTGATACGAAGAGCTCAGTTGCAAAAGGTACCTCATCCATTTTTCATCACTTCACTTTTCACTTTCACTTACAAATTCACTTTTTGGTCTTAATTTACTCATTTTAGGACCTCTATTAACTTATATTATAAAATGGGTTCAAGAATGTAGCCAACTGGAAGCGCTGAAATGAGTCACGTGTGCGTGCATTAATTTCTCACTAACATGCACGGCCTGACGTCACAATGTTTACACTAGCAGTGGGCACTCAATCAGTTGTTACAAGTGCGTCGCGCGCTACTATACGCGCTGTCAATCCTGTAAACAACTTCTAGTTCGGGCTGCCGGCCGGCCTGTCTTGTGCATAACATGTGTGGCGTACGTATACTCTTCTACGTACAGTACTTATATGTGCGGGATTTCCGAGTGCGACGTGCGTAAATGTTTGGGACGAACATCTTCGGACATCTTGACTCTTGAGCGAGTGCTACATACTAGCTGACTGGTATTGACCCACAAAGGTACGTGAAAAATGCTGTTAGTTTTCGACCCATTTTATAAAACAAATGACGCACAGAATTATTTCGTGGCGTAAGTGGAGATGCAGCTCACTCTCGGGTATTTATAATGTAGTGCAACATGCACTCGGCTTCGCCTCGTGCATGTTTCACAAATACCCTCGAGTGCGCTACATCTCCACTAACGCACTCTATCCTGTGCATCATTTGCATACCACCAAAGAGCTGAATTTCCAACCAGAAAATAACAAACTTATTTCTCCTGTCCCAAGAACTTATTTGCATCGTTTTTATGTGGTTTATTGACTACTGATATAATAAAGTATCTGATATAAAGAACAAATTGTCTTGGTCCCAAGGATCTCGTTATACTGAGTTTCCACTGAACTAGTAATTCAGCTTGCAACCTTTTACCCCCCCCCCCACTCCTTCTAGCTCTCTCATACACACACACACACACACACGCACTCACACTCACTCTGTCTTTCTCTCTCTCGTATTTTCTCTCTTTCTGCTACTCCATGGCTTTCTTTCTACCTTTATCTTTTCTATTTCTTTCCTTTTCCATTTTCTTCCTTTCCCCACATGCATTCCTTCTTCAATTGATGTTCTTTATCGTTGTCGATATCACTCCATGTTTGGTGTGTCTGTCATTGTCGCGTTTCTCTCTCGATGAGTCTGTTATCAATATAACTTATATATATGGATATATTGTCCCATTTTATTACTTTTTTTATTGACCAGTTATCGTCATTTCACAAAACACATAATATCTTGAGGAAGCGCCTGGGCATTGAACCGCGAACCTGCCACATAATTATACTGCCTGCGGAGAGAAAGCCACTTACTCCAAGTCGCCTTGTAAGAAGGTGAGAAGGCTATGTGGTTCTTACCTCTTTGCGCATCGAGTTCTTAAAAGTCGCCAACTAGTCACTAATCACCTAAACAATTGTGCAGTAGCGAGTTTATAACCGGGGTCTTCTCTTCTCCCCCTCTCTTTCATAGACAAGACGCCGAGGCGAATGGACAAGTACGTCGTTGTGTAAGAGCCACATACCTTTATCGTTTCCGCACGTTGGGTCTATGACGCTGTCACCGTCCACTTTGAAGGCAAACTGGCCGTCCACGTCTACATTCGTAGACGTGGGCAAATCTACGAGCTGAGCATCGTCCCGGGAGTAGGGTTCGAGTATAAAATACCTTGTTCCCAACTGCATGTTGAAGCCGATCTAAGATAGACCACCAAAGAGGCAAAGGGAGGGAAGTGTCATAAGCCTGGTTGTGATGGTTCAGTTGGAAAGATCACGATCTCACAATTTTGAGGTACGGGATTCTTGCTCGAGGTATTTGGAGGAAACCAAAATCCAAATGTATATGTGGTTTGAGTGAAAGCAGCAATACTATAGTAGATTACATCGGTGAAAATTTGAGGAAAGTCGGACAATCGATTGAAAACTCGATTAAAAACGGTGCCGTTATGGATTGCTGGATAAGAAGACTACTGCTGTTGGTGGCGTCATTACGGACAACAATATAAAGAAATATAAAGAGATTTCGACAATATTTCATTGAACATGAAAAGTACCAGTTCGTTACTTACACATTATCCAAGTGAAAACGTGTGAATCTTTAACTTCACTTGTGATATATTAATTTTTCGATATAGCCAATGAAACTGGATGAAACTTTAACTGCTCCGTTTGTTTAAATTCACTCTGCTCTTTAATTTTAACAAATGAACGTGAATTTTAAACTTTCTGGCTCAAATTCACGAAGGTGGTACAAATGAAACCATGGTTTAAACCATGGACAAAAACCATGGAGCGCCAAGTGTCGCATGGAATATTTCGTTACGAAGTCAGTCATTTCGTCGATGAAATGATTATTTTGTAACGAAATGACAATATTTTGTAACTAAATGAACAGTTCGTCCACAAAATGATAGTTTCGGAAACGAAACAGACATTTTGTCGACGAAATGACCAATTTCGTAACGAAATGTTCCGTGCGACACTTGGCGCTCCATGGTTTTTGTCCATGGTTTAAACCATGGTTTCATTTGTACCACCTTCGTGAATCCGGGCCTTTGAGCTTGACTTTAGGTATGGGGAAGAATGTGGACGTGATGTGAGGAACTAGCTCGAGCAGTTGAGCCAGTTCGTAATCAGCTCGTGTACACATTGGCAGAAAATGACCTTTATTTTTTTTTTTCTAAGTTGGTTAGGCACTTCACTGGTTTTTAAAGCGGGTATAATGCATAAGCTTGCCCGACGTAAAAATGTATGGAATTCGTGTCCAAACAAAGAATAAACTTGCAATTAGACTAGGTGACCAAAACAGTATTTGTATTGAAGACAATAACAACATTTTTTTTTTCTTTTGATATTGACAAATACCATGTTAGCTGTGATGTGGATGTGCTGGCAAGCATCATTTCGATAAGAATCATATGAAAAATCATCACATCATAGATGCTTATCTCATTCAATTAACAAACCAAAATGCAAAGTTGGTACAAATGAGCTTTTTCTGCTCATACACAAAGAGGAATTGCGAACTGGTCTATATCTTGTCGATACGAAAAGGCGTGAAGTGTAAGTACAAGACCAAAAAGAAAAAAGGACAAAAAAGATAGATGAGCATGAGCAAGAGAACTATTCACCAGTGCTGCACCAGCTCCTCCCGGGTCAAGACCAGTTTGCTCATCTCCTCCCATCTTGGTGCCTATTGTCCACTCGATGGTGTCGTAGAGAAAGAACACGAAGGATTCCTGACCATCTGTCACTAGCACGGCCTGGAATGTGTCCATCTGTTTAAAGCAATACAATAAAAATTATGATAATAATAATAATAAGGCCTGCTTTATCCGGGGTAGCCTCTTCACTGCTGCCACTGCTCTAGAGGGCCAGGCTGTTATTATAACCAGCGCGTTGCCAGGTACCCATTTAGCCCTATACATCTGGGTCGAGAGTGACATTGTGGGTAATTTATCCAAGGACGTATGCACTGGGCGGGAATCGAACTCGAATCCTCCGATTGGGAGTCGGGAATCTTGTCCGCTTTGGCATAGCTCCCTATGAACAAAACACATAAGCATCTTTATTCTATTTTACTATACATGTAAATCTTCTATCGTCGTGCAGGCCGATGACCTGCATAAAAATACCGCTTGTAAATGTGTGCCGGCGTACGCAAACAGCATGCTTGTGAAAACATGATCAAGACACGTAAAGAGCTGCAGTTAAAGACTTACCCCATATGCCGACATACAAACACACACACACACACACACAAACACACACACACATGCATGTACAATATTAACATTCTGCATAACAATAAGGGACACCGGCACCACGGTTGGTTTTGTACAGAGTTTATGGACTATCTGGTATAGAAAACCAGTAATGGTAAGGTGGGTTTTCTTGTCACAAACTTACCGGATTTTCGCCGTTTTGGTAGCCATAGAACGAAACGTCCTCCCACGTGACAATGATCACGTCAGCCGCCTCGAAGTTCATGTTGCTGCGAAAAAAACTTTGCACCTCTGTAGTGGCTCTAGTCAAGACGGCCGAATCAGTCGTTTCCCGGTAAAAGATGTTTCCCTGCGAGGTGATGTCCACGTCTGACCAGAAGGGCAAAATGGCATCTGGTTGTTCATCGTTATTTCCATCGCCATCCTATAAATACGTAAAATCGGCAACGGGTGTACGTAATACCGAGCTCACGAGATCACGAGTCATACAGCGCACTAGTCGTATAACCCAAGAGTTATTTATCCCTAGGGTCATACAGTCCACGATTCATATAAAGCAGCGTTTATACGTCAGCCAATGAGTTATACGGCCCATGAGTCATATCCCACGAGTTATGCAGACCATGAGTCATACATCCCACGAGTTATACAGCCCGGGAGTCATACAACTCACCATATTACAGCGCACGAATCAAGCAGCCTACTAATTGGAAATCGACCCATGAGTGTAAGTTTTGGAGCTCACAAGCCCAGGGGACATGCAGCACACGAGTCATATAACCTAGATTTAAATAGTACACGAATTATACAGCCCACGAGTCATACAGCCCAGGAGCTGCTAGATATCGACCCTTCGCGAGGTTTCTCATCTGTAAATAAAGTGGACTCCTTCCAGGATGAGTTGTCAACCTTACTGTCTACATGGTCTATAAGGAGTGAAATATGCATTAAGTTTGTACAGCCAACGAGTTATACAGTTATACCGAGAGTCATACAGCCCACGGGTTGTACAACCTACGAGTTATATCTTACATTACTCTTCACTGAGCAATGTACGGAGGGTTTGATTAGATGTCTCCTCCAATCTTAACTTTAGATATACTCCAGGGCCTTCAATAGACAATATTGTAAATGAAATGAAATAATAGTAATCTTGTTATCAAGTAATTTTGCAGTATCTTCCCTTTTACGCGTTGTGCTATTTCACGATACATTTTTCGGTTGCCAAGGTACCTCGTTGACGTGCGGGAAAGACAATTTTACAATTGGCAAAATTGTTTTACTCTTTTCATTAAAACACGTGCCTATTTTTTAACCCCGGCAAAACAGATCACACAAATAAGAATTTTACAATCGCAAGATTAAACAGGATTGAGAAGTTCACAATCTCTACGATCACAAAAAAGTCCTTTTAACATGTTTAATATTGTAAAGCATGCCTTAATAACGATAAAGCCAGATATGTAATATACTGGCGAATTCAGATTTTGTACTTACAAGGTCGTAGTAAAATGGCAAGTTTCTAAATATAGATGGATTTGGGGAATTTTCAGAATACTCGAGATTGGCGGGCTCGTTGAATGTCAAGATGCCGTTGTCATTAATCTGTGAGAGAAATATAGAAAATTATCGTGTGATATAAAGAGGTTAATCGCAGGACGAATAAAGGACATTTTTAAAACATTTCAAAGTAAGTCTGTCGTCAGATGAAGCGAAATAAAACCTTTCCACTGATACTAAAAGTTTTGCATAATAGAACACATTCTTGAATCTATACTTTTAATAATTCGTATTGTCTTATTATTAACTTGTTTTCGTCGCAAATATATATTATCATATCTCAAAATTACAAGAAAGCAATTAACTCCTATTCTGATCAAAATCTTAGGATTTCACACCTTCATTTCAATTAGTTTAACCAGGTCAGTAAGCAAAGTCAATTGCCACAAGAAAGCAACATTAAACATACATATGTTCATTCTAATATCTGTGGTTTACACACAAACACACACAAAAAAAAAAATACTGCTACACCTACTAAATCATCATATCTTGATAGATGTAACATCATAATATTTAACACGCATATTCATCAAAATACGCGCAATTGAGGCCGGGCTCGGCCGCGGCTCGGCCGCGGCCGAGCCTCGCAATTTTGTCCGTTTACACTGCTGGGCTCGGCCGCGCTTTCGATTCAAACCTTTCATTATTTGGTCATAGTGGCGCTCTGCTTGTAAACTAACTCAATTTGGTATTGTCTGGTTTTCAGACCCTTTGCCAACTGAATTCCGTGGCGACGAAGTCGCCGTTCGGGCAAAGGCCTTTGGCGAAGGAAAAAATCCTTTGCAGGACAAAACCACCTTAAACTATACTAGTTTTCGACGTTGAGGGGGTTAATATCCTGAACAGCGAAAGATACAGGCAGAGGGTTTGGAAGCCAGACTAAAACTGGCCGCGCAATTGGCCGCGCATTTGGCCCAGTTTGCGTTTACACCAAGAAAAGGAGGGGTTCGGCCGCGGCTCGGCCGCGGCCGAGACCACCTCCAGAGCGAGGCCAAATGCGAGGCCAATTTTGGCCTCGCATTTGGCCTTTTGCGCGTTTACACTGAAGCGGGGCTGGACTCGGCCGCGGCCGAGCCGCGGCCGAGCCTCGCACTGTAAACGGGGTCTAGGACCCCGTTTACAGTGCGGGGCCGGGCTCGGCCGCGGCTCGGCCGCGGCCGAGCCCGGCCTCAATTGCGCGGCCGAGCCTCGCAATTTTGTCCGTTTACACTGCCGGGCTCGGCTGCGCTTTTGATTAAAACCTTTCAATATTTTGTCGTAGTGGCGCTCTGCTTGTAAACAAATGCAATTTGGTATTGTCTGGTTTTCAGACCCTTTGCCAAATGAATTCCGTGGCGACGAAGTCGCCGTTCGGGTAGTCTGGTTTCCAGACCCTTTGCCAACTGGACTCCGCGGCGACGAAGTCGCCGCCTTTGCCGAAGGCAAAGCCTCTGCGCGAGAAAATCAACTTAAACTATACTAGTTTTCGACGTTGAGGGCGTTAATATCATGGATAGCGAAATAGTATGGGCAGAGGGTCTGGAAGCCAGACTACCGTTCGGGCAAAGGCCTTTGCCGAAGGAAAGAATCCTTTGCAGGACAAAACCACCCTAAACTATACTAGTTTTCGACGTTGAGGGGGTTAATATCCTGAATAGCGAAAGATACAAGCAGAGGGTTTGGAAGCCAGACTAAAATTGGCCGCGCAATTGGCCGCGCATTTGGCCTAGTTTGCGTTTACACCAAGAAAAGGCCGGGCTCGGCCGCGGCTCGGCCGCGGCCGAGACCACCTCCAGAGCGAGGCCAAATGCGAGGCCAATTTTGGCCTCGCATTTGGCCTTTTGCGCGTTTACACTGAAGCGGGGCTGGGCTCGGCCGCGGCTCGGCCGCGGCCGAGCCTCGCACTGTAAACGGGGTCTAAGAGCCCTGCCTGGCAGTGCAGCATATCTGAATAATAGATGCCCAGGCCTGAATGAACATTGGAATGCCAGTGATATACCCACAGTCCTGCAGTTTAAGACAGCATGCTTTATACTTCACAACCAGCAGCCAGACTACAGAGACACACCTAATGGTAACTCCAGTCCGGCATAGTATATAACAGTAGAAGCAGTGAATTTCTCTCATAAACGACTCGCTTTGGTGTCTCCATGTAGCCTGTTTCCTTCGAGGGGCTTCGATGTCATAGAAATTTAAAATGAGAAGTGGAGGATATAAACTTAACGCCCACAACTAAAACACGCACGTGGACTTTTTATGTATAGGCAGATTTCAATATGGGTTTACGGGTTGTTGTTTTTTCGATTACAGTGGAAACTCGATATAAAGACATCTTGTATGACAAAATACCTGATAAAAACAAATTAACTTTTCCTGTTCCAATGAACCTATTTCCTTTGTTTTGCACTGTCTCTTTACCATTAGTATAACAAAATATCCGATATTAAGAACAAATTGAATACCTGAATATAAGAACGACCCAAGTCCAAACTTGGCTAACGCCTTTGCAAGCCATTTCTGAGGTCATGCAAATACAGAGAATCATTCAAGTGACTGCTTTATATTCAAATTTGTATGAATAACATCCCAATAACTGGAAACACTCAAAGCAGTTGGAAGTTTTAATTCATTTCTATATTTCACTATACTGGACTTGGGTCATTCTTATATTCAGTTATTCAATTGTCTTTATTGGGATTGACAAATTGTCAAGGATCTCTTTATACTACACATGTATGTTTCCACTGTACTTTTGCCACCTACCAAAAGTTCATTGTAGAAGTTTTCTCCAAAAGGGAAATCTTGCTGTAAAACAAGCGTCTGGTAGATGTCATTGCTATTGGCCATAGTCGAATCCCCCTCAGAGGTGCCATAGGGATACACTGTAAAATGAAACACAATACCAATAGATGTTCCATTGATTAAAGACATTATTTACTATTTGCAGATGAAACAAAAGCTCTGCTTTAGTGTTGTAAATAGTTCTAAACTGTGAGTTAGGGACAAAAACAACCAAAGTTTTTATCAATTTGATCAATGTTAAATATTGTTAAATATACAGAATGTGAACAATATTCATATTAATTTTTTTTCTGTGATAACCCGTTTATATAGTTACGGTTAATTTAGTAAATCTTATAGTATATATCTATTTATATTTTAAGCTTTATTGCGAAATGTTTAATGTAGGATATTTTATTAGGGTGTCTTGCATCAATGTGCTAAGTCAACTATTTTTTTTAATTCACTGCTCCCAATGATAAATAATGTCTGTAAGTGTGAGAGTTGCGTATGGTACTGCTTTACTTCCGTCCTGAAAAGAACAAGCACTAAATGTGCCAAGCAATTAACCAGAGATGCATTTAAACATGCTATTTAAAAGTTTGATTTTCTACTTTGGTCCAAATTTATTGATAACCTCTTCGTCATTTTGACAATAGAGTGGAATTTAGCCATCAATTGACCTGATATGATTAACTCTTTTACTTCACTGATATCCGCTATACTGTTCAACATTAAGAAAGGTGTCTTCATTATATTGGTTTTGTTGTTGTTGTTGTTGGTGGTGGTGGTGTTGTTGTTTTTTGCGAAAGGGATTACATTTACGATAGTCAACGACTAACGATTGACACCGTAAAATTATGAATTTTGGAAAGTGCGAGACAACATGCATCTCCCGCTAATCAGTGTAAAATGTAAGAGAAAAATAAAAAAATGCAATAAGGCAATTAATCTGGATAATCAGAAGTTGATTCATATTACTTAAAGACCTAATAAAATGGTTTTGGCATTTTTTTCTCAATGATGTAATAATATTAAATGTTAAATTCTAAGTAATTCTATGGTTGTGCGGGTTTTTTTACTGTTCTGAATTTTGTTCTATATTTGTTAACATAATGGATACAATTTCCTCGGTTTTGGAAAACTTGCTATACTTTCACCGCATGCGGCGCACTATCACTTTTAAATTGTGATGACGTCTAAGAACGGAGTCGTTCACGACCAGTCTAGCCGTAGCCAGCGAGCTGGCAAGGCTATGCTAGCGCAGCGCAGCGACAGCCGGGGCGCGGCCGGCGGCACTGTACTGGCTAGCGCTGGCGGGGGAGCGAGCTAGCGAGCGCATAGCAAGTGCTGCGCTGCACTATTGTCATTGGCTAAGCCTTTAGACAAAAGAATATTTAATGAACTGTATCGGATTTAATACTGCCAATAATACAGATTACAACTGTGGTACGCTTGGATATCTATTATTTTCGGCGAACTCGTGAAATAGGCCCCACCACTGCGTGTCTGTACTAACTACGGCGACTCGCCTGATTCAGCCCCACCGTGTGGCGTTCATCTCGGTAGGTAAGCACGGCGGTGGGGCTGCCTTCCACAGTGAATACTCGTGAATGCGGCGAAATGACTTCATAATATGGCCCTCGGCTCGACTAATTTAACGGCCAATTTAACCATAAATACAACCCTACCTAACCCTAAACCCTAGGAGGACCTACCCTTGCTTGCTATAAACGCACGGGTACGGTGCACGCGTGACTGCGGTGGGGCCTATTTCACGATAGCCTCACCACCACTGCGTGTCTGTATACTACAGCGACTCGCCTGCTTTATAGGCCTAGACCTACTCGTGAATCCAGCCCCACCGTGGCATTCATCGGTAGATAAGCACGGCGTTTGGGCTTCCTTCCACAGTATGATTTTTAGCATAAAACAAAAACTACTCGACCAAAATTGACGATCATTCTTGGTATCGTTTTTCTTAGAAAATGACGCATCTAAATTACTGATCAAATTGCAGAAACTGACTATGGGAAACTGGTTAGGCTTTTTTTTTTCTTTTCTTTTTTTTATAGCCACGACCCACCCTGTAACAACATATCCCCCTAACCGTTAGGCGTTAGAGTGTAGCCTCTGTACTACTACCAAAGATTCTGCAATTACTACTTACTAGTCTACTAGACCTAGTGCCGTAGTGGTAATAGTACACTACTAGTAGTAGTACTAGTAGACTACTACTACTAGTTGACTATTATAACTACTAGTAGACTGCTACTAGATCTACTACTAGACTAGACTACTACTGGTAGTTTAACTTGTAAGCGCCGGCCGACGGGCCAGGCCACGGCCGGGACGCTCCCGCTTGCTTGCTGCGGCCGGAGTAGCCGCTCACTTTGTGAGCGAGCTGGGCCTGTTCTTCCAATCTACTTACTAGACAGTTACAACTTAAATGTCAGTCATGTAGTATACAGTGTATCCTTTCTAACGTTAAACTACATGGGGGCATACCAGACATACCACTCTGTATTTCCCAGGCGATCGTTTCCGTGAGGTCTATTCTCGGGCTTGGTGCCATGTTCATACGCTCTTGCACTGGCAGCGGGGGAGATGCAGCTGGTTCATATCGGTAAGGTGCAGCCCCACGCTAACGTTCTGGTTCATCGGCTGCCTCTCCCTCCCCATCTTCCCCTTCAACTTCATGTGCCTCCTCTTCCTCTCCGCTATCGTCAGAGCTGCAGTCTTCATCATCATCATCAATGTCGAAGTTTACCCATATAGGGGAAGACATTATGCTCGAGGTACCAGGTATCTGTGCAAGCTAACTTAGTGATAATGTACGTGGTAATGCGTACATGTCGACAGTCAGTGTGTCGACCGGGAGCGCACATCCCGCGGGCCCGGGCCTGGCCGGGCTAGCTATCGTGTACGCGCGTGTACCAAGCTAGTAATCTGAGTGCTTGTGCTGAGCGGCGTCTGCTAACTGAGCACAACTCCGTGCTTATACGTCATCAATCGGTTCAGGGGTGTTGGTCACGTGACTATCTTTTTCGCAAAAGCTGCAACGGGGTCCTCCAAAAATGTGATATTTGGGGGAGTTTCTAGAAGCGATAAAAACCGGAACGACACTGACAACATATTTACATTGATAATCATGACATATATTTTACATTTCTTTTGCATATTAAAAAATTTTGGAAGCATTTTATTAGGTCTTTAACTATAGATAAAAAGAACGTTTTAACTCGCTGACAACTGACCTACCTAGCCATATTAAGCATGTTACATTATCACAATGAACATTATTTTATATGTTTTAGTTCATTTCAGAAAATAGATCGTAAGCGATGAAATAAGCACATGCTGTGTATGTTCATGAGCAACCTTGCTATAAATATCATTACCTACGGAAGCCTGCTAGGTTATTAATAAAGTTTAATGGGGATCGTAGAATCTCTTGGGTTGAAGCTGCAACACAGCTCTATGATAACTGATTACTACCCACCACTAACACCCGACTAGCTGGCGTACATCAAAATATAATCTTATAGTGAGTGATTTAATTGAAAAACGAAAGGAGAGCGAAGTTTTGTTTGATTTTTTTTCTTTATATCGAAAGCTAATTGAGTGATCAGCAAACATAGATCCTGAAAGGAATACGTTGAAAGTGCACGTTCTTTGTATTCAAATCGGTTAGATTGATAGTTTGACAAGTGTGAATTTGACAGACGATATCCAGAATTGGACGCCATCTGAAGGCAAAATTTGAGCAGAGAAGTGTTGCTTGCATTGTTTGGATAACACGTCCTGGAACATCTTTAACCATTAGTGTGCTTTGAGTAATGATTGGCAAGTGGTAACTCATAGCATCGTACTCACGATCCATAGAAAGAGTTCAGCACATTTGACGATATTCTCGAGAACAGGTGAGAATGGTGACTAAACAGGTGCAAATGCAATGAGTCACCACTCAGGTATGCGCCCTGCATTTAAAGTTACTTGGCAAATTCCAGCAAAGCAGTAAACATTGTTAATTTCCTTTTTTGGTGTCAAGTGTCAAACTACTTGCAATCTGTGACATCACTCGGCGACGTCACTTCATTATGACTTCCGTAACCTATGTAAAGCTGATTCCCAGTCTATTTGATAGACTGGAAGGAAAGTGTAAATGAAAACAAACGAACAAATTCAATCAGATCTTTTACGCGATTTCTAGAACATATATTCCGTAACCTATAGTACTTTTTTTTTCTTTTGCACTAAGTTGAAGTCATGTTTAAGAAAATCGTGACCAATGAATTGTCTGAATTTGATACCATTGCAAATTTTCAGTTGCAGATGTATTAATCATGAATAGTTCATTGAAATAACTGTCCTCATAAAACCAAAAGCAAATGAAAACTATTGTTTCTATGTATAAATAGAGAGGAGGTCCATAGTTCTTGTTCTGTACAGCTATTTAGCTTGCATCATGTGCTCTGTATCAGATAAAAACTGAAAAAAGTTTACTGTAATCAAATATGTAGTCCCGCTCATTCACATTTGTGTAGGAACTCTCTGCACGTCTTTCAGCTTATCGAAAGATTGATATCACGGCAACATAACACAAAAAAAAAAAGGAACAATGGAACAAATTGACAAACAACTTTTGATTCTGTGAGATATTCAAAAGAATGGCACACCATAAAAGAGGTGTTTTCATCAAATTTCCCTCCCTCCCCGTCTCTTTCTTTCTCTCTCTCTCTCTATCTCTCTCTCGCTCTCTGTTTCTGCTTGAAATGTAAAATCAGCTGGATTTGTTCAAGAAATCTTACATTTCTTCAAGCGTAAAATGCAAATTACTTTTCTTATGTTCGCATTATCTTACATGTATGATGCTTGTAAGTTGACATCTGACGAAAGCCACCTTTCACATATTTAAGTCAAAGGCGAAAGTTAATGCAAATCGTGCTTGTATGAAGGCTAACATTAATTATACAAACGAAGAAAATGGTTGAAGGTAATTTTAGCATTATGCTTGACATTAACGTTGTTCCATAAAAAGAAAGGGAATGCGAATATGTAGTTGGTTATAGATTTAATATCAGTACTATTATTGACATACGCAGTGCTTTTTACATGCATAAGATATTATTATACTTAAAGGTAGGGGATACCTTTTACAGACCTCCCAAAATGCAGCAAAACATTAAATATGAACCTCAGGGGACCTGTTTAGGCCACTGCTGAGAAATTTGGAAGTCAACAGTTATCTACAGTTTGAATAATGCACAAAACTCAACTACTCAGTAGTTCTGTGTGTCAGCCACTCTTAAGCCTTTTTGTTGCAGTCTTCTGTATTTTTTTATCTATAAACACAAATCTAAAAGTATAAGAGCTGATGTAATAACATATAGAGTGTGTGTGGCAAGAATGTATATAGAAATTTTTGTAAGTTTTGATGATCTTTCTTCACAAAATATACATGATGGACACACATGCAGTGCATGGGTCTGCAAAGGTAGCCTAGTAATGTACTGGAATTTACGGTGAGCCCCGAAAAAAAATTCAGTTCAAAATCTAACGGTTAATAAAATATACTAAATGTTACCTTCCACTTTCAATACTTTATGGGAGTTTCTAAAATGAAACTCTCTTCAACATACCACTGTATTTATACAGCTCTTCATTTAAGGCATGCAAATGGGATTCCCTACCTTTAAGATGGAACAGACTGCAATAATAAACAAACTTGGGTTATTTAGTTGTTAGTGTTGAATTAGTGTTCCTATTACATGTGTGATACACTATAATGTTCATTAATGTATTAAACTATAATATTGTAATCGTGATTTTTTTTTTTTTTTAACTACACACAAATAGCAGTGCTTGGAAATGATTGTGATGTCTCTGTTTACTTGCTCTCCATTTACATTTTTGGTGCAAATGAGATTTTGGTGTAATGATGCAGTACAGGCCTACGTGGCCATGTATTACAGATGGCTATGAACTTATGAGCATACAAAAAGGAAATGGGTTTGTATGTGCATTTTACGTTTTTTTGATACATGAACATGTGATATATTTTAGATAGTTATATTTCTTCTTTTTGTTCTTATTTTTCAGTTCATGAAACAAATACAGTATTTTTCTGTTGACGATAACAACAAAATAGATTCAAATCAAATCAATTATGTGCATAAGCTGTGCACATAATTATGCATAGATATCATACATTCATATAGCAAATGTTATTTCTTTATCAACATACATGGATCACCTATATACACATGTGCATTTATATGTATTATCTACATGATATATGGTATGCGTATTATACAGATGTTGTTTTCTTCTGTTTATTTCTTCTTCCTCTCTCCGTATTCCTTTTTTAACCTGTTCGTCCTTTCTGAACTTGGGACAATAATGAAGCAGGGCCTGTGCTGAACGTAGATAGCTTCCGCGTGTGGGCGTGGCGAACTATAAAATGTTTGAAATTCGCCTTTGTGCCACCACGGTGTGGTATCGAACTTGTTAACACACGTGATCATAAATCATATTTGAATATCGGTGAAGTAGGTAGCTAGACATTTTTGCGCAGTAATGTAGGCTATAATTTGCAACATGGCACTGTACTACGTTACGATATAGGTCTAGATCTAATTCAGTATCGTGCAAAGAATACTAGTTAGAAATATTGAAAGGTTGCCAGTGATCGGTAATAAATTCTGGATCGTGATTGGAATAGAATCATATTTCCAAATCACAGAGCGTAATGGTTTCCACTACTCGTTTGATAACCTCTAATTCAGTAACATACGAAACAATGCTTATTTCTTTTAGCTCAGCTCAATAGAAACATTGCGTGCTATAACACTCCAATACAGCGCGTTTATTAATCCTGTAAACGCAAGCGTGGTTTTTCTTGCAGATAAGTAATATTGTATTCAAAGTTGCGTGAATATATAAGCTTGGAAATACGTAAAATAAAATCCACGTTGGTTAATGGTCAGAAGGCTGGAGAAAAAAAAAGCGTTGTATGACGACTTGGGGAAAAAAGATAATCAAAGAAAGATAATTGTTTCAACTGCAACTAACAGATTCTGTACTATCCAGGTGAAAATGAATATTTGATTTACATTCATAAGATCAGAACAGAATAGAGAGGTAGAAATATATATATTTTTTTAAATTACTCACGTTCGGCACTTTGTATTGTCCGAAGAGCACACGTGATTAAAAGACCGATTATCCATGTTTGGCCGCAATGTCTCCTTCCCGCCATTTTGAAAGACACCAGAGATAATGTTCAGTTACGATCAGACTGATTAGCGTGTGATTACGCTGGTTTTAATCCACCTTGGTCACCAGTGCTATAGATACATTTGTAACGGTCATCTGCTGAAGTCCGACCGAGGAGAAACAGGCGATCCGTTAGGAACCTTTCACCATCCCAGCAAGGATCAAACACGCTGCGTTATCTTCAACCGAATTATTGCAGGTGCCGAATTTGCAAGAAAAGAGAAAAAATGGCGGCAACGCGACCACTAGTAAGCTTGAGGGCAGAGGGCATCCAAACTTCGTTTGCATACAGCAAACAAGATGATCAATTTTTTATGATAAGTTTGATTACAAGTGTGTGCACCTTGCCGTGCCATTGGTACAAGCGTTTTGGTAAACGTATAAATGCTAGGGATGCAGATACTGGACCAGACCATTTTGATGCGTAGGGGGAGCGTTTACTCAAAGGGCGGAAAAGTTAATGGATAACGGAAAGACTATGGAATGCCTGTTGAGTCATTATACTGCTGATGAGTCGGACGGACATTATTTTGAAAGCTATCCTCTTCCGCTTTAAAAATACAGGCGAAAAAGGAATTCCGTCTATACCTAATTCTCTCCGACAAGCATGACATTTATCATCTGTAACAGTTTTTGTCACACATTCTGAAGACGATAAAAATAACAATTTTGTTGGATGGCGTCGTTCATTAAATTGTGGACAATAAGATCGTTTTTTCGTCAGATAAGTAGATGAAATTTGTGACGCATGTGCTTATAGTGTTGGGTCCTGGACGTGAAGTGTCCACTCCATAAGTGAAATTATTTTCTATCTCAGAGTTGATTTTGACATGAATAGATTAGATGTCGAACAGACAGAAGTCTGACAGTTTTATCAAATAGGCAAACACAAAATTGGAATGTCATCGAATTTCAAAGCTTCTCGTGATTTGATGACACAGTGACATCAGTCGTATCGCAAGAAAAAAAAAAGAGAAAAATATGAAATAATAATAATGATAATAATAATAATAATAATAAAGGACATTTATATTGCGCAGCTACTATGTTGTTATACTCTACTGCGCATTACAAAATGACATGCATACAAGAAATTCAAACAGAAAATACATTACTTCAAGAAATGACTTTTTAACCTGACCTTAAACTCATTAATTAAAAATTAATGAGTTTAAGGTCATTGAGTATTGCATGGGGAGATAATTATACTCACCTGACAGGTTCTTCATTCACTCAAGGACAAAATCTTAATTTCTTATTCGTCTTTTTACTGATGTAAATCAACACGACTAATAACTTATACACTTAAATGTTTCATGTGATATTATTGAAAATTTCGTAAGCATAGTGGTGATTATTTGACAAAGGGGTGATTGTTTTCCATTTAGTACTGAAATGTACTGATTACTATGTAGCTATCAATCTAAATCGAGGTAACAGTCGTGAAGAGGTTCCTTCGTTTTAAGAAGTGTAGCCGATGTGATATGAATTAATTCGGTACCACTGCTTTGCAAAATACATTACAAACTTGATTTTCCATAATGTCCTTTCTTTTTCGAGATTTGGATGAAACTTCACTGTTCTGCTATGCTACTATGGTATTCTTGACTTTGTTTAGAGAGGGTAGTATTAAGGCCATGAATCAACCAATCAGATTTGATTATTTGAGATATTATCATGGCAACTGCTCTAGTAACAACTGGCAACATTAATGAAATTACTCTTGATTGGTACGATTGGCAAGAAGCATCTTCGAGATGAAATATGCAGCAAGACAATTATGCAATGTTATAGGAGTATATTACAACATTGTTTCAATGTGAGTGTGATCGAGTGGAGATGGGGAGTGTTCCTGGACGTGTTTTTAATATATTTGTTAGTGATTCATACGTGGGAATATTTGGCGGGGGGGGGGGGGGGGGGGTAACGTGCAGGAAGATAATATCATAACTTATTAATGAGATCATATCAGGCGCGCCATTTGTCACCGGTCAACTTATCACCACCTAGACATGCATTCATGATGACCGGCCGTTGGACCTCCAAGAGTCATGTTTGATGTTGACATTTCGTGTCGGTTACTGCAAGGATAAACAAGGAAGCGTCCTGTATAGAGTTATAGAAGGCTTGTAATTTCCAAACCAACAAGGAAGATCGGCAGATAAGCAGTTTAATGAGCAAGCTTAATCAGTTAGATGACTGTATGTTTTAGTGCGATTAGTCGCCATGAAAGTCACGTGACATAATATGCCCGGATGTTGGTGGGTGTCTATCACTGTCTATAATGTCCAGTTTGTATGAAATGCGCCACGATAGTAATGAAGCTGATCCTGTTAACTTTAACGATGATTAACAGAATAATTCAAATTTCAATTCAAATGATTTCATTTCCATATTAAGTAATACAAAGTAATATACACATAACGCTTACACGAGTACAGAATATTACAAGGAATTTGAATCACGAAAGCTTCAACAAAAATTGGATACAATTACAGTAATATCAACTTTGTGTTCCGATGAATAAACAAGTAAGCAAACACAAACTTTGTTTTTAAATATAGAAAAGAGGAATTTACAATTAAGAGAAACAGAGCTTGTAAATTACTGAAAGGAATCCTTCTAAACTTTTCTGGATTGCAGTTTACTTTGTTTTTCTAGGAAATTTTTAGCTCTGCAACACTACCAAAGCCGTAGTATGCTGGCTAATGAGAATTATTTCTCGAGGGAAGTAGTTTCATAACTTCCTATGCAAGACAATTGAGTAATAGATTTAGAACGTATACAATAGTTGGCAAGTGTATTCATTTATTCTTTTCCCTTTCTTTTGTGAAGGGATGGGGGATTCGACTCCACTACGCATGAATTGTTTAGGTCTTATTTTTGAAACTTTATTCACCAATGTTCACTTGAAACCCCATTTGGATTTTTTTTTCTCTGTCGACCTAACCTTAATAACAACTATTTTCTAGCATGTGTCATTAATGTGAACTTTTTGCAAATGTTGCCCGTGCGTTTCTATGATTTTTTTTTTTCATTCACCAGGGGGTCAGAGGAACCTAGCTTTGCTCAGCACTTAATGTCTATTGATTCTTTATTTTCATTTGTGACTCCCGCAACTACATCACGTGAGGAACAGAAGGTGTCAAATGTTTGTGTGTATTCTGCGAAAGAAACAATAATCATGAAATCACTTTATACGTGCTAACTATGATGTTCTAGGGCGATATCCGTACACACTGTTTTGCTTTGCTGCCTCACTGTTGGTGTTGTGTCACGTTATTTGTTTCATTGTTCAGATTGTTCATACCATTTAAAGATGGTTTTATTATTGCCGACATACCTCACAGCTGTATGAAGCAGCTTGTAAACTACTCTATCAACACGTCCATATAGAAAAATGTTAGTTTCATTTCAGAGAGTCAGTCAGTGTAAATATTTGACCACCACTTGTAAGTGCGCTGAAAGCCATGGGTAATACTTTGGACTCAGTCTTATACGGTTCCTCATAAATTTGCTCATGATAATTACATATACCTTTTTTGTTTTCTTCATGCGTGCATTTTCTTTTCTTTTTTGTTTTGCGCGAAAGCCTGGGTATCCCTGTATGTGTTGTTGTTTTGTCATCGTATTTTCTTAGTACAGAGTGTCCATGCCGTAGCACTGTTATATTGTTCTAAGTCTTTATTTTGTTGTACTTTAAACGAAGGGTTATTTACAATATGATTGCATTATATATTTCAATTCCAATTTTGGTTATGCTTTGACTGTATAAACGTTAGTAGATTTACTTTGGATATACTTGTATATTATATTATTGGTGTGTTATTATCCTTTCGAGTGATCTACATTTTCTAAGCTTCCCTCCTCAGTGGACCATTGTTTTCTATCATTTTATTTATAATTCTTTGTTATACCATTGCATAGTGTGTATTGCTTCCCCATTACCTGATTATCCGTAGATATTATTTCATTTCATGACTCGACTACATAATGCTCACCTGTATGGGATGACAAATGTATACTTTGCATTGTGTAGTACTGTTGTTTAATTGAAAATAATTTGAATTGAATTGAATTGAAATGAATTGAATTGAATTGAATTGCACTGAACTGAATTGAATTGAAATTGGAAAAATAGCTACAGGTATCGGTTGAATTAATGCATCGCTCATCAATTCAATTCAATTATTGAATTATACTTTATTTTTTATCAAACAAAAGGTATTACATCTAAAACAAATATTCATTTGACAAATATATTGTGGAATAGTTTGTAAGAAGAACAAGTCATAAAGTATAATACAAAATATATGTGGAAATGCATGTATATTAACGAAAACAATACATACTAGTACTTTGCCGTGGTGACTAAAAGTAAAGAGTGATCTGCTGAAAAGCGGAACTTGTAAGATGTGCATCACTCAAAAAAAATGTATATATATATATATATATATATATATATATTATCATTATTATTATTATTATAATTATTATTATTATTATCATCATCATCATATATATGACATATCAAGAATACACCTTGGTAAAGTCATCACGTTGTATCACTGATATGATCCAGTTGATATGAAAATGATTTAAACAATATTTCTTTCAAAGTACAGAAAAGGTATATACTTGACATGAGATATTACTTATATCAAAACCTCTTTTTTTCATTTCCCTATTTTGCAATCGTTATTGCTATTATTGTTATTATTGTTTTTACTATCGCCATTATTATTATAAAATAGGCTGCTCAACTACCTGTCCCTCTTCCCACACACAAACACACACACACACAACGCAAAATATTTATAAGTTAAAACGAACAACAGGTCAAAATATTTTTTTCAAGCAGTTAATCCACCTTCACCCTGTACCACACATCACTACTCAGTATTTTTGTACTTTTACGCTAAAACAAACTTATGAGTAAGTCTTCGGCAAATCTCCTTCAAGACCCCATACACTACAGTATATAGCAATCAGTTGGAAAAAAAAAGAAAAAAGAAAAAGAAACTGAAATAAAGTGACCGCAGCCTCGAGCGGTACTACCCGGTGACGCAAACTTTGTGGCAAACAGCCCACTTGTTTTCTTTCCTCGTCACTTTTGTTTGCTACGAGGGTTAATCTTTAACACGGTAGCTCCAATCACGTAAAATGCGTTTTATTGCAGTTTGATAGTGCAGAGCCATTGACGGCGGTTTCAATACCAACCCTTACACCAGTCCCTATAACCATTCGACGCCCCGATGATACAGGCGTGGACTGCGCTGTTATCGCTGTTAGCTGTTAGCCAAGCGTGGGCGATCTGCATTTTCTATCTCGGCCTTCATAGTATATTCCGATCTCTTATATCTTTTATTGTTTTTTCACCAGAGGAAAAGTAGAGCAACATCGTGTCAACGATACGTCTAATTTCCTTATTTTGGTATATATTCATTTTTCATTATGTTGTTGAGTGGGGTCTTTAAAATTGCTAGTCATGCTGATATACACCTGACTGTTGTAGGTGTATGTTTGATTAACCGGTTCGTGACAATCTGCGAAATGTACGAGTTGAGTAAACACTTTGGTGTATGTATGTCTGTATGAATATAACAAATGTATGTACATTGTGTTTCTTCTGTCCACACATTCCTACCATAGCTAACATCACATTCAAACATGTAGAAAATAGATATTTTTCATTGGTCTACAGATCTGTATCCACTGGAAAAAACAATTTGGCCAGTAATAAACTGGGAATCAAACTGTCGCATTTTGGTCAGTCCGTTATGCATGTAACATACGTTCACCACAAGGTCTATCCCAAAATGGTGTAAAACATAGTGTTCAATTGACAGAATATTACCTTTTCTAGTCAATATCCGGCCATTTAGTTTTTTAAAAAAAAAATCTTCATGACGATTTATTATTTGACCCTCATAACTATGTTCGTATATAAATGTCAGTCCAGATTTACATGATTATGTTCGCCCAAAATTGTGAATTAAGCACAAATTCTAAAAGCTCGCTTATTGGAATCAATCTTGGAGCTAACTCTCACTAAACTGTTCTGAAAGATCAGTATTGGCGGTAATGCACACTGGAAACAGAAAGTAACTTTACATCTCTGAAAAAAGTACACTTTTAATGTGGAACAACATACAAAATAAGAAAAGGTACAAACAAACACACACATACAGCCACATGACGAATACATTGCAAAGTTGAAAGTCCACTGTTAATCTGGGCATCTATAAATTCAGTACAATTTAAATCTAACATTGCTAGAAAGGGAGAGGCATATAATTGGCCTATTCCTACCAAGGACTGTGATTCTATTCACCACTACAGAGAAAATCTTGCACTGCTTTTGCCACGGCTGCCAGGTGGTCGTTTAAAGGGGATGGCTAGTAACCGATCAGTGGGAATCAGTGGGAATGCTGAGGGATGATTGTTCCAATCCTTGTGGGATTCATTTAAGAGGACATTAATCTACTGTTGTGTGAAAATTATTTGCTTCAGAACGGTCTCATATTCAAGTAATGTGCAGATTAATGCCCCGTCACTGACCAGGCACGCTAACCTGGAAACATTGAACTGCACTTTACTTGAATATGAGACCATTCTGAAGCAAACAATTTTCACACAACAATAGATATATAATGAACTCTTAAATGAATCCCACAAGGATCTCAACAATCATCTTCCAGCACCCCAATGATTCCCACTGATCAGTTACTAGCCATCCCCTTTAATAAGTGTAAAATGAGAACGACTCCGTTGTTTATGGATTTGATCAAGAGAAACACTATAGTCAGGGAAAGGAAATGATGGATGGGCATTCGAGGATCAAGCTTGCTTTTAATATAATACAAGAATTCGAGAGTTCAGAATTCTGTGTACTTAAACGGGGAAAGAATTTCAGGACCATTGTTCATATTTACCGAAAACAAACATGGAGACCTTTGTCTGTCTCGTTACAGGCATCTTAACTTCTTTGCTTCCTAGATTTGATATCAAAAACATAATCTCGGCATGTCTACTACGAGTACCAGTCAGCAACAAGTTGATGTGCTCCCCCTTCTCTCCCTTTTCTTTTCTCTCCCTCTCTCTCTCTCTCTCTCTCCCTTCCTCTCCCACTCCCTCTCTAATTTCTCCCTCTTTCAGTCGTTCTCCGTCTCTCAATGTCTGTATCTATCTCTCTTCCTCTCTTTCTACCTCACTCTCTCTCTCTCTCTCTCCATCTCTCTTCTTTTACATCTCTTTAATTCTCACCTTTCTCCTTGAATATATGGAAATAATTCACATTTACAGGGCTAGGTTAACACTTATTGGAAATCTTTTCAAAACGTGTACAGAGTATGGAGATAACAACCGACGTACACGCACAATGGCTCTGAATTAATTCTAAAGGCACTTCGGTGAATATTAAAATCATGCAACCAATAACGTCTAAAAGTCTACTTATATACTCCAAGTCCAAATTGACTCTATTCCATAATCTTGATAAGAGTCAAATCAAATAAAAGGCTTGGCTATGTCATCGTTGTATGAGGACGTAATGCTGTGCAAACGATAAGGAATGCTGCAGGATCAAGAGCATAATTATTTTCACTTATAAAATGGAATGATGTTGGTCGTAAACACCACAGTGTGATACAAAAGTGATTGTAAACAGGATGATGACGTCATCCAAAGTAAAACTCTAATATTTTGTTTGCATACACGCATACACACACACACACATACATACTCTTGGAAACACATATCGTTTACTTTGCTTGCAGTCCTTATTGTATATTTCATCACATTTTCTCGGCAACCCAATTACACCTTGACATTTGATTACTCTACGAGAAGTTGCTGCGTTATCTATATAGTAAATATATACACGCACATTGATTTTTCTCGAAGGAAGCACTCAACGAGTGGTTTCTGTTCAACTACTCACAGATAATGATTCCCTTGGCAGTTGTGAAACATTCACAATTGTAAATGTATAAATGTATATACCCATGTAATTATCAAAATTAATCAGTATATCCGAATGTATCGAGTGTTAAGTACTGACAGTTCTTGTTTTGTGCAGATATAAACAATCAGGTGCGATGGTATTGATTTGTTTGGAAGTGTATTAATAATTTCAGGTGCTAAATCACTTCAGCTATCAATTCCATAAAAGTAACTGCACTCTCTAAAAAATCGAGTGAAAATATTCACTCTTGAAAGAGTGAATTTAGAGTGAAATTGGAGTGAATTTTGTGTGAAAATGGTCATTAACTTTTTCACTCTTTTTAGAGTGACCCTCAGGGAACACTCCCAATCTTCGAGTGATCCCTGAGGTCACTACAAAACGAATGAAAATGCACATTTTCACTCAAAATTTACTCCAATTTCACTCTAAATTCACTCTTTTTTGTATTCACATCTTCAAGAGTGAATATTTTCACTCGAATTTTTTAGAGAGTACTGTATTGCCAATATGTTAAATTCGATTCCCTAAAAAAAGGAAATTACCTCGCTTTATTGAACATGTGATTGTAAAGAAAGAAAAAAAATGTAAATTTATAACATCTTCTGTTTCTACGTGAAATGAAAGCTCAAGGTCAAGTGTTCGACTGCTATCATGGCATTCGTGTTCTTCAAGACACTTTATCTATCAACGTTTTTATTATCCAGGACGGGACAAATGCGAAGGAGGTACGCGTAGAATGCTAAATGATAACTGCCGACATCTAACGTGAGGGCGCCCTGAAATTCCAACCTGCCTGCAAAATGGAATATTGCACTGCAGATGCAAATTGTAGCACTTGGGGAGGGAGATGCGTTGAAAACATTTCAATTACACACATATAGCTCTTGTTACTCTTCAAACTATATTTGCCTTTCACCCAAAGACGCAAGCCGATAAGTATTCTATTCACGATCTCATTATATTGTGGAACAGCTTTTGGACAGGTGATATATAACATCCTGATGTTGGAAATAAGAACGTCCTGCGTTTATTCAAGAAAATTATGAAAACACACTGCTTCGCAAACATCATTTGAAGTCAATTTTAAAGTACATAAAAATGAATGAATAATGATCTCGTTTCCTGTAAAATTCACTGCATTGAAATGTACCATTTGATTTCAAGTTTCAAATATGAAATGAAATACCCAGATGCTTTACTGTTTTTATTTTTATTTTGTCACCATTCTTCAAGGATTTGTCACTATTGTTCAAGGAAAAGTAAACATTTTTTTTTCTTTTTTCCCTTCCACAGGGTGTTTTATTCATACACATATTCAGAAATTGACTTTACAAATAATTTTTCAACACAAAACAGAACGAGAATTAAATTATAATTCAATCATCGACAAAAAGTGACCTAATGCACTTATACATATAATAAGAAAATTTTAACTATTTTTACAACAGGTAATTTATATTATTCTTTTTTCATTGGCAGAAGCAATCCTAAAGACACTACTGGTATTATATAATTGTGATTAAATGTTCAAAAACACTAAAAGAATAAATAGAGCCCATTTTTTTAACAAAGTTCTTTTCTCTACAATTCATTTGACTTATGCATTTTTCCATCTCAAAATAACATTTTATTTCAGATATTATGTGTTCGAATGACGGAACGTGTTTTTTTTTTTTTTTTTTAATTTCGCGGAGAAAATTTCTCTTCTTATAACAATCACCATACAGTTCAATGCACTGTTGTTGGAACCATGAAGTCCAAATAGCTTATGTTGGTTTGTAGATACAATTTGTTTATCTATCTAAAAGTAAACATGGTGGAATGGAATTGAACAAATACGATAATTAGGACAGAAGACCTTTGACACGACATGACATGATAAGTGACGTGAAATCAACCATAAAGTTGTTTGGAGTCAAAGTTTGACCTCCTACCTCGTTGGTATTCACAGTTAAGAATGAATTTGGGAAGCAGATCGATGTTTATAGAGCATTTTTTTTTTTTGTCTAACCCTGTAAATGAAAATACTTATGCAAAGAATACTGGTTGTCATTGGAAGCAATATTGCGTGGTAGCAGGATAGCTAGAACCGCTGCTCCTGACTCGAAAAGGTTTACGTATAATACGTGCTTCACGACTTGGAAGGTGTTGGACATTTTTTTTTTTTCTCGTTGCATATTCTAACTCTGCCCAAATAAAATGTATAATTTCCTCCATCACCCTTTCTCATGAGAATCAATAATCAATATCAAAATGTTTGGTCATAGAAAGTTTGCTCACATGAAGCCACGCAAAGATGACCTATGGCAAGAATCTTTTGAAGCATTATCGTAGATTAGGAATTGCCTAAAAACAAGCAATCAAAGAACTCAATATGGGTAGATATTAGTAAGATTGCTTAGTTTGGTAGAATGGAGTCTTGTATTTCCACTTCAAATCAGTCAAGTTGAGTTTGTCCCAGACACTATCCAATAAGAAAACAATTACGCCACAGGGCAAATTCTTTTTCGGTAATGACAAATTCATTGTACATTTTATTCTGCAATTTTAGCTATTTTGATAAAAGTTATAGACATCTCTTGCTGTAAGTTTTGTTTCTTTTCGATATAGCCGGTACGTGTGCAGGCGGGATTCTAGTCGCATCTTCCTTGGCTTTTATTTGCACCCTGCCAATTAAACCATTCTATTTTAGTTTAACGTCATTGCAAATAAATTGCAACAGTTTCTCTATCAGACAGGAAAAAGCAAATCAACGAGAAAAGTCATGAAAGTGGCTCTATTCTATGCAGGCCATGGGTTCCACGGGTTCTGAGATGGCAATAGGTTTGATGAAAGAAACAATAAAAATCATAATCTGTAAATGTGATGTGTCCGGTGAGTAAAGGCTCCAGTGGCATTGGAGAGACTTTTGCGTGAAGTCACGACTATAGTTTCCTGTTTTGTCATTATTGTTGATGAGGAAGTCGAATTCCATGGTTGTACAATTGCCTTTCCGCAGATTTTCTCCTTTTTTTGGGGGGGGGGGATATTTTGCAATTAACGACACACTTCCGTCACAGAAAAAAAACCCAAATATTGTGCAGCATACATTCATGATGACAATTATGTGAATCACGTGTATCCACTATGTGTTTGTAGGTACAGCTGTAATATAGACTATACTTTGGTGATATTATTGTTTGTATTTGTATCAGTGCTTCATGACATTTCTACTTTGAATCATTTTGTATTATTTGGATATGGAAGCAAATAAATGAAATGAATGAAATGAAAGTGCGATTAGTACAGAATCAAAGCAGAAATAACGATATGATGATGTCGTTATTCTATACTGTTCAATTGGCTGGTACAGAAAGGACTTTTTTTTTAATCGTACTAATGGTGGGTGATATAGCAAATTTGGAACCTTTCTCCTTTAAGTTATCACTGTTAAATGTGTGTACACCCCAAGAATAATTTGGTATGAAGGAAATATTTTTTTTCTTTGATATTTCATTTCAGCAATGTCCGCTTTTAGAGTCAGTCGTGATCAGGCAGAGCCTCGGCCTTATGACGTCATTGCCTTAGCATATATATATATATATATATATATATATATATATATACATATTATATATATGTGTGTATATATATATATATATATATATATATGAAGGGTTTGTTTGCAAAAACCGATAAGTCCATTTTTTAAGATTTTGAAGTACGATCTTTGTCATAAAGTACAAAACGATACCTTTTAAATGATATATTGGTCACTACATATAAAGGTATATTTTTGAAGTTATGGTCAAAAGAAGCAAAATTTTTCTAATTATTCTCTTTATTTTTCTTGACCTTTAATCGCAAATATCTCCATTTGGGAAATATGGACTTATCGGTTTTTGCAAACAAACTCTTCATATATATGCACATATAATGCCGCGATGGTTGTGACAATATCGCTGTTAAACGGCAAAAATATGCGGAATACGAAAGCTCTATACAATCAATATTTTTAATGGTACTTGTGCAATCTACTGTTTATTTGATTTTGTTTAGATCACATTGCAGACGTCAATGTAACGAGGCATTATATTTATCTTTCGGTTGGCAATTTCTGCTTTTATAAAGAGAAAAGGAAGGTTAAATAAATGAAACACTATATGCTAATAAATTGCAGCCGTAGTCCTGTATCTAAAAAGAATTTGCTGATTGGATATTTAATGAGTTAGGATAAAAAGTGTTTTCAGGTTAATAATATAACTGGCTTAGTGCGACTGATTTCATTAATGGTAAATAAAAGAATACATAACTACTACCTGAAGAGGGCGTTTTTCATTTACCCCAATTGATTTTTAAATGCTTCCGATATCCTCTGTACAGGGCTCACATGGGTAAATAATTCCCCATAGAGACGTGTGTTAAAATTCAAATTTCAAAAAATTCTGTAAAATAGCTGGGAGAAATGAGGTGTTTCATCTTCACTAACCTGGATAAGTGAGATACTACCTTTCATCCATCAAATTTCCAGGGCGGGTTCTTCTGCTCAAATTCTGTCGAAGGGTCCGCAAAGCCAGACTACGAGTTCTTGTAACTCAAAAAATCACCTATTTTCCGTACACGTACCCAATGAAATATAGTCCCCTCAAATTCCATCAGAAAAGCTTTCATCTTCCAACCAAAATGCAGTTTGTAGAGGAATTCATACTCAATATCTACAGCTATTCAGTTTTTTGCCAAACTCCATCATTGATTTTTAATCAATTTTTTCCTTCATTTAGTTTGGTATCTTTGGTACGAATTTGTGAAGGGGTCTGGAACAGTCCATTTTATTTACAGGTGTGAGCCCTATAGTGGAGGTCATATTTCTTATTTGACTTTTTAACATCATAAATGTGTTTTGATGATATTTGCCCCTACATCATATGAGAAATTACACATTCAAGGGTTATAAAGCTTCTCAAAGGGACACTTTTGAAAATCATGCCCTTTGGGGTTTTTTTTTTTAATAAATCTTGCAGTTTTGATCAGTTCTTCATAAGATGAGTATATAGATCCAGGCATTTATCCTTGATTATGGGGGTGTCATCATCACCTTATAGCCTACAAAGTACTTGATAAGTCTTTGTTTTGTCAAACAGACTTACTTTATGTATTTTGAGCTGTTTCAGTGGTAGCCAAAACAAAGAAATACATTAGAATAACACAGTCATTCAAAGTTGTGTGATACTGATGACTGCTATGTACTAAGATCTAGTATCACAAGAACATAATAAGAAAACAAATTGTAGCAAGGCAGAGTTGTGGGGAGGGTAGAGGATAGAGGTAGAGGGAGGGGGTGTAGGGAGGAGAAGGGGGAGGGAGGAAGAGATCTGACACAATACAAGATCAACATAAACCAGCGGAGCTTGTATGGGATGAATACTTCCCATAGACTTGCATGTATTGCGTGCATTCTCTATAGGGCTCACACGGGTAAATAATTCCCCATAGAGACGTGTGTTAAAATTCAAATTTCAAAAAATTCTGTAAAATAGCTGGGAGAAATGAGGTGTTTCATCTTCACTAACCTGGATAAGTGAGATATTACCTTTCGTCCATCAAATTTCCAGGGTGGGTTCTTCTGCTCAAATTCTGTCGAAGGGTCCGCAAAGCCAGACTACGAGTTCTTGTAACTCAAAAAATCACCTTTTTTCCGTACACGTACCCAATGAAATATAGTCCCCTCAAATTCCATCAGAAAAGCTTTCATCTTCCAACCAAAATGCAGTTTGTAGAGGAATTCATACTCAATATCTACAGCTATTCAGTTTTTTGCCAAACTCCATCACTGATTTTTAATCAATTTTTTTTCTTCATTTATTTTGGTATCTTTAGTACGAATTTGTGAAGGGGTCTGGGACAGTCCATTTTATTTACAGGTGTGAGCCCTACAACGCAAGCGGGCCTACTTGAGCGTCCATTTCGTACTGACTGAACTGAAAGAAGAGTCAAAGGTCAAAAATATATCATTGACGTGGCCGAACTACTCGTGCAGAGGTCGTGAAGAAGGCCGTCGATTTTAATCTTTTATTTTTTTTTTTCATTATGCTCTCATTGTTTTATCATTAACACTTTTTATTTCTGTCTCTTGATTTCCTTTGTATTGAATATCATTTTTTTTTCTTTATTTTTGATTTTTTGAGAGTTGAATCAAACTTTGAAATGAAGATCAAGCTGCTCAACCATATTTAAGTGTTTTGTATAGTCAAGGCGTTGAATACTGTTTCTTCTTTTTTCGATCAATGATAATATTACATATTCAATTCAATTCAATTCAATGTTTTATTTCATTTTTCGACAAGAACATATAAACATCACTTCTTTTTTTTTGTAACAGAAAATCGGGTGCGTAAAACTATGTAGGATGAAAAGAATATACAGTGATATTTGTAGCACCTTGCAATAATTACACATTATCATAAAACACAAGTGATTTGAAGTAAGTAAACATTGTGGATAATTCGAAAAATGGAGGGACCCACTAAAAAGACAAGTCTTGTAGGATGTGGGCCCCTCAGACGAAAAACATCAATTAGAAGTAAAGAGAAGGTCTGGAAGCCCACTGTAGAGACTGATCAACAAAACAGACACATGTACACACGTTAAAAAAACAAACATGAAACGGGACTGAAAAGGAGTAACAGTACAACAGACAGTTGACTACGAGATGAGACAAAACTAACATAACAGTAAGAGAACAGAACGGAACAAACAAAACAAACAAAAACGTTTAGCATAAACAGCGCTCTCGTCGGAAGTATGTCGAGGGAGAGAGAGAGGGGGGGAGAGAGTGACGAGAGAAAGAACAATGTAGGCCTACTAGAGATATAATCGAAGAAATATCCTAGCTTTATTACAATAGGACGCTGTTTAATAATAAGAGAATACACGTAGCAATCAATAGGTGGTTCTTTTCTTAGATAAAGGGTTACAACAGCTGGTTAATTTAAATCAGTAGAATTGTAAGATTGCAGTAGAACAAATTTCAGTTTCCTTTTAAATGAATATATAGAGGGGGCATTTCTAATATCGGAATGCAATGAATTCCAATAACTTGGGTCGGTATAAACAAATGTGTTCTTGGCTAAAATGGTACGAAGAAGAGGTAAATGATATTCATTAGAACGTCGAGTCGGATATTCATGAAATGACTGATTTTTTAGGAACATGGAATGAAAAATATCAGGAAGAGAGTTATCATTATACATATACATAAATTGTCCTAAATTAAATAAAAACAAATCTCTGATTTTTAATAGCTTATTAGAAGCAAACAATACATCTGTATGAGAACGTATGGGAGAATAACAAATGATGCGGAGAGCTTTCTTTTGTAAAAGGAACACTCTATCCAACAAATTTTGATGGGTGTTGCCCCAAACTAACACTCCGTAATTAAGGTAGGGCAATATCAATGACGAGTATAACATAAGTAATGATTTTTGTGGGAAACACAATGTTAGTCTATTAATGACGCCTATATTACGAGAGATTATATTACAAATATAATCAATATGCAATTTCCAAGAAAGTTTGTCATCTACAATAATACCAAGAAATTTGAAATGTGAAACTCTCTCTAAATGTGTATCGTCCAAAACTATGTCTGCATTTAAAGTGCTAGCGGTATTACTAAAAAACATATATTTCGTTTTATGAACATTCAAGGAGAGCTTATTAGCTCTAACCCAATTTGTTACTTTTTTCAATTCACTGTTAACTTTTCGAACAAGAACATCAATATCACTGTGAGAATAAAATACATTAGTATCATCAGCGAAATGAATAAAAGAAAGAGTGTCAGATACTTGACAAAAATCATTGATATAAATAATGAATAGCAATGGCCCTAACAGACTTCCCTGAGGAAACCCACATTTGACTTCTCTAGTCAATGACTTATCACTTTTAATTGTAACAAACTGTCTTCTATTAAATAGATAACTCTTGAACCACTCCAAGGCCTTCCAACGTATTCCATAATGTGATAACTTGTAAAGTAAGATATCGTGATTATCTGTAGCGAAGGTCTTGGAGAAGTCCAAGAAAATACTAATGAAATGGGAATTACATGGTCATCAATTGCATGAGCTACTTTTTCAACGAAACTTAAGAGAGCATGAGTAGTACTGTGCTTCTCACGAAAACCAAACTGAGAATTAGTAAAAATTTTATGCTGTTTCAAAAAATTAATCATTCTCTTATGAATGAGTTTTTCCAGGACCTTAGACAGAGAAGATAATAATGAAATTGGACGATAATTATTGATTTCAAGTTTATCGCCCTTTTTGAATATTGGGATAACTTTTGCCAATTTCATTTTATCGGGAAACACACCGTGAGACATTGACAAATTAAATATATGAGCAAGCGGATCAGCAACCGAGGATACAACACTTTTCAAAATAACATTATCAATCTCATCATAACCAGAACTTCGGTTGTTCTTTAATGAAGATACCATATCAATTATCTCATATCTATTAGTAGGAGTAAAAAAAATAGAGTTGGGATTATACTGACCTAAGAATTCAGTAAAATGCTGCTGTGTAACAGGGATATTTTGGGCATACGTTTCACCTATTTTTGAAAAATAAGAGTTAAAAACATTTGCAATATAAACAGAATCATGAATTATTTCATCATTCATCTTTATGCTATCAATATTTGAATTTTTACTAGAAACATTCATAGCCTGTTTTAAAACCTTTCAAGTATTTTTCATATCAAACTTATATCTCAATAATAACTTAGTGTAATATTTTTTCTTTTCAAATCGTAAAATCATTGTTAAAGTATTTTTATAAGATGTATATTTATTCTTAGATAACTCATTTCTGTCCATTTTGTATTTATAATATAATCGATTTTTTCTATTAATAGAACGGAGAATAGATTTTGAAATCCACGGTAACCTAGGTATCTTTTTGTAATCCGATTTATTCTTTTGTTTAGGGATTATTTCGTCCAAATGATAATTAAAAATTTCCATAAAATTATCAAACGACAAATTAATATCATCACTGACTGACACTCTTGACCAGTCAGTATTATCAAGGGCCGCGTCCAAACTAGCTAGCTTTTCATTCGACACTCTGCGGCTAAATGAAGGAAATACGGATAATTTACCAATATTAGGTGAGACTTTAAGAGTAAAATAAGTCATAATTGGAAAATGATCAGTCATATCTGAAAGAATTATAAAAGAATCGGGGAGGGGTAGAACATTGCAAAAAAAAAGTTATCAATAAGGGAAGCAGAGTGATCTGTAACACGTGTAGGTTTTGAAATGAGCGGAAGAAACGAAGAAGACAAAAATGTTTGGCGAAACTCATTTGAGATATTATCATTATCTAATTTCAATAAATCAATATTAAAATCACCGAGTAAAAAACAGTCCTTATTTCGAAGAACCGGGGATTGCGCCAATTCTGAAAGATGAATAAAAAATCGTTGATGCTTGAGTTGGGTGGTCTGTACAATATGCCTACCACAATATTTCTATTTCCTGGAATACACATTTCGAGAAAAAGTGATTCGACAAAATCATCCATTCTAGAAATATTATCAAGAATAGTACATTCACAAGTACGTGATACATACAACGCGACCCCTCCACCACTCCTATTTGGTCTATTATTGACAAACATATTATACCCATCGATTGCAAAAGAATTTCCAGAATTAGAAGTTAGCCAGGTTTCACTTAATCCAATGACTGAAAATGACTGATTTATATCAGATTCCAGTAAAAATTTAAACTCATCAAAATGTTTATTTATACTCCTTATATTCAAATGCAGCAAAAAAAACCTTTATCTTCAGAAAAATTATTATACATATCTTTACATTGGTTCACAGTGATATAATTGCACAAAACATTCTGAGTTAAGTCAGAACTAAAATCATGGGGAAGTTCATTAACAGATGAATTCAAATTATCAGCGACAAGATTATCATAAGGGGTGATTCGTGTACTATCTGCCCCACTGAATGAATCAGATTCTGACATTGTATGCCTAAATAGTTCAAAGAGGTCATCATTTGAAACGGAATGAAATGGCGCTTTACTGTAATCAGCCATTAGAGATACGGGGCGTAAATGTATGTATGAGAATCAGCTTTACATATAAAACTAGAGTGACATGAATCGATTAATGATAAGAGCAAATAGCCAGCCAACGAAATGTGGCAGAATACGAGAGGAATTGACGGCCATGAACAGCGTCAGAATCAGAACAGAAAATGGAAAAGAGAAAGTAGACGAGAAGACTCAGTAACATTGAGGTTGACAAACATGGAACACACACAAGTAGACAAGGATACATGGAGTGTCTTAGTGGGCTTCCGAAATGACAACAATAGCATGTGTAGACAATCCAAACAATGCAAACAATGTCGGACTGAACAGAGTACATGCTGGAACTCAGAATTAACTCACGAGATCCCTCGTACTGTGTTATAAATTTATGTAGAATTACACAGAAATTACCATATGATGTTGAACTTGCGAGGGTACAACAGACACTTAATTAGAATAGGCCAGATGGCTCCACAGCAAAGCTGTCACATCGATAATACGAATACCGTGAGGGAAAACAGAGTGGCGATCCCACAGCTATGTTTTGAATGAATAATGAATACATAATACACATCCGTGACCGCTCAACATTCTGAAAATAATACGGTCATAAAAAAGCTGTTGGAATCCATTATAGAATTTATCAAGACCAAGTCAAATCGGTAGCACGAACTGAGCCGAATGCAAGGCCACAGGCGTGAACTTAAGAATAGACTTGTGCAAAACAATGAGTTTCACACCGGGTAAGTTACATAACGCTCTGAATTTTGGTATTCAGGTGCAATGAATGCAAAAGCACAATGTTCCAAATCGGCAAAAGCAATGACAAAGTAATGCCATATAATTGTTAACGGATGAGGGTGAGAAAATGATAGAGAGAGAAAGTAAAAAAGGAAGAAGGGTCAGAAAACAAGTGATGGAGGGAGGGAGGGAGAGTGCTTGCATCTGACGAGAGTAACTATTCTATGAAGGTATACATTGATATGCATACATACCGTCAGTATGTACATTGACATACATAATAATAGACACTTATAATTTATATTGATTCATGCACATCAACGTGTATCATGAATTCAATATACACACATACAAGCCACATGTCATAATGCCATATACATTGATATATACATGCACGTGCACATAATGTCATTGATACCGACATACTAACGTACTGATATAGAATACATGCTGAAATGCGCACATCGACAAGCATTATACACTGAATCATAATAGTCATTATACTTTGATAAACCAACAGCTTAGATATACATGAATGCATATTCATACCATCTTTCATTGAAATTGAATATTCAACTTTCATATCAAGTATCAATCAATTATCATTTATAGAGAGTTAGATCATCAAGAGAGAATTCTATTTAAATTTCTTTGGTTTATTACATAATGTATACTTGATATCATAAGGGAAGAATGAAAAATGCAAAGGCAAAACATTTCAAAGCAGTTGATCACACTCGAGTGCCAAGGTGTTCAATAATTATGTATCGATTGATGAAATACCATGGCAGCTTAGCGAAGGGACCAAAGCATGAAGAGCGACTACACTTTCAGAAAAAAAAAAAAACATTCAAATCCTTAATCAGTACATATACATATTGATCGTAATATGATCATTATAAAAATGTATACTTTGATAACCCAACGGCATAGATATATGTATATTCATACCATCTTTCATTGAAATTGAGTATTCGACTTCCATAAACATCAAAAGCAGAACCATAAGTACCAAACAATTATCAACATTTTATTGTAAAGAGTCAGGTGATCAGAAAAATATATCATTATGAACTTCTTTGGTTCATTACGTAATGTACTTAATATCGTCATGAAAAAGGAAGAAAGACAAGATAGTATCTGTTACGCTATAATCACTTCAAAACGATCGATTACACTCAAGTGCCAAGGTATATAGTGTATACTTGATCGTATACAAATAATATATCGATTGATGAGACACCGTGGCAACTTACATAACGTAGGGAAAAAAGCATGAAGAGCGACTTCATACTCTCAGGAAAAAAATAATAATAATCAGTTGAGGGGCAAGTTCACCAGTAGCTGTTCAAACTTAATTTACTTTGTGTGATACCTATTGATCAGTGGAAGGGTAGCCCCTGAAATGAGATTGTCTTTGAGGTGTTGTAAGAAATGACCACATTTCCGCCATAGGTTGTCACCACCAGAGGGCGCTTTAAATAGCTAAATATTCATAAACTGAGTAATTGAAGTGGTAAATGAATGACGCAGGAAGAATATCAACATAAATTTAATATCATTATTTTCAGGCATATCATCACCCCGACTTTTGGATACGTTGAAGTTCCAGTACGATAAAGTAGTGATAAGTAATAGGATAACACAGTAGGATTAATACTTATGATATCGACAAGCCTACGACATTAATAAATAAAACAGTGTACAGTAGGGTTTTCAGTATACATGATGATGAAGACAAAATGATTGATACCTCTGATATTTACTTTAACCATATCAGATTCAATTTGTTAAGCATTTGAGAAATAACAAATGAGTGAAAATAACAAATGTAAACGGGTGAAAAGCTTACGCATGAGAATCAGACCAGTTTGACCAGCTGCTTGGGGTATTACCAGTCGATCTTGGGCGAGTTTGAAGAATTATCTTGGTGCCAATTATTTTGATTCTGGTAGAGAGGTGCTGCTTCTTTCGGAGATCATACGCTATAGATGAAAGCCTTCCCCTTTCGCGTTTCATGCAAGCTGGTAGATCGGTACGAATAGAGATTCGCTTACCGGGGTCGGGTTCTTGCACGCCAGGAGGGCCATCGCTGTCCCGAGTCGAGTGTTGGATGCTCGTATGCGCGAAGTACGCGATCTCTGTCGATCATGTACGCGAATCGGACAATGATTGGATCCGGACGTTTTCCAGCACCTGCACGATCATAGGTCCCAAGGGCCGCAGCTCCCGACCTAGTAGGCAGACGGTGAGCGTTGACTAGAGGAATTCTAGCAGCGGTTTCCACGGGAATAGCGAGAAGCTTTGCAAACACCTCGGCTGCGGCGGTATACGGGTTTTCGTTGGGCTTTTGGTGGGCTCCGTAGATGAGGAGGTTCAGCTTCCTCTCGTGGACTTCAAACAGCAAAAGCTTGTTTTCCAGCTCCTCCTTGTAGCTATCCACTTTCTTTGAGATTTCAGGAATGTCCTTTCGTTGTATATCATCAATTCTGCCAGAGGCGTCTCCCATGCTTTTTTTCAAGCTCCGCAACAGTTTGCTTTGTCAGGGACAATTCCTGCTTGAATGCAGCGAGCTCTGCTATGACGTAATCAAGCTTTCCATTCATTTGACGGGAAAGCGTGACGAAGGACTCCCATGTCTCCCTCGTAGGACCTGGTGCTATGTCAGGCGTGGTGGGGATCGTTGGGGCATGGTCGCTGCCTGAAGCAACGTGCGCGGCGCCTGCTGGTACTGGTGGCGTGGAACCAACTGCATCCATAGTTTGACCAAGAAAATTAGGCGAATTTGCTGCTTTTTTGCCTCCTTTGCGAGTTCTTAAGTGGTACTGACTCATGTCCAAGTAACACTTGAGAGGATAATATGACGTTTATCCAAGTTAGAAGGCAGTAATTTCTGTGAAAAGTATGAATTGTCGAGAGCTCGTGAGACACACGTCTTGCTAACCCGCAGTTATTACGACTGTATTCCACTTTACAAATGTGAATTTGTGTGTGTGTTTATGTTTATAATTATTAGTGTGTGTGTGTGTGTTGTGTGCGTGTTTTCATTCAATCTTTATTGCGTGATATCCTACCACTTTTATATGAAAACACAAATTTAAACATAAACATAAAAAATGGGAACATACTTATTCTCTCTTTCTCTCTCTCTCCCTCTCTCTCTAATAGGTGTGATGTATGACATGCATTATCTTGTGTGTTTGTTGGTGTGTATGAATTTTGTTTCCTTTACATGTAATACTTACAGAGCAATGGAACAAAGTCTGCCTGTACCGTCATTTAATAATATATACATGTATTTTCACTAGAAGAAGTGACTAATTTTTTTTTTTTTTAAATCGACACTAAAGTGAGCTGTATTTTCACAATGTTGCAAGGAATTCTGATTGCTGGAAACACAAACTTCTATTCATAAAAACGAAATTCAAAGTTGATTTTTTTTTAAATAATCCTATCATGTACTAATCTCGATTGATGCGAACTTTAAAGATCACAGAAGTAAAGAATTGAATAACTTGGTTTTTTTTTTTCAGTGGTGATCATGGCTTATCGAAATTGAGTACAGTAAAGAGGGGTGGTCCGTGAAGGTGTTGCAAGTTTTGATGAGGTGCAATCATGACTACATTTTCACGAAACTTTTTAGGAAATAATCTTATGGAATTGGATAGGAATCAGAATTGTTGCAGAGATTCAGAGGAAGGGGATAGAAAGCCCAGACATGGGTAAATCTATTTAAATGCATGTAACTTTGAGTTTCTTCCCCTGTCAAGTAGTAAAAATACTATAATCTTTCATCCTAAATAAGTCAAGTTTGTTGTTCTGTAACGCTCCTCTTCTTTCATACATGTCATATAAGAACGACATGTACACCACCAATACAACAGATTTACTTCATCTTCTTACTGTCACGTCGGCACAAGTTAGATACAGGCGTTAGATACATCTCGTGAAGAAGAAGAAAGAATCATAGAAGCATCTGAGGCCAGCACAGGAACCTGGGGTTAACCTTTAGGAGTGTGGAATCGACTTCGTTCAGCTGGTAGCTTGACGAAATACAGACGCCATAACACGAGAGAAGGCCATCCGGTCGTTTAGCCACACCCAGACCTACTGCCCTATAGATGTCGAGGCCGCCAATAAATTGATGGCTAGACATGATCCAAGAAATTTATTCCTCATGATGATAAGCATAATGTAACACCCACCCAATGAAAAGAATGAGGCACGGATGAAAGATATAAACACGATGTAAATTGAAACCTTCTCCCAATTAACGTCAAAACAAACTTTAATTTAGCCTGGTGAATTAATGTTATTGAACATTAAAACACACCCACACACGCGCACACACATTGAAAGTACTGTTTCCATGACGATATAAGAATAAAGAATGAATAGGAAAATGTGAAATTTTATGATGCTTACAAGTTAATAATGAGGTTAAAGGTTATCGGAATGGTCTTACATTGATTTGAATTAAGAGATCATAACATTTAAAGCGGACATGTTTTCGAGCCTAAATTTTGCTAAATTGAATAAAGACATAAGTAATTAGACTGGAAGAGGGGCGAAATTGACCTGAAAAACCTATGAATGAAAATGATAAGCATATTAACACTTTTAATGTACCATGGTATCCATCACAACAGATGGTCATGATGTAGAGAAAAGCAGACAGAAAATAGAAATAATATCGATTATGATAGATATGAGAATACAGTAATTAAAATAAGGAAAATTTTCCAAATTGTTGTCTAAATGACCAAGTCTTACACAAAACATTTTACTTAGTTTTAACTTTGTAGAGAGGGCAAATTAATGTCTTCTGAGAGTTTATTTTAAAGTAACTGACCAGCATGTGCTAATGATCGATCAAGACAGTATTATCCTTGCCTTACCCCAGAAGGTTTCATCTCTTTTATGTTTTAATCACAGATTTTTTATGTTACTGTCTAAGGTCTTGAAATGTGTGTTTCGGGAAATTTGTGTATCAAGGTATATAAACGGGGTACTTTTCATTGCTTTTGTGTTTTAATTACCGATGTGTAAGTGCAAATGGAGCAACAACGCATATGCAGTACAAAGGAAAGGGTTTTTGGTATTTTGGTAACAATAGTGCACATCAATGTATAATGATAAGCAGGTGATGGGGCTTGTTTTTTTTTTTTTTTTCTTTTTCTTTTTCTCTATGATTGGGCACATCTATTGATACTTCAAGTCAGTGCCCCCGGGTTGGAATCTGTTCGTGCCGCACAAGACTTACACTGCATGAGTTACTGACCTGTGTGTTTAACTACGTCTATTATTTTCTGGTCGAGAAAGTATGCAGGAATGAAGAGCACCTTGCTAAGAGTGTATTGTTCTTTAGAAAGAGTAAAATCAACGACAACCAGTCCACACAGAACGGGTTTATTTGATGGGATTAACTGTCATGCTAATTAGAAATGCTCGACGCCGGTGTTTTGACCTGGGATGTCACAGAGCTTTAGTAGAGGAAATGTGCATTTATAAATATGCAGATTCTTTCGTTTTGCAATGTTCTGGAAGGAGCCAGAGGTTTGGGGGCGAGAGCTCTATTGCATGTTAGGGTCGGAGTAGTATTGAATATCTCAAGTGTTATACCAGAGGAAATGAAGTTTAGGTTATGTAGGCACACAGGGTTCACGGGTATGAGCACTCGATAAGCCAAGAGCTATCAGTATGACATTTTGTAATGCATGCATACTCCACATGTGCAGATAAGTTTGGGTTCTGTTTGGTTCAGGTTGTGAACAGATGCAAGATATATAAACAGGGAAGGTTTCATCTCTCTTATGTTTTAATCACCGATTATTCATGTTACTGCCTAAGGTTTTGAAATGTGTGTTTCGGGAAATGTGTGTATTAAGGTATACAAACAAGGTATTTTTCATGTCGTTTGTGCTTTAATTACTGAATTTTTATGTCATTGTCTATGGTCTTGAATCAAATGTGTGTATCGGGAAATAACTCAGGAGCAATGTGTCTAGGGAGGAAAGCTGGTTAAATACATTCCAACACGGATTAATGGTTTGGATGGAGGCCATTGGTCAACGTTGAGGTAAAAAGCGCTGGGTTTTATTTTGGCGGGCAAGGAAGACTTATGTTTGGGGAGCCCGGCTTGCGTAAGGGTCAGGTTGTATTGAACAACCCATGTCTCCTATGAAGTTTGATATGTACGCATTGTATGATGTGTATCGGTATGACATTTGTAATGAACGCAAGTTTCTTATCTGTTTTATGCAGTGACAATACGCACGGTATACAAATAGATGGAAGATTAATTCGGTCTCTGATTTAAGCCACTTCTAAGTTAATGCCCCCAGTTGTGGAATGTCCTTTCGTGTATTTCGAGTTTCATCATGTCCGGGCGTGTCGTCCTATGTGTGAGTCCGGTTATTATAGTTTGTGTGTTTATGCTATTACGTTAATTAGTTACGTTTTGTGCTGGATTTAGGGGCGTAGGGAGATAGCATGGAGGAAAATGTAGGTGGTAATAATAAGCACACCTTTGTGCAAGGGAGGCGTGGTTTTATGGACTTGGATCTTTTTTTTTTATTTGTGCGTGTGTATAAGGTTTAGGTTTAGTGTATACGACACACGGGTAGTGGGGACATTATGCACATCGGTGAGTAGGGTGATGATTAGTTTTGGGTTGTGGTTATTGTTTTTAAGCTGTAGGGATAATGCTGGCATGTGATGAAGGGCATTATAAATAAGTTTTGAGAGGATTTTTTTTTCTCTTGTTTCTTTTTTTTTCTTGTTGGTAAGAATTTAAAATATGAATGGAGGGTTTTTTAACGTAATGTAGTGCGGGGGAGGAGGAGAGGCTGCTGGAGGGTACTGAGCTTCATTGGTGTCAGTACGTGGATTGTAGGGTTATATATCTTTTTATTGGGGATCCAGGTGGGAATTGGTTAGATAGGGTAGGTTTTGCTGGGTAGGTATAAGGGTTAGGGACGAGTGCGTTTTTTTTTTCTTCTTCATTTGTGGGGTTTTTATCACTCTTTGGTTACCAGGGGGCATTTCGTGGTGGATGGTGAAATGCACATCAAATTTTTGTTACGAATTGCTGTCGTGGTCACTCCCGTCAGTAATCTGAGATTCACTTTTTTGTGTGTATATGGCGCATAATAGAGAGGGGAAAAGTAGTTATGTTTCTTTAAATGTAAAGGGATTAAGAGAAAAGGGTAAAAGGCAGAGAATTTTTGCTTGGTGTAAGGAGAAAGGGGCAGATTTTGTATTTTTACAAGAAACATATAGTACAAGAGATGTAGAAGATAAATGGACATCGGAATGGAACGGTCAATGTGTTTATAGTCATGGAACCTCCCATAGTTAAGGAGTTTTGATTTTGGTTAATTCGTTAGTAAAATTGGAAATGAAAAAGGTGGTAAGTGATGTAGAAGGTAGATATATATTGATGTATTGTAATTTGAAAGGGTTAAGATTGATTTTATGTAATGTGTATTTTCCTGTTAGGGGAAAAGAAAAAGAGCAAATACAAATGATAAAGAATTTAGAGGGACAATTGAGGGAAATGAATAGAGAGGGTGTATCTGTTATAATGGGAGGGGATTTTAATATGATCCGTAATGAAGAGTGTGATTATGTTGGTAGAAATAAGTCAATTTGTCAGAGTAGGTTTAATTTGGAAATGGATAATTTTATGGAAGTATGGAATTTAGTAGATATTTGGAGGAAGAGAAATCCAACAAAAAAGCAATTTACATATAGACAGAAAGGGTTCTAGGAACAGTACCCCCTGGAAAACCACCCTCCGGATAACTACCACCCGGATAATCACCCCCCAGGGAAATTCCCCCTTAGGCCAACTGCCCCCCGGACAACTACCCCCCTAGGGCAATCACCCTCCAGGGCAATTACCCCGTAGGACATCTACCTCCCGGACAACTACCCTCCTAGGGCAATCACCCCCCTGGGCGATTCCCCCTTAGGACAATTACCCCACGGATAACTACCCCAAGGATGACTACCCCTGGATAACTACCCCCCAGGATAACTACCCCCTGGATAACTACCACCAGGAAAATTACCCCCTGGATAACTACCCCCCGGATTACTACCCCCTGGATAACTACCCCCCGGATTATTACCCCCTGGATAACTACCCCCCGGATTATTACCCCCTGGATAACTACCCCCCGGATTATTACCCCCTGGATAACTACCCCCCGGATAACTACCCCCGGGGTAACTACCCCCCGGATAACTACCCCCGGGATAACTGCCCCCGGATAACTACCCCATGGATAACTACCACCGGGAAAAATACCTCCTGGATAATTACTCCACTCCCCCCCCCCCCCCCCCAAAAAAAAAAAAAAATGATGAAATGAATAAATAAAAAAAAAATAAAAATAAAAAGCCCTGGATGCCCCCGGATTACTACCCCCAATTTACCACCTCCCTCGAAGAACACTCCCTGGATAAGTATGACCTATACCCCCTAGATAAATATCTCCCTCACCATGAAAGACAGTAGGAGTTATTGCCACGTTCTTCGACATTTTTTGTGCATTTCGTGCGATATAAGACTTTCATGTACTAGTATATCCTAGACGTAGGCCTACGCACACGTTTGTTTAACTCATTGAAAAATGATGGTTATTGAGCTCTTGCAGCATATAATTCTGTCAGGATTGGCAATGGTTATTGGTTATTAGTTGTTGGTTATTGGTTATTGGTTATCTGTTATTGGTTATTTGTTGTTTGTTATTGGTTGTTGGTTAATGATTTTCGGTTACCCCAGGGTTCTGTTGGAGGCCCGGGTTTTGTTTTTGTTGTTTGGTCTGTTTAGGAAACTAATCACTAAAATATTGCGGAAGCATTGTATTGGTTATTATTGTTACGCATGTGATACACAGCCTAATTTTCTTTTAAACCTCTTTTGTCTTCACTGTCACCCGCCATAATTGCAGAACTTGAAGCGTGTAGGCAAGACATGAAGAATCTTGCTGGCATCCAATGGTCTTAAACTGAAGGATGATAGATTTTGAGTTTATTATTATTATCATTATTATTATCATATGTATATATGGGTTTCAAGAATGAAATGTTAAGTGAAGTTGATCATCAATGATATTATGTCCACATCAGTCCTGTCTGTAGCACTGGTATACTTCATGAAAAAACAGCCCGTAACTCCAATAGGTGTTATAATTCATTATGAAATCTCATTTCGAAGTCATGTAACTCAAGTTCAGCGGAATGTTAGAGATGAGTTGTTGTTTTTTTTTTTATCTGTAGCTGATATGCTTAATCATGCTTTGACTTCTTCGCGGTTGGCTTATTCAAATTGGTTTCTGTGTATTCTTCAAAAAAATCACAAACGTCAAACACAGACAGTGAATGTACGTATCATCGACTCGGATGCGGCTCGGGCATACCGAAATCATCGAAAATAAACGAAGAATCACTGTGGTTGCTAAGACTTCGTCGATACCCGTTATTTTTCGCTGTACAGCCAAACATTGTATATTCAATAACATCTGTCAGATGATTTATTTATTATTTGTTAGGCATCATTTACAACATTTTGGTATCAAATAATAAAATGTAATATATATACAATAATATGATTCTCATTATAGCTAGTTTCTTCAATTTAAACGATATTCATTATCCAAACATCTGTGACATAATTACAGTACACATATACTAGTATGAGATTACTCTACAGAATATGATATTATATTCTGTCGGAAGAGAAAATACATAATTATCTGAATGTATAGGTAAGCATATAGCGATACGTATTTTGCACACGTGTGGTTCTCTCTATGAGTCTACAGGGAGGCCTACATCGTTGATACAGATCGGCATGCTACATTACACAAAGCCATGGGCGTAAATCGGGGGTGGGATGGGGGTATACATCCCCCACCCCTGAAATGGAGGAGGGGGGGGGGATTGCCTGTTCAATCATCCTCCCTGAAATCTGAAGAAATAAACAACAACAGAGGAAGCAGAAATGTGATTATATCATTTTTCAGCATATTGATTGACGTTCATACACCCACCTTCAGAGCGGTAAGAGAGCTGAACAGTATTCAATCTTGTTGGATGATGTATAGACTATTTCAAAAAAAAAAATCCTGAATACTTCTGAGTGTACAACACTTATCTTATATAAACTTTAAACTCGAAAGTTATTTCATGTACAAAAGGAAATTCCCTTTTAATTAACACTTTCCTCTCTTATTTTCACAAGATCAGTTGTTTATTTCTTAATTTCCCAAATATTTCATCAAACCGTATTCGAGATATCTAAATTGTAACTTTAAAAAGGCAAAAGCTCCCTCGAACCGTAAGTGTGGTGATAGCTCGCCCCCCCCCCCCCTCCACGCATGCAAGGAGACTGAACATAGACAGTTTTCCAAATATGCCACAAAATATTTGCATCAAAACGTTTAAATGCAAGCAGAAAATACAGAATGTCCCTCGTGCGAGAGGGGGGGGGGGGGCTGGATAGCGCTTATCCCCTTCCAAATTTTTTGATTGACAAATTTCCAGACATTCAAAAAAAAGTGTGCTACAGATTTTTGAATTTCAGTTCTAAAACTAAAAAGAGCTCCCTCGAATATAGGAGAGAGCTACTTTGCCACCCTCCCATTGCTTGGTCCCCTCTATAGACTTAATACACATCGGGGAATGACAATTTCCTAATTCTGCACAAAAAAGGGTGCTTCGGATCGCTTTATTTCAATTCTAACAACGCAAAAGCTCCGTCGAGCGGAAGGGGAAATCCTTCTCCCTCACCCCAACCCTAAACTCTACTTCACTAGATTTTGTTCATACATAGAGATGATGACTCGGAATAAGAGCTAAATTCCGTGATTGTAACACTTTCCTGAAGGAGCCCTATTTATTCCATTATTCCTTTTTTTTTTTGCACCAAAAGTTTGCACCAGATCGTTGAATTCGTGCTTGCTTTTTCTTTTTGATTGTTTGGCAGACACCGTTCATGATAAATATTCATAAAAAAATAGTTATCCGGGGGGTAGTTATCCGGGTGGTAGTTATCCGGGTGGTAGTTATCCTGGTGGTAGTTATCTGGGTGGTAGTTATCCGGGTGGTAGTTATCCGGGTGGTAGTTATCTGGGTGGTAGTTATCCTGGTGGTAGTTATCCAGGGGGTAGTTCTCCGGGAGGTAGTTATCCAGGGGGTAGTTATCCGGGTGGTAGTTATCTGGGTGGTAGTTATCCTGGTGGTAGTTATCCAGGGGGTAGTTCTCCGGGAGGTAGTTATCCAGGGGGTAGTTATCCGGGTGGTAGTTATCTGGGGGGCAGTTAACCGGTGGGTAGTTATCCGGTGGGTAGTTGTCCTAGGGGGAATTGCCCTGGGGGGTGATTGCCCTAAGAGGGTAGTTGTCCGGGGGGCAGTTGCCCTAGGGGGTAATTGCCCTGGAGGGTAATTGCCCTAGGAGGGTAGTTTTCCGGGTGGTACTTGCCCTAGGGGGGAATAGCCCTGGGGGGTAATTATCCTTGTGGTAGTTATCCGGGGGGTGGTTGCCCAGGGGGTAAGTGCCCGGATACGGACAGAAAGTACCATTTATGCAAAGTCGATTGGATTATTGGTTAATTTCAGAAGATTTAGTAGACTTTGTGGTTAAATGTGAAATTATGTCTTCAATTGCTCCGGACCATTCCGCAATAGGGTTAGGGTTTTTGGATATCCGGGAAAATCAAATAAGAAATAGAAGTTCTTACTGGAAATTTAATAACAGTTTATGTAATGATATGGTTTATGTTCAGCAAATGAAGGAAGAAATTTTGAAATTAAAGAGAGATTTACAGGAAGAGATTCAGGATAAAAGAGTACTTTGGGATTTTTTGAAATGGAAAATTCGTCAATTTACACAAACGTACTCTAAGAAAATGTCTAAAAATAGAAAGGAAAGTAGAGAAAAATTGGAAAGAGAGGTAGCAGAGTTGGAGGATAGTTTGATTTCTCAGCCAAATCAAGAAGTATGTAAGAGACTTGAAGAAAAAAAAAAAGGAATTACAGGTTAGTTATGATTATGATAAGGAAGGAGTTAAGATTCGCTCCCGCGCCTCTTGGTATGAAGGAGGAGAAAGAGATGTGAGATATTTTACGCAATTAATGGAGTCAAATAGAAGAAAAACTAATATACAAAAATTGATTAATGAAAAGGGGGATATCATTTATGATGAAACTGGTATAATTAATGAAATTAAGGATTTTTATAGTAGATTGTATGCTAAATCAGATGTAGTTTTGAATTCAGATCATGTGTTTTTTTCTGAGGACTTGCCCAGGTTATCTGAGGAGTCCAAAGATTATTGTGAAGGGTTAATAGTAGAAAGGGAGTGTATACAGGTGTTGGAAAAAATGAAACTGAATAAATCACCAGGGAATGATGGGCTAACGGTTGAATTTTATAGAATATTTTGGCCGGTTATCGGACAATTAGTAGTAGAAGCTTTAAATGAAGCGTATCATAATGGGGAACACCCTATCGGCTTCCCAAAGACAAGCAATGATTATTTTAATTGCAAAAGAAGGTAAAGATGTTTTGCAGATTAAGAATTATAGACCTATTTCTTTATTAAATGTGGATTATAAAATTCTTTCTAAAGTTTTAACAATGAGAATTACAGAGGTTTTAGAGGAAATTATAATGGAAGATCAATTGGGGTTTTTGAAAGGTAGATATATAGGGGAAGCAATACGTATTATTGATGACATGATTTTCCATACTTCCCACTTTATTACCAGGCTATTTGGTTGCAATTGATTTCGAAAAAGCCTTTGATTCCGTTGCTCACAGTTTTTTACAACAGGCCTTGTTATATTTTGGTTTTGGACCTGTATTCCGAAAATGGATTTCTACTCTTTATAATAATGCTCTTAGCTGTGTTTTTAACTGGGGTAAGTCGACAGGGTATTTTAAGATAGAAAAGGGGGTTCGACAAGGGGATCCACTGTCACCCTATCTGTTTATTTTATGTATAGAAGTGTTAGCGCATTCGATAAGAAAAGACAAGGAGATTTCAGGGTTATGTTTTGGAGGGAATGAAGTTAGACAAGTGCTTTTTGCGGATGATATTACATTTTTGGTACAAGATCTTGAGTCAATCAAGAGGATCGAATTTATTTTTGATTGTTTTCAACGGGTCTCTGGACTTAAACTTAATAAAGATAAGATATAAAGTGTTGGAATTGGGAAGTAGTAAAGATAGTGCTTATGATTTCTCTTTTGGACAAAAAGTGACGGAGTTAAAGATTTTAGGGGTATATTTTACTTTGGATCCAGAGGTGAAAGAAAAATTGAATTATAAAGAAATACTTAGTAAAATAAAGAAATTATTAATATGGTGGAAGCAACGAGATTTGACATTAGTTGGTAAAATTCAGTTATTGAAGACTTTTATTTATTCTAAATTGATATATGTGGGGTCTTTAACTCCTTTGCCAGAATGGGTATATAAAGAACTGGATTTGGTTGTTTGGGAATTTATTTGGCAAGGGAAACCAAAAATTAAAAAAACTGTGTTGGTATTAGATTATGAACGCGGGGGAGTAAAATTTATGCATTTTTCATCATTAATAGACGCTCAAAGAGTAATGTGGGTTAAAAGGTTATTTTATGGTAAACAAGAAATGAAATGGAAACAATATTTTCAGTTTGTTACTAAACATATAGGAGGTAAATTTATATTTTGTTGTAACTATTTTATTTATCTTTTGAATTTGTCCATACCGGAATTTTACAGGGATCTGTTGAAAACATGGGTGAAAACAAGGGATTTCAGAGGTAATTATAATCAAATAAGGAAGGAAGTTTTGTTTAATAATAAAATGATTCGCATTGAGGGAAAATGCAGTTTTGATGAAAAATTGGTTTTGAAAAAATGTTTTAGATTGGAACATATAATGGATAGGAATGGTAAATTATTTTCGGTTGAATATTTTTTTAATAAAGGATTTAATTATTTGAATATTTTGAGTATTCAAAAGATATATGATGCGCTTCCGGTTGGTTGGAAAAGGAATACAGAGAACACAGAGATAGAGAAGAATACAAATGTAGATGAAATGACTTTTATAAGAAACGGGAAGGAAATTCCTCTGGAAAAGATTACCTCTAAGGACATTTATGTTGAATTAGTGAAGAAAGTAAGTGATGATTCTTCGGTGATAGAAAAAATGAGAAATTTATATTTTTGTGATTTTTCTAATAGAGATATAAAATGTATTTTTAGTAGGATAAGAAGTAGCACTTTGAGTTCTGCTTTGAGGGATTTCCAATATAGATTATTGCATGGAATAGTATACACAAATCATCAATTATTTCAGTTTAAGTTCGTAAATGATAATTTATGTTCTTTTTGTCATAATGAGGAAGAGACGTATAAACATATATTTTATACATGTGATTTTGCTAGGAAAGTTTGGGGAAAATGTAGTACTTTCTTTGAATATGTGGATCTGCAACAGTTGAGTTGGGGAAGAGATCTTTTTTGGTATAGAGCTACCAGATAAAGGAAAAGCTCAGTTAGTTAACCATGTTATAATTTTGGTGAAGAAATTGCTTTTTTCAGGAAGGAAAAATAAGACACCCCCAACGGAATATTTCATTAAAAGGTCTATAGAGCAGGATAGGTTAGAAGAAGAAAAATTAGCAGTTATACGTAATACGTTGTCAATACATTTACAAAAGTGGGAAAACTGGAAAAAGAATTGAGAATTTGCTTTACGTTTATTTAATAGAGTATGGTCTGCCGCACATCCACCAGGAAATGCCTTTTCCACGCACTCGTATTAAGTGTTATAATGTAAGTCAGGACACACAGGTTTCAGTAAAGCTTTTGAGGTTTTGTTGTGATGGGGGTTCTGGAAGGGGGAGGGGGGATGGGGTGGGGTAGTAAGAGGGAGAATGGACGGGGGTATTGAGTAGGGGGGTGGCGAGGGGGGTTGTTTTTGTTTTGTTTTTTTTAACAAAAAACTTCAATCAATGGGTATTGATAATTTAGGTTGGATTGTATGAAAGCTGAAAAGAAATATTTTTGGGGTAATTGATTTAGTTAATAGAAATTACTATGTAATGAAAGAAAAAAATTGTTAAGAGATTGATAGAATTAGCAATGTAAAACTAGAAAAGAAGAGATGTTTATATGGATTGTATATATTGATTGTGGAAAAAAAAAAATGTACCAGAGTGTATCAAAACATGTTAAACCGATGTAAAGTTTTGGTATCAGTGTTGCATCCAAGGTTGAAAAGGACTATAAAATTGGTCCGGAGATTTTTGTATCAATTTATTTGTATATTATGTTCCCATTGATGAAGAATAAAATATTCTTTAAAACAAAAAATTATCATGAAATTGTGGCTCAGCGCAAGACAATGACCAAGTCTTACACAAAACATGCGTAATACACATGTCTATATACCAGCCATATGCCAATTACCGGGTTTTCCCCGCTGCGTATAGCAGGCTTTGGAATTCTCCAAATTCCTGCTCCGTCTATAGCACCAAGGGGCAGTCGAGCGATCTACATAGAACAGGCAGACAGCACTGTGTGCCAATACAGAGTTCAAAACCGATACATTTTGATAAGGTCGCCATTGAATGCTGACAGAATGACAGTTGAGGTGTGAATGACGAAAGAAGGAAAGAAACATCAGGGATGAATTAGTCTTGGTCTTAAAGGTAGGGAATCCCATTTGCACGCCTTAAATGAAGAGTTGTATAAATACAGTGGTATGTTGAAGAGAGTATCATTTTAGAAACTCCCATAAAGTATTGAAAGTGGAAGGTAACATTACCCTTTAGTACATTTTTTTGACCGTTAGATTTTGAATTGAATTGTTTTCGGGGCTCACCGTAAATTCCAGTATATTACTAGGCTACCTTTGCAGACCCATGTACTGCATGTGTGTCCATCATGTATATTTTGTGAAGAAAGTTCATCAACACTTACAAACATTTCTATATACATTCTTGCCACACACTCTATATGTTATCACATCAGCTCTTGTACTTTTAGATTTGTGTTTATAGATCACAAATACAGAAGAATGCAACAAAAAGGCTTAAGTGTGGCTGACACACAAAACTACTGAGTAGTTGAGTTTTGTGCATTATTCAAATTTTAGATAACTGTTGACTTCCAAATTTCTAAGCAGTGGCCTAAGCAAGTCCCCTGAGGTTCATATTTAATGTTTTGCTGCATTTTGGGAGGTCTGTAAAAGGTATCCCCTACCTTTAAAGGCATAAATCTACCATTTGCGCCGGTCCTCTTGTAATCATGTGATCTATAACCGCAAACGTGATTCGATATTGAGTACTGACAAATCACGAGTACTCAATATCGAATCACGTTTGAGGTGTTGTTAATTTTCTCCAATCGGTATGTGGAAATGTTCAATTCTAAAACTGTTCAGTAGTTTGATAATCCGTCGATCGTTCTAGATCCTCAGAACTTCAAAATTGTATCTATTGTCTTGCGCTGAGCCACAATTTCATGATAATACTGTCTTGATCGATCATTAGCACATGCTGGTCAGTTACTTTAAAATAAACTCTCTACAAAGTTAAAACTAAGTAACATGTTTTGTTGTATAATCTAATACATACATATCATCACCGTAATTAAATTCCAACTGTCTAATGTACATGTAATTTAACCTCCATTTCATTCCCAATAAAAGTTAAAGTACAATATGGTTTTTCCACACATACAAAATCAATGCAGCCTTTTTTATTATTATTTTTTTTTGTTTGGCAATGAAAAGAATATAGTTTAAGGGAATGCAATCATGAATGTTACTGAATTTACCAAGGAAAGGTTGTCGGAAATGGAGGGAAGTGCTGAAAAGCCTGGCTTGTATAATGCAGTCCTCTCTTTAGCAGTAATTAATAGTAATGGGCAAACGTAACCACAAGAGAAACATAAGAACATATAAAACAAGCATATGCGTAATACACATGTCTATATACAACAATGTACCAGCCATATGCCAATTACCGGGTTTTCCCCGCTGCGTATAGCAGGCTTTGGAATTCTCCAAATTCCTGCTCCGTCTATTGACCGATTCTGTGACGCGTTATGTGTATTTTTGGCATGGGCAGCGCCATTACGCGGTGTCTCAGCCAACCCCCCCCCCCCTTCCCACTCCCCACCCCTCTCCCTACATTGGCACGCGCACAAGAATGAAACACTGACGCATGGTTGCTTTAGCCAATGGGCGTCTCGTACTGAGTGCGCGAATGCTTGCTTAGTGCGCGAACCTTTGTTACAAGTGCGCGATAAACATGTTGCCCGGGGGGTGGGGGAGAGCAGGGGGGGTCGGCTGAGACACCGCAATTTAAGTTCATGGCTGCGCCCAGTGCCATAAAATGTCTGCTGCCCTCAACGAACCCGAATCGGACAATAGCACCAAGGGGCAGTCGAGCGATCTACATAGAACAGGCAGACAGCACTGTGTGCCAATACAGAGTTCAAAACCGATACATTTTGATAAGGTCGCCATTGAATGCTGACAAAATGACAGTTGAGGCGTAAATGACGAAAGAAGGAAAGATGCATCAGGGATGAATTAGTCTTGGTCTTAAAGGCATAAATCTACCATTTGCGCCGGTCCTCTTGTAATCATGTGATCTATAACCACGCAGGCGTGGTGATACAGTGCAATTTACTCGCCGATGCTGCCATCAGTTGAGCGTGCCGTGTGCAAAATTTGCTTCCGCGCATGATCAAATCCGAGAAATGTCCCGTCCTGGGGAAAACCAAGGAGGTATCTCATACCTCCTTGCAGAGACAAAGGGAAGCTGCACTGCGTGGCGCCGGGGGCAACCGTACAAAAAACAAAACAAAACAAACAAAAAACTCCCGAATTCGTTTCTCAGACACACACACACACACACACACACACACACACAAAGGCGCAAGACGCGCGGGGAATCCCACGTTGTATTTCTGGCATGGTCCAGTCTGTAGCGTTGGAAACACCGAAAATAATATGCAGTGTGCAACTTGGACTGGTCAGGTTAGGTCTACTGGAGGAACTATCCACACTGACGTCGTTGCTGTAAAGGGCGTTGGTATTCGACGTAGGAAATTTGTATACACTCAACCAAAAAAGTAAGTTCCCCCTAGCATTTTTTTGATATATCTCAAAAAGTATTTTACCGATTTTTATAATTCAAACGGGAATGGATATAGGGGATTTTATTACTTATAACATGAATGGCATATCATTGCCACCAGATATTATTATTGGTGTGAAAAAATGCATTTTATGTCAAAATGCATGGAAAAATTGCACTTCAGTGATTTACAATGACTTTTAGACAAATAATCAAACAATCACTCATGATTATGAACTTTTAAGCATGGTTTATTGCATATTTCTCTATCTCTTTCTTTTCATGAGCATACAATGAAGTATTTAATAATTGATGTGTCCATCATCCGCTTCAATGACCAGCCGGCATTATCTTCCTCATACTGTTAACTAAAGGTAGTACTTTGCGCTGCTCAATGTTGGCCCATGTTCTCTGCAAGATGCACTGAAATTCTTGCAGTGAAGTGCCATCTTTCACCTTCTTGCTCGCTTTCCGCTTAATGATATCCCAAAGATTCTCTATTGAGCGCATGGTGCAAAATGGCCAGAAGCACATTAATGTGATTAACCCAAATTGGAATTGAAAAGCACATGGCTTCGACCATATTGAAAAGGCCTATAGTTAAAAAAGAATGCATAATATCTGTTTAATAGGGAAGCACATTGTACCTGAAAAAATTCTTAAGAATTACATAACAATTTAAAAAGGTCATTTTCTAACTTGCATAGGAAATGTACACAATTTGCTTCATATAACCTTAAGTGCAACGTGTTTTTTTTTTTCTCATGCATTTTGACATGAAGTGCATTTTTTCACACCAATAATGATATCTGGTTGGTTTCTGGTGGCAATGATATGCCATTCATGTTATGAGTAATAAAATTCCCTATCCATTCCCCCTTTTAATTATGAAAATCGGTAAAATACTTTTGAGATATAAAAATGCTAGGGGTGAAGTAACTTTTTTGGATGAGTGTATGAATAAATCATCATAGTAGTGACATAGAGAGAGTCGGTCTATCGGAGCATTAAGGTGATATAAGGACTTCGTTCAGAATTGCCGCTACAGCAGACGATATTGCGCTTCAACATCGTGGATAGGATGAATTATTTCATACATGCAAGCTTCTGGTCACGGCTTCTAATGGTTCTTATCCTCCTTTCGTCTTGTGAGTACATGAGCTTGTTAGTTATTACATTGAAGGGTTGGAAGTTATTGCATTTAGAAACGATTTCACATTGTACAGGGTTGATAGTTTATTACATTTACGCTTTAAAATTATTACAGGTAGAATCGTTATTTCTTATAGTCTAGTGGGAATTCCGGAAAAAGGCTTTCTATAAATAAGGTCCTAGAGGTATTTTTTAATTAAAAGTTGGGAACCATATTCGTTTACCTAAGTGGGGTACCAGTGGCGGATCCAGGAATTCTGTAAAGGGGGTGGGCAAAAAGATATTTCTGGTGGCACTTCCGGGTTTAATCAGTTGACAAGCATAAAAAAAAAAGAACCAAAGAACCAAAGAAATGCTCCCGCATTCGTTTCTCGTGCCACTTCCGGGCTTCATCGGCTGAGACGTAAAAAGAAAAAAAAAAAGGCGCGGGCGCCCCCTTTCAGGTTTTTCTTTTTACTTCTCTTATTTTCAAAAAAAAAAAATCAAAGGGGTGCGCTCCCGGTGCCCCCTCCTCCCCCGATACACCACTGGGGTATGCTAAAATGGCTTCTGAATTACCAGACATTGCAATTTGAAAGATAGATTTTCTATTTTTAAAAAAAAGTATGTAAAATCAAGCTGAATACATCAAAGGGGAAATAAACCCAAAACATGAATTCTGCTAATTAGATTGGATATGCTAATATATGATTGTTGATAACTTCCCACACTTGCACAGGGACCAATCTTATAAGATTTTTCCAAAGAGAGAAAAATCAGAGAATTTGAGAGCTCCGAGTGGGCATGTTTCCGTCTCTGCACGCAGCCGTTGTTTTGAAGGTGCCGCCGCTCGTCGCGGGGGGGGGGGGGGGGAGGGGGGTGACGTTTTTGCGGAATAAACAGTATCAGTCTCTCATTGGTCAAGCTTCACCGTAAATACAATTCACATATTATACTCGATTTGTTGAATTAATTTTGCAGTATTTGTGATAACAATTCCAATCAAATATATATATATATATATATATATATATATATATTATATATGTTCGTAATACTTAATTATTTAATCAATGTCACTGATTTGTAGATTCAAGATTTGTGAAAAATGAGCGCAATAATTTTTGAGCTTTAAATTGATCACGAACAGTTTTACACAAACCTGGGTCAAAAAATGGGTCAAAAATCTCCAGAATTTGAAAGGCACGGCTCAGATACAGGTTGTGCGTGTGATTCATTTGATCTTCGAAGCATTAATCATTCTATAAATGAAGGTATAAACGTTCCATTTAATGAGATTGAAATTGGATCTTTAGTGAGAAAATTGAAAACCAGTAAAGCACATGGTATTGATAATGTTTTGAATGAGTTTTTTAAAAGTTGTCCTGATATTGTACTAAGTGCTATAGTCAAATAATTTAATCTGGTCTTAAACACTGGTTTTGTTCCTGCTAACTGGGCTATAGGCATTGTTGTCCCCATTTATAAGAATAAAGGTTTTATAGACGACCCCAACAACTACCGTGGTATAACACTTTTGAGTTGTATTGGTAAGCTATTTACAGAAGCATCAATGTTCGGCTTACTTGCTACCTTGAAAGCATGGGTATATTAGGAGACGAACAAGCCGGTTTTCGATCCGGACATTCGACTATTGATCATGTTTTCGTTTTGTACTCCTTAATTGAACTATATTTGTCAAAGGGAAAAAGATTGTATTGCGCATTTGTGGCACTACCAAAAGGCATTTGATCTGGTTGATAGGTCCTCCTTATGGTCTAAATTAATAGCAAACGGTGTAAATGGTAACATTATGACAGTGATATATAACATGTATAATACTGCAAAGTCCTGTGTTAGAATAAAAAAAAAAATGTCCTGTCGGTGCTCTTTGACTGTAATATTGGTGTTCGCCAGGGAGATAATTTATCCCCACTTCTTTTTGCTATTTATCTTAATGATCTTGAATATTTTTTGAGTCGTCGCTATAAGGGTCTGGACTATGTGGCTGAACAAATAAGAACAAACTTAAGCGATGATGATGTTGAGGTTTATTTACGAATGTTCATATTGTTATATGCAGACGACACCATTGTAATGGCTGAAAATCCAGATGACCTTCAAAATGCTTTGAATGCATTGTATGAATATTGCAATTTATGGCTTCTTACAGTTAACAATGCACTAAGACTAAGGTTATGGTATTCTCTGGAGGGAAAAATTAGAAATAAACCTGTTTTTACTTTCGGAGAGAGAGTTCTTGATATTGTTGATGATTATGTTTACTTAGGGGTGACCATGAATTATAACGGCCGTTTTAGTAAAGCAATTTCTAAACAAGTTTGTAAAGCAAAAAGAGTTATGTTTAGTGTTCTCAATAAAATACAGAAATTCAATTTGTTTGTTGACATTGCGTGTGAATTATTTGACAAATTAATTGTCCCGATAGCATTGTATGGCAGTGGAGTGTGGGGGTTTGAGGACATTAATCAAATAGATATTTTTCATAGGAAATTTCTGAGAAATATTCTGGGAGTAAATAAATCAACAGCAAGCTGTATTGTTTATGGAGAAACAGGAAGTTTGGCTCAGTCGGTAGCGCGTCTGCCTCACGATCACGCGGCCCGGGTTCGAACCCGAGTCTGGACTGAGCAATGTTGTGGTAAGCATACCGTCCCCTCTAGCAAGAGGCAAAACACTCTGTCCCTCGGATAGGACATAAAATGGAGGTCCGGTGTACGAGAGAGTAACAACTCAAGCAAGTAAAAGGTCCCGCTTCATTCATTCATCGCAAAGAGCAGGGTGTTTAACCCGGTGAAGTGGTCCCACCTCACATCCAACTGGACCCCATGGAAGACCAGCTTAACGTAGCTGAATATGGGCTATCCAGCCATCTTCTCAGATGGAAAATGAACAAACAAACAAACGTTCAAGCACTGTCAACATGAGGATGTTAAATTTCTGGTGTAGATTACTTTCTGGCAAGCAAACAAAATTATCATGTATGATATATAGATTATTAATAAAAATGCATGAAGATGTTGATAATTTTTTTTCACTCTAAAGATGGATTGCAAAAATTAAATCCATTCTAGAAAACAGTGGCCTAGGAAGTATTTTGTTGAATCAAGGCTATGTCAATACTGTATGGATCCAGAAAACTTTGGAGTTGCGAATGAAGGACATAGATACTCAAAATTGGTACAGTGATGTCAATACAAATGGTCAATGTACATATTAAAGAACCATATGCATTTGGAGCCCTATCTGTTTCGACTTGATTATGTAAAATGGAGGAATCTCTGTAAATATCGTTGTGGAAATAGCCGCCTCCCTTGTGTTAAAGGCCGTTACACAGGTATTCCAAGAGCAGATAGGCTGTGCTCTCTCTGCAACTTGGACCTAGTTGGAGATGAATTTCATTATTTGTTTCAATGTACATGTTTTGACTTGGAGAGGGAAGCTTATATTCCCTCTAAGTATCGAATCCGTCCAAACACCTTAAAAATGTCACTTTTGCTCAATACAAAAAAGGTAAAATTAGTGTCCAATCTTGCAAAGTTTATTAAAATTATCCTGCTCAAGTTAGGTAACTAAATCTAATTGGAACATGCCCATTTTTGTACTGGGATTGTGGTACTTCTCCTATCTCTATGGCACGTCTTTACATTGTAACTATTTTGGAATGGTGCATTAACTATTCAATTCCTCACTTTTGGTATTCATCTGAAAATTCATGATCTTATTTTCCACTTACCATATACTGTATATGGGCAATTCCATGGGAATGTGGACATGGCACTAAAATTTCAAGTTTATCATATTGCAAAAGAATTACTCATTATGTATTACCCATATATTGAAGTTGAAGAAACTCAAAGAATTATATCAATCGGTCAAATATTTCCCGAGAAACAGCTACAAATGTTCAAGACAATTTTTCAGTCATCCAAATTGCTAAAATGCATGCTTAATTTGATATACATTTTTTTAATAGAAAAATTCTGCTAGCACTTCAGTTAATTCATTTTAAAGAAGCAAATTGGTTCTACTTCAGTCTCCCATGAGAAAATTTCTATGCCACCTTCAAAAAATTTTTATCACCACCTGAAAGTTCAGCCCTTGAGCCATGTAACGCGAGTTACCGAAACAAGAAATATTTTTCATTCTGAAGGAAGCAGTGGAGGTAATTTGTTGGGAATCATAATTTTCTAAATTCATCACACCCCGATACTGTACACAGGATGTTGACTTGAATAAACACTGTCATCACATTAAAAAATGTCAATGAAAAGTGTAACGCGAGTTACCATGTAACGCGAGTTACCGGTATGTAACGCGAGTTACCAACTATAAACACAAGTTTCCACAAACGTAAGCAAATTTTAACACTTAATTGAGCTACATTGTGGTGAAAACAATCAAATCCGGTGTTATACACACTATGCTGGACTGAAACAAAGGAGGGTAGACTAATAAACTGTGATTGTATAATACTAGCATCAAGGCCACTGATCACATGCCACATTGAGGAGTCTAGCCAGGCTTTCACTGCATGTGTACATGTACATCCAGCAGTTAACGAGGTTAACCTTAAATTTATCTTCTGAAATTCCTGCATTAGTATTACAGAATGCTATAAAGCAGCGAGTGTTGGTTCTAATCCTTAGTCGGTGGTCTAGTGAGGATGACGCCTGTCCGGAGATCAGGAGGTTGTGGGTTCGAATCCGACCTGCTCAATTCATGTGTGCCCATGATTTCTTATCATGGCTACTAATAAAACACTGATCAATTCAGTGTTTATTTATGTTGATGTAGGGCAATTTGTCAATTAGTTGCAATAATAACATCTCAACGAAAGAATTTCAAGACTTTGAATAATTACGCAACACCCGCTGCATGATATAAGGATTAGAACAAACACTTCCTGTCGGGCGGAAGTTCGGTGTTCTACACAGTAGTTCCGAGATGATGCCCGTCTGGAGATCAGGAGGTCTAAGTTCGAATACTGCTCGAGTATGTACGCCATGACTTTTTTTATCATGGCTACTACTAGTGCTAGGGTAATAAGCCAGTTCGTAATTACACTGTAGCTCATCATCAGTACACATTGGTACAAATGACCTTTCTTTTTTCTCAGTTGGTTCGGCACTTCACTCTTTTTCAAAGCGGCATAATGCATAAAGCTTGCCCGACATAACAATTTATGGAATTCATGTTCAAAAAAAGAATGAACTTGCATTTGGATCAGGGGATCAGAACACTCCCATCAGTTTATAATTTAGCAAGCATCCATTTCATTGTTTTGTATTGAATGCAGTAACAGCTTATTTCCTTTTATATTGCAAAATACCATTCTTGCTGTCAGGTGGATGTGCTGGCAAGCATCATTTTGATAAGGATCGCATGAATAATCATCGCATCACAGATGCTTTCTATCAGTGAATTTACAAACCAAAATGCCTGTTGGTACAAATGAACTTTTTCTGCTCCGAATGCGCAAAGTGGAATTACGAACTGGTCTATTTGTCCATCAGTTGCAAAGAAATTAGAGTTTTCACTCCTCAAAAAGACAGGACTTTAATTTTTGAAAGATTGTAGGCTTTTTTTTTTTTGTAAACTTGTCGATGGGGTTTGATACTTTTATGTTTTGCTTTTAAAAAATTTCAACATCTTTCATTTTTACACTCTGAAAATTATGTACTTATACACCTAAATCATCTGGGTATATATTGAAACATATTCAGGGTCTCTATGAGGAGTGAAGCTCTTTTTAGTCTTAAACACATTCTTCTCTATCAATTGGGTTGATTAGTAAAATATTTAACATTTATTCATTTTACTATCTACTAAGCATCTCTCAAAATATTCAACACAAGATTCAGTGCCATCAGAACAGTTGTATGTTATCAATTTGTGTCACCCTGTGTTAGTGGACATAATGTAACGCGAGTTACCGTAACGCGAGTTACCGATATAAAGGCTCCCTACAATTTACCAGGTCACTGTTACTCAACTTTGATAGTGTTAATTCATGAGTCCTAACCCACTATCAATTCAAGGTAGGAAAACTTTTATCAAGATTGTCTAGTATGAGGAGACTTTCCAAAAAGAGGCCTTTATAGAATTGACCATGTCCTTTTTGTGTAACGCGAGTTACCAAAATCAAATGATTCAAGAATCCCAACATGTTTGTCCTTTATTTTTCTTTTTGGATTCATTCAGTTGGTGTATGTCTACTTAACCAATGATGAAAAAAGTAACTTGTGGATCCTTCCAATTACAAAGATATCGGCACATTATCCCATAAATGTACCCATTATTTGTAACGCGAGTTACCGTGGAATTGCCCATATGCCTAAATACTTTATCCATGTATTTTGGAAATGGAATGATATCTTTGTAGCTGTCAAATGATTAGCTGAATTTTGAAAGCTAGTAACAGATTTATAGCCTAATTACTACAATCCTACAACTCACCACCTTTTCTTTTTACACGACTGTTTGAAATATGGTACACTACAGAACTACAGTGGTAGCTTGTTACAGCGAGGTCTTCTGGACCTGGAAATTTTGTTGTGTGTGTGTACATGCATAATTATAGGAATACATGTTTATATGCTAAAGTATATACACACATATGGGTGTACATGGGTACCTTGACGTCCTTTTTGTGTCAGGCATCCCTTTGCATCGTGTTTTCAATGTACTTTATGATTATCATATTTGTGCATACATGTATGTATATATGTTAACATCATGTCTGTTGTATTTTACTGTTACAAAGACATTGTAAATTTCTCATACTCCGAAAGGGGTCGCTAGAAACTGTTCAAATAAACTTCAAACTTCAAACTTCAAACAAGAAGAATTGCACGTAGTCTCTAATTATAAACTCCAGTTTCCTTGGCGTTTACGCGTACGCGTACGCTAGCGCTGTGCCATTGTCATCACAGAAATCTGTGGTGCGATCAAAGAGATTTTTCTCCTCCCCACCACTAGAGGGCGGACTCTACAATGGAGTCAGTGATCTCATGGGGGCCGCCATAGCTCACTTAACAATGGCGGACTTTGCGTACTATGTATACATTTCTACAGCGCGTATTACGCGAACTTCTGAACTTTTACGCGAGTACGCACTTGATTTTGGCTGCTCCTCGGTTGCTCGTTTGCTAGCGTGTAAGCACGAGGGGTGAGCCTACCGTTGTACCGCCTCGTTGTCATCCAATGCTCCCCTTGCGCTCACAAAACAATAGTACAGGGCGTATGAAGACTCCGCACTCTAGCAGTCACTGGGGAAAATCTCTTTGGGTGCGATGGCGTGTGCGTACGTGTGTGTAGCTTCACTACATTGGGAGGGGTTCCATCCTGTAAACGCACTTGTTGCATCACCGGCACACGACCAGTCGTCCGGAGCATAATGAAACACTGTCTCACTCGTTGTTGGCTTGAACCAATAATTCAGGCCTGTTCTGATTTAATGATCGATTCATCAAAACATTCCTTGAAGAATCACATTTGAACTTAAATACACCAATGTGTATCCAAAGTGATGTGATGTGAACTCGTGGTTCGAACGCGTGATGAAGTGGTGTGATAAAGTGTCGGGATGAAGTGTTGCAAAGAAGTGTCATGAATAAGCGTCTCATGGGTAAAGTGTCCTAAAAATGGTTTACTGTAACAAAGGAATATACATGTATAAACACTTTAATTACACTGTAAATCCTACTAAATAATTATGGCACATAAGCGTCGTTATAGCTCACCTTGCGTATACTTGGCTATTTACTAATAAACATTACTTGATTATAGTACAGTAGTTAATGAACATAAACATATCACTTGAACTGAATGATATTTACAATGAAATCGGACAAAGTCTTATTACTTCATCATTCTGAAGGGTTTACACCTCGTAACCTTCTACTAGTTATTATGTACTATACCTGTCTAGGTGATGTGAACGGAGTGTTTATCATCATTGCATACTGAACAGTCATAACAATGCATGAAATTATGTGTGTGTGAATCTCCTTCAAATAATTGAGATTTAACATACAAATTGCTGTAAAGCTTTACTACTAAAACTGTAAAATTAACTATACATACTTTTAATTATATCAAGTCATGACGACAACAAACATTTCTTCTTATATCACAGTTGAGTTAGAACAATCATTGATATGTGGCTGAAATAACAAGTATTAAACTTCTATCTCAACTTACCAACTGTTTGAGAACCCCAGTCAATTGTTGCCATACAGTCCCATACTGTAATTTGCAGCCTCCACTGCTTCGTTGGTTCTGACTGTCTTCTATCACCGATAGCTGCACAGTGAAGAAGTGTCAGAGGTTTTGCCTGTTTAAAACCAATTCTCCCTTTTCTCTATACAAAATATATCAAAAAGGGATTCTAGAAGTGAAACTACTTGACACAGTGCCGACAGTGGCGCTAAGTGCACTAGGTCGGGCAGAGTCCCCTTAGTGATCTGTCATCTTGACACGGTTAGTCCTCTTTTGACCTGTGCCATAACCCTTATGACCCGCGTTTCTCTATGAATATATTCATACTATATACAACTACATATCAGTTCTCCTCTACTGACATCTCATTATTGTGAATGAGTGTAGGCATTATAAGTCAAATACAGAGGAAAAATCACACTCCTGCCGCTACAGTGTGTAATCAATGCAGCTCAACCTCAATTGGCAAAGTGTAGGTACTGCTTCAAGTAACGGAGGAATTTCGTAAATTGCAGCAGAAGTACAACATATCAGGTACGGTTTAGGAATTATTTTAAGAAACTAAGACCTATTTTGAAGATGATCTAGATAACAAAGCCGCTTTAGGCCTACTTCAACCCTGGACCCCCTTCTCTCGCAGTTCTAGGTTGTGTAGCTTGCTCGGAGGAATCAACAACGGCGAATACACGGTGGCCTATCTACATTACACAGTGCAGCGGTGTCGTTCGCTACGCCCTGCATGCACTGCTGCACTGCCGCACTGCCACGGCCTAGAACTAACGCTAAGCCTCCACAATTCCATAATTTCCATTTCCATCTAACTCAATCTGGCCAAACATTGGACTTATCGTTTTTATATTCATGTACTCAATTGTCAGGCTTACGTCGTGTCCGAAATCGTGCATGCACTTGCAAGAAGATTGCGAACCCATCATGATAGTCTAAAGGGGGCCGCTGCGCGCTCAAGACTAATCTTACCAACGGTGCAACAACAAGACAACGTGATTTCAGTCGGACAGGGCTGAAGAAAAAGTAATCAAATAATGCAAATTATTCATTAATTCACTCACTCTTTTCGATTCCAACGTAGAAATATGTGTCAACGTTGATTCCCGTGAAGCTGTAGATGATCTGTGCTTAAAAACTGACGGGACAGCGCTTTCTTTTAACTTCTTTCTCTCCTTCAATCCCGTCAGCTTCGCTCTCATGTCGAGCTCCCAATCACTTTCAACGAAGTGGTCGCAACAAATTACGTCGTGTCGACTCCATTTATATTTTGCATTTAGAAATTTTTCGACTGTAATAGCAGCAGCCCACTTGCTAAGTAATTCAGGATACATTTCCTTGTTTGGAATCGTGTGAAAATTCTTGAAAAGGCCTCTGCCGGAGACATTCTGGCAGCCGAATGCTTGGCAGTAGACCATCGTGTCAGCTGTCTGCTCCCGCTCTCTATTAACTTTACGTGTGTATTGCATACATTGCATTCAGTCGCGCACATCCGGGAACTTCAGTTCAGTATTCCGCAAAAACGTCACACCTTCACAGGGGTGCGTGAATTCGGCCGTCAAAATGGCGACCTCCAGTGTGATGCACCAGCAGACGACATGTTACACTTTTCACACTAAGAAATCAGGGTTCAAAATTGAACCTCTAGGCGTGATGCAATAGCAGCACCCCTTTTCCCTCAAAATTTGAACCCCTGTCTAGGGTTCAATTTTGAATTCCATAAAAATGAACCCTCTGAGTTCAAATCTGAACCTCAAGGTTTATTTTTTGCACCCAGGCAGGTTAAAAATTGAACCTCTGAAGGATACATTGTTTAACCTCAAGGTTGTAAAAAGGTTTATTCTTCCACCCAAAAGGGTTAATTCTTGAACTTTTCAGATATCAAAATTGAACCCTTTGCGGTGCATGTACGCTCCCTGGTTTTTAGTTTTCCTCCTTAATGGGTTACATATATTATATTATATATATATATATATATATATATATATATAATACATGTATTAAATAGACATATATATAATATACAGTATTACATACAATATTATATATATTATATATCCTGCTGAAATAATGGAGATGTTCAAGCTTAAAGTACAGCACAGTGTTCACAGTTGTTCAATCAAACACATACTCCTTAGCAATGCCACCGATGTTCTGCCATCTGGATGAAATATATGCCAATGAAGAACAGGTGAAGTCAAAATTACTTGTGGGAGCCATCAACCCTCTCCATGAAAAAGGCCATACTGATCATGTACAGAGTTTTCACATTCAATGCAAAAATGCAGATTAACCTTGAACTGGGAACAACTGTGGATTGAGAGAAGAGAGATGACCAGTCCAGTCGTATACTGGGACAAATGTCTTGTCCAGGATCATCCTCCATTTATGTTGATGCAGTGACTGCATCAGCAATTCGGTACAGCGTATTTGGCCCAGTATACACTGGACTCCTGTTATAATGAGGTCCTCAGGGCCTACAGTTTTCTTTCGTTTTATCAAAGTTTTGTTACAACCAAACAAGTAAACAATAAAGCAACAAATGTAGAGCCAATAACATTATGGCCTCAATTTCAATTTTGTTGTAACGTTATTTATTAGAACATGAGTGCACTGTGTGTATGTATAAAGATTGATGCATTAAAGAGTTCCATAAATAATACATCTGAACATACAATGCAAAAAAAAAAAATGAGGCACAGCAGTTTCGTGATCAACTCACAGTATTGTTCTTTGGCAGATCCATTACAGGTCAGTTGCAGGTTAGGTGGCAGCGACATATGGCAGCAGACCTTTCCGGACTTTGCGAAATGTTGGCAAGGTTTATTTCTTCCTTGGCGTTGTAGTGTTGCGTTTCCTGCGTTAAATCTATTAAGTACAAAAGTAAACCAAATACATGGTATGTCATCTTTGATAATCCAACTAAAAAACAACAGTAATGTAGAGCTGTGCAAGAAAGAATTGGATGCTATACATATGGCCACAGGAACCAGGGGGACTCGGGCCCCTACTTTTTCGGCACCATACAAAGGAAAACATTATAACGTGTCCCCACTTCGGGTCCCAATCCCCCCCCCCAACTTTCTTTACCCGAAAGTGTGTAAGTGGCACTAGAAAGAAATACATGTAGATAAAAACCTCGAAGTGTGAGCACCATAAGGATCTGTTTTTGCGCTGAATACTTTTTTGTTTTGTTTTGTTGGTGTTTTTTTTTTTTTTTTTTTTTTTTGCTTGTAAGCTGAAACCTGGAAGTGGCACCAGAAGTTGCATTCGCGGCCTTTTTTTTTTTTTTTTTTTTTGCTTGTTATCTCATGAAACTAGGAAGTCCCCCCCCCCTTTTGAAAACCTTCCGCCAACAGTGAAACAAAGACTCTGCATGGCATACTGCAATTAATCTTACAAGATTAACCATACCATCTTTGCAACTCTTACAGATAATTAATGCTGCATTTGCAACATTCATAAGAAAACAGTTTTTATATCAAAGGGAGCAAATGTGCATTTTCCTGGCCTGCAGAGAAAACTCACCTTTGCCTTGGTGTCACAAGTAGAGAAGAAGCTTTGACATCAGGTTTCATACCGAGAATACTCCCAGGGAGTAGGATGCAATTCAGCGCAGCATAGTCCATAATGAAACAAACAACATCCTTCATTTGCTGTAAGGACAAGGATGTTTCAAACACCTTTGACCTGAAGAAAGAAAGAAAGAAAGGGGAAAAAGAAAGAAACTTGCGATGACAACACAGAAATTTGAATTTATATTGAACTGTTCATGTGCAGTAGGCCCTATAACAAATCTGCAGGTAACAGTGCCGTCAATGCAATACAAAGCACAAGGGTCTGAGTAACGTACATTTGTTGTACCAATTGTAACCTCAAATTTACCACCACCCACCAGTTTATTATGTAGATCAATGATGTCTGCACAGCGCATGGCGATGTCAATATGCTATTATATAGATTGCCCACACTTAATACTAGTCTGCTACATGACTTACAACGCTGCTGGCAACTTGTATTTTCACCTCGAAATCAGTATAATTTGACTGTTGTTCACCATGTCCATAGATATAGAGTGTATACATGTAATGTAGATCTACTTTAAATATCTCTTCTTTGTTTTTGTTTTTGTTTTTTTTTTTTTTTGATAATCAGTACCGGTATCATCAGCTTCACACCCTTGCCACACTGACACAGCTAAACCTTTTTAGTCTAGCTAGTCGGCCAGTACATACCGTACAGGAAACTTTTGTACTCAGTCTGCACTGTGTACTGTAATTGGTACTGACTGCGGCACTGTACAACCAAACCCAAGTAAGAAGGAATTTCTTTCACACTGATGATTACTAGCTGTTCCTCCTCTGCCTTAGTACAGTTTGATGCACATTCTCTCATCCAGTGTTTCAATCACCGGTATCCCTCCGTATCATGTCACCGCGGACCGCGACTCTCACACAGCTTATCATGCAGACTGTATCAGGGTACAGGGGCATGCAGATATATGACTAGTGACAGTGCGCGATCGAGTCTTAGTCCCATACACAGTTGTAAAAGAGCCCGAACGCTTCGAGTTCGGGCAGGTCGCAACAGTTAGCTTACTGACTCTGTAGACTGTACAGTAAGTCAGTCTCGACTGTCTCATAAGCACATGCAATAGAAGACAAAACAGTATCACAAATCACTATACATTAAACTACCATTAGATTAAACAGTGCAAACTGGTTTGCCTTATTTCTTGTCGATCCCTAAATGGCAGTAGTATATAGTAACCGTAAAAAGGCCCGTATTACTCCCCATTACTGCATTAGGTCATGTGATTTTACATACAGTGTATTAATACACGCGTGAACGTGGTAACAAAGAACGGCACGACAAACGATTGAAATTATTACCTAAGAAATGAAAGATCTAGCCGCACAGAAGCGCAACCCAAATAAGTCATGATTTGTGATCATTTACTCACCTTAATCTTGTATAAATCAGCAAGTATTGCAACGAGAAAGCCCCGCTTCAATGCAATTGCATGGGAGTTCTAGAACGAATGGAAGTGAACTGTCGCGACGCTTTCCTTTGTGACACGTATGTACACATAGCTAGCTCGCTGTATGCGGTGGCGATGCGAGCTTACAAAAAAAAAAACGGAGCCTCGATCGTCTTCTCTGATGTGATTGGTTAATTTCCGGGATTGGCGTGTTAGTCTTTGCTCACGTACTGTTTATGAAACTGGCACGAACAAAAAATGCTATATCATTTTATCAAACACCAACAAACATCTTTATATTGATTGATTTGCAATCTTAAAGATGAACATCATCCACAATTCAAATCACTACTGATACTGCATTACAAATCCTAACATGTTTGAACGCAACAGTATGATCTAGACTTTTGTAGTAGACTTACTCTTCTATTTGGAGGTTCAAAAATTAATCTTTCTCAAAAGTGAACCCCTTTCGGAGTAAATAGCACCCATAGAAGTTAAATATTCAACCCTAGACCACGCAAGGGTGCTTTGGGTCAAACTCAACCCCAAATTGAACCCTGATTTCTTAGTGTGTTGATACTGAATATCGCCACTTCTGAGGGCCTGAAATAACTGGTTTTTGTACTGAAATGCGCTTTTCCCCACCCTCAACATAATCAGTGGGCTAAAAGTCTTGATTTTCATTCTTCTTTAATTTAAAGTAGGCCTATTTATTGAGGGAATGGAATGCACTGTTTTACTTTTTTTTTGCAGGCATACAAGAGTAACAATTAGGAGCTACTCTTCACCCACAAAATTATGAACTAGCAGTTCAATTCGAATCCTGTTGCATGTTGCATAGCTCTATGCTTTGAGGTTGTCATTATTTTGTCTTCAATACTGTAACGCAATGTCGACAATGTGTGATTATTTTCTTCATATTAAGGTAGTTCTCGCGTCGAGCTGTATTTATTAGGGAACTTGAGACGACGCTTGAGCTGGACGTTCTCTTCTTCCGTGCGTCGTGCTGAAAAGTAGTTTTAAAATGCCCCCCCCCCCCATAAGATCGGTGTATGAAGTAGTTCTCTACGTCGGAAATTGTGCGGGCGTAAAATAGCCCAGTACCCGTAGTGAAAAACGACGCAAAAAAAAAAAAAAAAATCGACTTGACGCGCACTTCTGCGCATGCTCAGAATATGTTTTTTTTTTTTTTTCCTCTGAACATCCCCGTCGCGAAAATCTAAAGCTTCCTATTGTAGTAGTCTGGGTGCCAAAGCCACTTTTTGGGCCTAACCTTGTTTTACCGTCCACCCAATGTTTAAAGATAATAAAAAGTTTTGGTACCTCAAAAGTGTCCTTGAATTTCCTTGTCTTAGTTTGCGTTTCAGGTTAAAGTACCTTTCATATAACTAACACTGTGAGACTTACTCGCCCCAAAGTGCTCTCATGTCTTAGTAATCATGCAATTAACTGCGATCAGCAGCCCCATACGCATAGCGACCAGCAGTCCCATACGCACAGCGTAATCGGGCTTCGCATTGTAGCATTCAGGATCATGACAGATTTAGTATCGCAGGGTAAATGTCAACTTAAAATCCCATAAATTCTTCAATTTGAAGACTTACCAATTAACTTGAAGTATTGAAAACAGGCTTCGGGCAACGTTTGGTTCTGCCTATAGTCCCTTTCTGTTCGAATTGATGACTGAATGTGACTCGGTCGACAGGACCTCAGGAGAGCTACATACAGTACACTGAATACTACAGCCAGTGCATGCGAACACATCGCATGCACACAAATTTCAAATCCATGAACGGATAAGATGTTTGTGTGCGCATGCGCTGGCCATGGTATCCAGTGTATGTAGCTCTCCCAAGGTCCTCTCGACCGAGTCACATTCAGTCATCAATTCGAACAGAAAGGGACTATTGGCAGAACCAAACGTTGTTCGAAGCCTGTTTTCAATACTTCAACTTAATTGGTAAGTCTTCAAATCGAAGAAACTTTTGGATTTTAAGTTGACATTTACTCGCGAAAATTCTGTCACGATCCTGAATGCTACAATGCGAAGCCCCAATACGCTATGCGTATGGGGCTGCTGGTCGCAGTTAGCTGTGCGTACAATGGGCTGCACGCTGCTGATCGCAGTCAGTGGTTTCGTACAATATTTATCGACGCTGTACAGCGTCGGCTCTGGTACGAAACCATTATTGCATGATTACTAAGACATGAGAGCACTTTGGGGCGAGTAATTCTCACAGACAACGTACTTTAACCTGAAACACAAACCAAGACTAGGAAATTCAGGGAAGCTTTTGAGGTACCAAAACTTTTTATTATCTTTAATTATGGTTTTAACCTATTTCGGAAATTCCCATATATTTTCTTCTAAATAATGAGTAATTGAAAGCAATTGATAATTCTGCCCTATTTCAAGGGTGGTGAATCCGAATCTGGATAATTCAATTCTTGCATCCTTGAGGGTTTTGGGATATTCAAGATGGCCTCCAAAATGGCAGCCAATTAAAACTGGAAATTCCCATTTATTTCCTTCTAAATGGTGAGAAATAGAAAACAATTGATGGTTTTACCCTGTTTGGATCGTCTTGAATCCGAATCCGGATGATGCAGATGATGGAGATTTTGAGATATTCAAGATTGCCGCCAAAATGGCCGCAAAAAACGGTAATTTCATTTTCAATGGTTCAAAATTGAGAATCCTATTTCGATTTCAAAATGGCCGCTAAAACCGGAAATTTCCACGTTGAATTTTCAATTGAGAACAATTTATGGTTCTATACCCTTTTTTTTTCGATTGTGCTGAATGCGAATCTGCATGATGCAACTCTTGCATCATTGAGAGTTTGGAGATATTCAAGATAGCCGCCAAAAGGCCCACCAAAATGGTGAGAAATTGATAACAATACCTAATGGATTTACCCTATTTTTGTAATATGAATGATTTTGCATTTGGATGTTCCTTCAAGATCTTTCAAAGGCCTTTGATACTTAAATCATGAAATACTAATGAATAGATTACATTATTATGGTATTCGTGGGAACCCCTTTCAAATGGTTCTTAGATTAATTATCGAACCGTTTCCAATATACAGTTTTTGGAAATTGTTCTTCCCCTTTAAGTGCAATTAATAATAGTGTCCCTCAAGGTTCTATTTTAGGTCCTTGCTGTTTTTGATATATATCAATTAATATAATCAATTCTTCTATAAATTTTGATTTCATATTCATACAGATGATACCACTTTATTTTATACCCAATGTGGAACTGAAAATTTGAAGGGCAATATTTAGTTTGAGTTAGAAAAAGTTAGTAAATGGTTAAAAGTAATAAGTTAATTGTTAATTTTGATAAAACTAGTTTTGCTATGTATTATAATGAATTTAGTAACGTTGTTGATTTAATACAGGATATTAAAATTTCAGTTGATTCACATTGTAAAGAAAGGTTAGGGAGTGTTAAATTTTCTCGGTGATTACATTGATAAAGATTTACAATGGAATACACATGTAGATTATGTTATAAGTAAAATTTCGAGGTTTGTCGGTATATTGCATAAAGTAAAATAATATTTGTCATTACGAGCTCTTACTATTTTGTATAATTCATTGATATTACCTTATTTAACATATTGTGTAATTGTTTTGGGAAATTGTATAGTCAGTCTAAAATAGATGCATTGACAAAGTTGCAGAAGAAAGCAGTTCGGTTTGTTTGTTTTTTGTTTTGTTTTGTTTTGTTTGTTGTTTTTTTTTTTGCACTGGAAGTGATTATTTTGCTCCTTCAGCCCCTTTAATTAAAAAGTTGAACATTTTTAATTTTCATGATCTGTTTTTATATTATACAACAATAATTTGAATCTGTTACCTCCTAATATTTCTCAACTGTTTTGCGTAAATAACAGCATCAATCGTTATGACACTCGTAACAGTAATTTATTTCTTATGTTTAAAGTTAATACAACTTTTGTTAACAAAATCTGTTCGTTTTAATCTCCCCGTTGTGTGGAATTCCTTGTCAAATGATATACGCTGTTAAAAATACTTAAAGATGTTAAAATTATCTCCCAAAAAGTACTCTCTTGACAAATGCTGAACCATATCTTTTTCTGCACATTTTCATATGATTGTTACATCTGTATGTTTTTGTTTTTGTTTTCTTCTCGTTTCGAAATTATGAAACACTCAGCGTGCCTCCATATTTTCGTACTCATACATACCTGAGACAACTTATTTCATACAAGGCCTCAATGACTTTCTCTAGTATTCTTTTTCATTTCCATGAACTGTTTGATATGGCAAATATGTAAACTCTAATTTTGTTTGTCTGCATTATGTCATTTATTCAAATTTGATTTATTATTGTTTACTGTGTTTTGCAACCACTGATCTTTTATTGGAATGAATAAACGAAAAGAAACCTGGCCTGAATATCTACACACTATACTCCACTTTAATATACATTGTTCCTAACCACGCTCGCACCCGACTGAACCCAGGCTGTAACAAAAAACTGTCACACCTTCACTTTGGTACTCATAACCATAATGTAGAGAATTCAGTGTTTTTCGTATCCGTTCAAGACCTGTATTGAAACACACATCTCTCTTTATATTATACTATTGTTTTGTGTGTCCACCCCCTTTCCTCTATCTATTCAATTATAAGGGGATATATGTGAAAAAAAATCAACAAAAATATTTGATTTTTTGAACTTTGATTTTGCCAATGAAGAATGGAATGAAGTATTGAATGGGATCGATGTAATAAAGCGTATGATTTTTTTTGTTTGTTTTTATGAAGAAATTTCAGTTTTGTTATGATAGAAATGCGCCTTTAGTAAAAGTTAAAAAGTAAAAAAAAAAATCAAACATCCCTGGGTTACTAAGGCATTATGAGATCTATCCAGCCGGAATAAACTATATAAACAAGCAATAAAAAGTCAATGTTGTCCAAAAAAAAAATAATAATACAGAAAATAAAGAAATCAACTTACATCAATAATTAGATTATCTGGCAAATTCTGTCATTCCAATAGTATTGAAACAAATAAAAATGAAATGAATTTGTTATGGAAAATGGAAAGAATCTTTTAGGAAAGATTATAGAAAAAAAACACTGATACATTTTGCCTGAATAGAAAAAAAAGAAATTAATGATCGAGAGTAGCGAATGTTTCTAATTATTATTTTATCAATGTAGGTTCAAATCTAGCAGCTAGTATAGTGATGTCAGTAGTACACATTTTACTGAATTTTTGCCAACCCCATGAGAAAATTCTTTGTTTATTAAACCAACAAATGATTGTAGAATGATATAGTATAGTATAGTTTAGCAATCAATTTAAGTCAAGTAAACCTAAGGGATATGATAATATTAGGGAATATTTATTGAAACATATTATGTATTATATTGCTACCCCATTAACTAATTTCTTTAATTTATCACTTACGAATGGTACATTCCCGGATTCCCTCAAAATTGCTAAAGTTATTCCTATTCACACACACACACACACACACACACAAAGATTCCTCCTTATTTTGTAACCACAGACCAATACCCAATGTTGACACTGAACTATAGAGATGCTGCCTTCTCCAGGTACAGCATCTCCGAAGAAGAGAAGACATCTTATCTCCTTGATTTTGTACGGGGACTCCCCAAGGCTGGGGTCAAAGCCCTTATCAAGGATAGGAAGAGTGCGGAGGAGATCCTTCAGTCCCTGCAGGATTCATACTTAGGTGTCCAGAACCTTGGGGAGCTGCAGAGATTGTTCCTGCAAAGAAAGCAGCGAAGAGGAGAGCCTCTGCGAGACTATGCCATCGATTTGGAGCGACGGTTCAACAATCTCTGTCGCCGAGAGTACAAGCTGTACTCAGATCCAAACAATATTCTGGTAGAGCAGTTCATCGCAGGGTTGGATGACCAGATCCTCCGCAACGCCTGTCGGGATCGTTACGAGGGGGATAACACCATCAAGTTTCGAGATCTGAGGGAGTTTGTGATTAGGAGATCCGGTCGGGAGGGGTCACGGTCGTCTGACATGCTGATTGCACTCAAGAAGATGGGAGAGAACCTGGTACAAACAATACGTGAAGTTGTTCAACCTGTTCTTTCAGTTCCCTCGGTTACTGGTGGTTCCCGTCCTGCGTATCCAATGAGACAACCAAGAGGAGCCTGTTATTCGTGTGGAATGTATGGGCATTTTGCACGAGAGTGCCCTGAAAGGTGTCAGCAGGGACCTTGACCTAGTCTGTACGCATATCACCCATACCGACCACAGTTCCAGACTGGTGAGCGTTTCACTCAACCTGATCAACAGCGGTTCCAAGATCAGCGGGCGCAACAGCATCAGCATTGGTCTCAACCTGAAGGAGTGAATCAGCCAAGTCCTACACGGAACCAGTATACTGCCAGATTAGGGAGACCAGAACAGCAGGCATGATCCAGTCCAGATCAGAGGACCCATCAAAACCAACAGAGGCCTTAGCTAGAATGTGGATACTGACTTCCTGGCAAACACAGTCGGAGGTTGTTACGCAGTTGATGTCGAATTCGAAAATGTCGAAGGGAACACCTGGAACCGCGTGGCTTAGTTTTGAAGGAGATTCCTTCCCCATTCACCCTCGTTTCTTCCAATGGCAGTACGTGCATCCCCTGTGTCGGATATTTTGAAACCGATATCAAGGTCCTGGGAGAGATAGTCCTGGAGAGGGTTGTCTTGATCCTGGCTGACTCTGCTGAAAGAAGGGAACCTGACTCAGTCCAAGGGATTCTTGGGATGAATGTTCTACAGGAATGTTGGGACAGGATTGAGCTGCCAGAACAGGGATACCGTGCGATACTTAATCAGCCTACTTCTAAGCAAGCTTGGTAAAAGGTCATGAAGTTCATGAGTGACAGATCCAAACTAGGTGATGAGGATGGCAGAGTTGGCAAGGCATGTCTGAGTGGAGGTGTTGTGATCTCAGCTCGACAGTCTGTGATCATTGAAGGCCAGATTCCAGCAGGCAATGGGTTCAAGTTTGATGTTGTTCTAGAGCCCGACCATGATGACGCCATACCACGTGGAGTAATCGTTCCTCCCTGTTTCGTGGATGTACAGGATGGCAAGTTTTCCTTGGCAATACACAATGAGGGTGAATCTGAAGTAGTTCTACAGGATAACACCAGACTTGGTCACTTATACCTTGGGGAGAGGCATTGTCAGGATCAGCCTGTGCTGAATGCCTCAGAAACTGCTGATATTTGCAGGATATCAGCTGAGACAAAGGATGAACATGACCTTCCTGTACCCGTTGACGTAGATTGTTCCAGTCTGGGTGTGGAACAAGTGGACAAACTGAAGCAACTCCTCATACAGCATCACAAAGCGTTCTCTACAGCGGACAATGATGTGGGATATACTGTTGCAATCACACACCAGATTGATACTGAGTCGGAAGCTCCCATCAGACAACGACATAGGCCACTTCCTCCACCTCAGTACCAGCTTGTCCGCCAACACATCCAGGACTTATTGGAGAGAGGCATTATTTAGGAGAGTCAGAGTCCATGGGCTTCCCCAGTGGTTGTAGTGATGAAGAAGGACTCCAGCATCAGGTTATGCGTGGATTACAGGAAGTTGAATTGCATAACACGTCGTGATTCTATCCCACTGCCGCGCATTGAGGAATCCCTACAGGCTTCGGGAGGAACAAAGTTTTTCAGCGTCCTGGACCTTACGAGTGGGTGTTACCAAGTGGCAGTAGCCTACATGCGGATGACGTGGCCAAGAAAGCGTTTGTCGTCCCATTTGGACTCTTTGAGTTTACCAGACTACCTTTTGGGCTAACCAATGACCCAGCCACGTTTCAGACGCTTATTCAGCGGTGTCTTGGTGACAAGTGTAACTCCAATGTGCATATTTATCTGGATGACATTATTGTGTATTCAGCCGATTTCGACTCGCATCTACAGCATCTGGGCGATGTACTGTCACGGATGAAGGCCTATGGTCTGAAATTGAAGCCTGCCAAATGTCATCTTCTGAGGGAGGAGGTGCAGTATCTTGGTCATCGTGTATCAGCCTCAGGAGTTTCGATAGATCCGTCCAAGTAGTCAGGGAATAGCCAGAATTGGTGACTGTGAGGGAGGTCCGAGCCTTTCTGGGTTTCACTGGCTTCTTCAAGAAGAAAGCTGCTGTCCCTGGATTTACCAAGATACAGCTCAACGAGGAAGCACAAAGGGCAAAGGAGATTCTAGTGGACCGCTTGACAACTGCTCCTGTTCTGGCATATGCGGACTTTCAGAGGCCATTCAGAGTGGAGACAGATGCCAGTGGAGTTGGACTTGGTGCAATCCTCTACCAGAAGGACGAACTGGGGGAGGACCATGTCATAGCGTATGCCTCACGGACCCGGTGAAGCCAGCAGAGCGAAGTAGTCGATATAGTGCATTCAAACTGGAACTATTGGCTGTCAAATGGGCCCTGACAAGGCAAATCTTGGCTGTGTCGAGATGAGGTGGGTCCAGCAACTCAGTTCGTTCGACTTCGAAAGGCAAACCAAGCCCCTGATGTGTTGTTACGCAGAGATGACCTTGACCTAGATGAAAGAACCATTACCGTGGCCAGTTGTGCGATGAGAGCTCAATTTGAGTTAAGTTCTCCAGGAACAAATGTCCCCACATGGTTTGTAACCAAATAGAGGTCTGTCGGGAAGGTGGGATATTATGTCTTCCTGGACTCTCCGAGTCAGAAGTTAGGAGCCAGCAACTGTCAGACAAGGTACTGAGAGAAGTTGGGAATTTTGTGCGACGTGGTACACTACCTAATCGACAGGAGCATGAACAGCTGTCTCCCAAAGTGCTGGATCTGTTGAAGGAGCGGAAGAGACTTTCAATCAAAAATCAAAAATCACAAATACTCATGGACTCATCAAAAGCATTTGACACAATCGATCATAGTATATTAATATGCAAATACATATTAAAATTATATGGTATAGGAGGACAAGCATTATCATGAATTATAGAATATATGCATAACCGCCAGTAATGTGTTATGCACCTCGCAAAAACTTAACATTCAATGTTGTGTACCACAAGGTTTTATTTTAGGCCCATTATTATCTATTATCTATGTTATTGATGTCATAAGGTCTTTTACACTTTTCGATTTTTTTATTGTTTTTGCTGATGACACAAGTATTCTTTATTCTCACAAAAATTTAGAAACCAATTAACTCGTGAACTGGTTAAAGTTTCCGAATGGTTTAAATCAAATAAAATTATTCTCTAATATTGAGAAAAAAAAACATTATTTTCACTTTAGAACAGTAAACAAGCGCTTGATGGACATTCTCTTGGTGAAAAATAATGCACAAACTTTCTTGGACTTACCATTCATTGTAATCTAAACTGGAATGAGCATATTGTTATTACACAAAGATCCGTATCCAGAAATATGAAAATACTTTACAAGTTGAACGGTCTTTTTACTGAAAGACTTCTTTTTAGTTTATGCAATTCGTTAGTTTTGTCTTATATTTCATATTGTAATATCGTTTGGGGAAATTGCAGCACATCAAAAATAAACTCATTATTACTTCAAAAACGAGCGATTCGTATAATCACTAACAATGATTATTTTGTCTCATAGAGAACCATAACTAGTATTCAACCATTAAAGTACATTGAGAATAAAGGATATTCCCATTTTACAAACGGGTATATCTATGGTTACATATAAGTCCATTCAACTCCCGTCTTTGTTTCAAAATATATACAATGTTAATTTAAATATATGCATAATTATCCGACGCGTCAGGTGCCAATCCCAAACTTATTCTACTTCAAAGATCAATTAGGCATCACGGACCGAATGTATGGAACGCTTTACCCAGTTACTTGAAGTTAATATGTTCCTCCATTAATTCCTTTCAGGCATCTTTTAAGAATTATCTTATTTCCAAATATCATCCAAATGGAAAGAGATGAAACAAAGTTTTTCTTTTAATCTCGTTTTATTAGGTTGATTTCCCCTTTAAATCGTTCATTCATTCATTGATCTTTTTTTAAGCTAAAATCATCTGTCTCAATAAACGAACATACGCTTTCTTCAAATTTTCAGACTACTCGGTATATTCAACCCACACACATACTACGTGCAAACAGACACATGCACACGTGACGCGCGCAAACACACACAGACACACATCACACATACACACTTAACATAATTACATGCATGTTCACAAACACTTAATACACATGACCAGAGGTACTAGCATTCGTACGACCATTCACATCAATGCAATACGTTCTGATTGATTTCTAGTTAAATAATAAAAGCACCTAGTGCAATTAATTCTCTACTCTTCGCACGTTGCTTTTTCTTTTTCCTTTCTTTTTCCCCACTATCGTCCCCTTGTGGACGCCGCAAAGGTAGCACAAAACATTTCAATGGGAAAATGCCCGTTTTATATGCATATATTATCATATTGTTTCTTATTTCTTGTTCCTTAAAAATAAAAAGGCTAGAAGGAACAATTAATAATGAATAATAACCGAATCTGAAAAAACAACGAAACAAAAAATAACATTTCGAATCTCATGTTTGAAAATGCTAATTTCCACAAAGCTTCTATCTACAAAACATACTTTCAAATATTCTGTTCACGAATGTAGCCAAATAGATGTGCTGAAATGAGTCATGTGCGCACTCTTTTTCTTTTTCTTTATAACATGCACGGGTGTGAAAAAGAGCAATATAGCATAACAGCTGCACAGTTTGTTTTCTTATGGCAGATTAACGATTGATGGTGCAGCCGTTGCTGCCCTACTTTGGCAAAAGGAAGCAAGTGACATACCGTCCGAATTTGAGTTATTGACGTTTTCATAATTCACATAATGAGCTCTTCTTCCAGGCCAAATTTCATGCACAAACACTCATCCTACTAAGAGATATGTTAGATAAGACATCATGATAGTCCATTGACGTGAGTGTAAATGACAGACACATTTTGCTCTTTAACGAGAAATGTCACTTTTGTCACCTGCTTCCTTTTGCCAAAGTAGGGCAGGTTAGCTATAGCAATCAATATGCTTTTTGTGTGAGTACGTACGCTCAGCACGAATCTGCATGGCCGATCTAGAAATGGTCCAGTTCTACGGCAATACAATTTTTATTACCAGGTGAAGGACATTTCTATTGTATATCTATTGTATTTCTTTTAAGACTGAAGTAGTAAGGTAATTAGTAACATAATTTCTGAACCACTCAAAGACCATCCCTCGATTACCATAATGAGATGATTTTATAAAGAGGTATTTTGTGGTATAATACAGCAATGATCATTTAAGGCAGAAAGTACATGCCTAAAAAAAATTAAAAAAAAATACATCCCCTCCTCCCATGTACGAGAGCGAAAGTTAACCAAACAATGCTATAGATTGATTTATTTCATTATTTATTTCAATAAGTCTTCTTTAAAAGCAGGATGGTCATATTCAGAGCCACAAAAGCCTGCTTCACATAAGGGAACCCCGTGTTGATATACATTAAATGATGTTTGGTTTGGTTTATTTCTGCATTTTCTTTCTCCAAATACAATTGCAAATGAAAATAGAGTGATACAGAGTATGCAAAAAAAAAAAGAGATAGAGAGAGAGAGAGAGTTAACATATAAATCAATACAAAAAATATCATTTGCGTAACAACATCGGTCTGTAGTGACATATGAATCAAAATAACATAATTTAAGGCATACTGTATCTATGAACAAAGGAGAAATCAATACAGGGGACCGTCATCATAAGCAGAGCTTGACGTGGATGAGGCCCTATTTATATATATATAATACAAATGTAATACAACACAAATTATACATGTACCCATAAAACTCTTAATCTTGATTCACGAAACTCATTTTGCTAAAGGAAAAAAAACGGAAAAGAAAAACAGTGACTTGGCGCTTTAAAAAGAAAAAAAAAACACGCAGGACCATTGATTTCTGCATGGTATAGTACACAAGGTGTGTGCGAGTGACAGTGCGTCGTGTGTGCAGGTGACAGTGCAAGAGAGAATGAATGCTATAGCCTGTCTATTTTGGGGGTAAGGTATGTGCGTTACGGAGGGTATGCAATACTGTATACAAATAAGTGCCCCTGTAAAGTCATTATCAAAGAAAAGAACGGGAGGGAATGGAAAAAATCGACCACTATTTTGCATAGGTCAGGACTGACTGAGACAAAAATACATTGATCAAAGCCAGCTAACACGAAACATATTTCAATAATAAATAATTTGTTGCGTACTTGTACATAAATATACATGTTTGTAAAATGTGGATGTTCTGAAGCTTCAAAGTATGCAAACGATAAAATAAAGGATCTGTATGAGATAAATATGTGGAATTAGTAATAATGCGAATAGCACACTTTTGGAGTAGATACAATGAATTCAGTTTAGTAATACTACAATTTCCCCATACAATATTTGAATACAATATATGAGCCAAAATTAAAGAATTATATAAGATAATCAGGGATCGTTCTGATAAAAGATCTTTTAACTTCCTGAGTACGCCAATATTTCTTGATAGGGTCCTCTGTAGACAGGATATAATATGTTCGTTCCATGTCAAATGAGAATCGATTGCTATGCCTAAAAATCTAATAACCTGCTTCTCGCAAAGAGAAAACCCATCAATTGATATATTGACATTAAAATCCTGTGAGTAGGGTTTTCTAAAATGAAAATGTGCACGCAATGAAAAAAAAATAGAGAACAAAAAGGGCTCTCAGGTTGAACTCCTAAGTTTATTGTCCCTATCTGCAAAAAAAAAAAAAAAGATCGAAAATCACTCAAAGATCCATAAAAAATCCCAAATCACTACCATGACTACAAAAATTTTATCATCTGTTTTTGTGTCATTATCAATATTTTCTGCAAATTTCATAAAACTCCGTCCACAAGTTTTTGAGTTATTGTGCACACAGACAAACAAGCAAGCAAACAAACAAAGAAACAAATATCAAACAAACCAACGCTAATAAAATAATGACCTCTTTCCTTGGCGTGGTAATCAATATTCAATGACATTGCGAAAGGTTTGATTATAACGTCTGTCATCAGCATATGTGTGTCTTCATTGTGTGCTAAGTCTTTTGGAACTGGACAAAAGTGAGGTTGTGCTATAGAGCCTTTGCATTTTGAAACTAAAATTCAACGATTTGGTGAACATTTTGGGGGATGTTTTGAATATTTTCTATCGAAAAGTAAGAAAATGAACATACATGTACAAGGCAATGTGAACGGCTAATGTGGTATACGGAAATGGAGGGATAAGGGATGGTGTGGGAGGGGCGTATCCCCCTCCCATACGAGGGAGCTTTTGCATCATTTTTTTTTTTAAACTGAAAAACAACGATCTGATGCACACCTTTGGGGAAATATTTTGACAACATTAATTTCAATAAAAAAAAGAAAAATGAATAGATTCAAAGACATTGCGAATTGCTAAATTGTGGTATCTGTCACCTCTTTTTTTCGCTTTGTCTTGTTTTTGGGGACGTGTCCCCCCCCCCCCCCTACCCCCCCCTACCCCCCCCCCCCCCGTCTTAATAATTATAGGCCTACTAAGTTTATGGAATTGGTCTAAAGGGGGAGGTATGGAGCTTTTGCACTTTAAGAATTGAGAGCGTGTGGGAAACCCCCTCCCACACGACGGACCTTTTGAATATTCAGAACTTAAATTCAACGATTTTTGTTTGTTTGTTTGTTTTTTCATTTCCATCTGAGAAGATGGCTGGATAGCCCATATTCAGCTATGTTTAGCTGGTCTTCCATGGGGTCCAGTTGGATGTGAGTTGCGGGACCACTTCACCGGGTCAAACACCCTGCACTTTGCGATGAATGAATGAAGTGGGATCTTTTACGTGCATGAGTTGTTACTCTCTCACACACGGGACCTCCATTTTATGTCCTATCCGAGGGACAGAGTGTTTTGCCTCTTGCTAGAGGGGACGGTATGCTTACACACAACATTGCTCAGTCCAGACTCGGGTTCGAACCCGGGCCGCGTGATCAATGGTGATCGTGAGGCAGACGCGCTACCGACTGAGCCAACTCACCGCCCTAAGAAGCATACTTTGGAAGAAATATTGAGAAATTCTATATCACATGCAACAACTATTGAGGCCATTCTGATATGGATGACTTGATCAAACTGTAGATCGTGATATCATGCGTGTGCGTCTTTTCACTGTGTACAATTATATATGGTGGTGGAACTAGCGGGAGGAAAGTATGTGATGGAGTTCCTCCTCCATCACGTCGGAGTTTTTTTTTTTTCAGTTTTTAGAACTGGAGATCAACGATCTGGTGCACTATTTTGGTCGAATTTTAAGAAATTTTTCAACCCCCCCCCCCCCCATAAAAAGAAAAAAAAATGATAATAATAAATAAATATCGAGCAATGTGGTAGTCGAACAGTTCAGTATTTGTGCAATACTGTAAATTCACAATCCCTTAAATGGCAAAGGCGCTCGTTTTAATACTGTGTGCTAGTTTCAAGATTATAATACAGATAGTAATGATAACAATAAAAGAAATGATTTGTAGATTTCTGCTATCTCCGTCGTATACGTCTCTTGATAAACATTTAATGACACCGTCCCATTAGACGCAGAAGAAATTTGTTTTAAGGATCAGAAATATGGAAATGAAGACGAGGTGACGATGACGAAAATGACGATAAGGATAATACTATAATGATGATAATGATAATAAAAAATGACATTAATAATCATGATAATGTAAATGATAACGATAATACAATGATGATAATAAGAAGATGATGAAGAAGTAGAGTGATATTACGCATACACGACCAAAATTTACGACCAGACTACTACTGTGAAAATATTTGAAATGATACGTTATAGTCCAGCAAGGGTAGGGGCGGGCTCTCAGCTCTGGAGGCACTATCCCAGATCACCATTCACTGATTCACCAGTGGCTAAGGGGCCCGGTTGCCCAAAGGTCTCTAGAAAGACATGTCGGTCTGTTGTAATTTTCTTTTATCACCCAGAACAGAGGAGAGTAATTTCCAGCTCGGTGTCTCACTGCATGCATTTCAGCTAGCTGCCGTGGCTGGAGTTGCCAGAACGCCTCTAGTCTTTGCCGCAAAAATTCGGCCAAACTATTTTTATCACGGCCAAAACAAATTTCATTTATCGAGTCAAAGAACAAGGTATCCTGCACTGTTGAATGTAGTCATTTCATGAAAATGTTGTGTCACTGAAAATCGTGTTCATGCTTCACTTCAATAGTTGTTGAATACCAGCAGTCATGCAGGGTTGAAATCTACCATGGTGGCTGGAGTGGACTTTATGCTCAAGAAAGCAGGAAAGAAAAGATGGTTATAATAAGCAGTCTCGAACTTTAGAATTTAAAAAAAAAAAAGATATTATATCTCGAACTCGAACTAGAACTCGAAGCATTTGCGTGAACTCTTGTTCACACAAATAGAAGCGTCCTTCCTATTTAGGCAAGTTGAATACCATTATCTCTTTAATGTATATATTTAAGTCTTTATTTGTAGTCAAACAATCATACATTCCATCGCCATTTACCTTGTCTATCATCTTTTATAACAAAACGGTCCTTTTTGTTTGCAGGTAATGTGGGAAGATCCTCTACTGGAGACGAGGTTGCGTCATTAGAACTGGTGGAAGGAGAACAAGGTGTGATACCATGCAGAGTGAAAGTGATGGTATCTGTCGTACTGTGGAAGAAAGTTGGTGACCCCCCTGATAAGTATCTGGTCATACTCAATCAAAACGGCGATCCAGGTGAGAAGAGTGGTGACGGATATGAGGCCGGCTTGTCCAACATTACAGACGATTTTTCCCTGGTCATAAATGAAGTCAAACCCGAAGATGCGGGCCAGTACATATGTCAGGTTGCCGATTATTCATCCGCGTCTATGCATAGCAGTGCAACTAACGTCTCTGTTCAAGCAAGAAGAGGTATTCAATGGAAACACGCCACAACGCTGTTGAATAGAGCAACGTTGTAAATCGTTCTCTGTTAATCATAGAAGCGTGTTTTGAACAGTAAATCATCATAAACGTGATTGAGGAAGTGGAGCTTTAAATATTAATACAAGGTAACTCTCACCACATGAGCATTAACTAAATGCATAATTTGTTACACCATAAAGGAAATTAAAGGGGCAAGTTCGTTGCATGAAGTACAAGGCAGAATTTAAATACGTTTTCAGTGAGGTGAAGCGAAGTTTGCTGTATAGGAATATTCAGTAATCAACATGGTACAAAATTTAAGGTGAAACGCCTAAAGTGTGTCTGAAAAAAAACCCTGTGATTTCTATCTTTAACTTTATCCCCAAGAGTAACTTTGTCCAAGAACAATATGAATTTCATTTATTTTCTTTATGTAAGCATGATGGTGATGTGATTATGTATGTTTACTGTTTCCTGTAGTTCTAAGTCTACTTCACAGGTAAAATTGTATATGATTACCTTTAATGGAGAGTTCCTATAGGATGTCAGAATATTGGTAATTAGTCTCGAATGGAATTGAATTACGATATAGGTATGGAAACTCTGGAACCAGAACATCTGAGTCGTACTGCATTCCCTGCTTAGTGTACTGTTCATACAAACAGTATATCTTCTGCAGAAGATGCTATTGTCACTTTCATTGCCTTTTGTAGTTCAACACGGTATCCACCTGTATATGTACGTATACATTATTATATATATATTCATATCATATTCATCAAGTGATGCAACCTAAACTGTAAATTCTTGTTTAAATCATGCTTCAAATCTTACCTCGATTTTATCAATGCAGTTTTTCCAAAAATCATTGTCGTTGATTTCCTCTTCTCCAGTTCTTACCGACAGTTCTACAGCGAGTTTTCCCGTAGAGAGTGCCAGACCAACGGAGATTCTATCAACAGTAGGTCTGCGTACCACAAAGACAGAGAAACCCAATGAAGTCTGCAGCAGCATTCTTCCGTCATGTAAGTTTGAAGAAAGTTTGATTACCTCTTTGCTTGACAGAAATGTCTTCAGGAATTGTACTTATTATCATTGTCACTCATGAATATTGAATTTTTCTTGCCGTACAAATTTTCTAAGACTAGAAAGGAAAAATATGGTTAAAAGCTTAATCAACGCCTACACGATTTTATTCAATTTCAGTTTTATTTTCTTTATTTCACCAAAACAGGCAACACATAAAATACACACACACACACACACACACACACACACACACAAACATCAGTTCACGTTTGCAAACGAGAGAAATAGCAAAATAGAATAACAAGAAGAGAATTGCACAGGTTGGTAGGCAGCAGCCAGGACGGATGTGACCCACTTGGCTGATCTTCTTATCATAATTAAAACGGTAATAAATGTAAGAATAGGAAGTGACAAAGTAAATCAAAAAGTACAGTGACAAACAAACAGAATACAAGGATGCCTGATAACATAAGGGGTATTGGGATAATACTCTTGGCATCAACGCAATTATAAAGTTAGGATATGATTACTGAGGAAACGCTTTTCATTGTAAAATTTAAATATAATACGTATTGCACAGGATGAGAGAATTCATGCACAGGGTCCAATAGTATAATTGTAGATAATAGATCGAAGATAAAACGTGGTACGAGATAAAATATTATTGAATTCACTCACGAATCGTGGGATATAATTCAATCATTAAAGAATGACAGAGAGTTTTGTGGTATCAAAAGATTTCTACAACGGATCATGAAAGTTCTCGATATGTATTTACACCTGTTATTTCGTCGTATGTAGGGGTGAAAATACTAGAAGGGTATATGGGCAAGAAAAGGACTACCACGTCTTGGGGGCACTGAAAATCGTTAATGAAAAAGTACAAAATTGAGTCTGACTGTTATAAGATTATGTATATATATATAAATAAAGAGAGAGAAGGGGAGGGAGGGAAATAAATAGATATAACCCACAAGCAGCTGACGTCATGTCTGTCATTTGCTAATGTTAATAAGATATTCTGTTTTCTCCTCAAATACCCTATCATTGGCCATAGTGGCAGTTTTCTTAGCTGGAACCATAAGTGCTGCCGCATTCACGTCAGTGTTATTTGCATTCTTTTGGCATCGGAGTCACAGGAGATGTACCCCCTCCTACAGAGGTTAGTATCATTTATTTATTTATGTATACCGTGGAATGTTCGTAGAGCTTACAGTAATAACACAATAAACAATGATAAAGGACTTTAAAAGCTGTTGCAGCAAACATCGTGAAGTATTTTGAAAGTGTACAAATTTCTGGATGTTTTAACAGGATGGTTTGTTTTTGAGATTGGGATTCAGATTTTAAAAACCAGAAAATTATGAGTGATTAATTAGTGGCTGTGATCCCAATACTGATCGACGTGTTATGACATTTGTGGTAATTTAGACATTGTGGTTGACGTGTTATGTATGACATTTGTGGTAATTTTTACATTAGTGGGCAATTTTTACTTATGTTGACTCTACCCCCCCCCCCCGTTTTTGTTTGTTTGTTTGTTTGTTTGTGTGTTTGTTTCTGCTAGTAAGTACAGAAATTAAGGACTGCAGACAAAGCTGCATACAGTATTGTTGAGAAGTGGAATGATGCTTTCTCCGTCAAGACGAACAAAAGTGTCGGGTTGATGTTGACATCAGAATAAAACTTGATTTTCTTTTTTCCTACAATTAAGTGCTATTAAGTGAAAATGGTAAATTTCATACGTAAGCCCATATCAAGAAATAGAAAAGAAATCTTTTGAATGCCAAAAGCACGCTTTTAGTGTCATATTTTCCCCAAAACTATTGATTTCTCTAAACGCTTTATATCAGTGTGGATGTTGATATAAAGTACTTCACTTTTGTGTACTGGAATACTTCCCCCTACGTTCCGACCTTGTAGATTCAGGAGTCACATTTCTTTTGTGCGCTCTACTAGACATTTGTTTTGCTCTAGGGGTTTTTATTTTTTATTTTTTTTAGCTTGTTCTGTTCTCTTTTTTAAAGTCCTTTCGGATGTGCTCTACAAGCTGCCTTATTTAACTGGCTGTCTCATAATTTTGCACTGGGGAACCCAACGGAGTTTAGACGGATGTTAAAGAGGCCGTGCCATCATACATTTGTAGGCTCTCGTACCAATAATATCTCTTTTGCAGCGATACAATTCACCATGATATGATGAATATTTGGATAAACTATTTGACATGAAATAATCTTGTTAAGAACTCAAGATATTGTTGAGCAGATGGGTGAAGGTTGAGTTGCAAGTTTTCTTCAATTCTTCAAATGATATTTGTAAGATCGCAACTAATGAAAGGAACCAGTGGGATTTGACCCTGTCATCTAGTGCTATCCCATGATTTCTGGTCATTGAAGGTAGCAGAGTGCACCCTCTTTATATAACTGTCCGCATTTTAATTGCAAGATTTCATGTAAATTTTGTTATGGAGGTGTAACAGGGGACAAGCAAGCTGCCTATTTACTTGGGTGACAATGTCTTCATTGATCTGACTTCTAAACGAAAATCTCTGGCTGCTGTGTTTGTTTCTATTTTTCTCTTTAGAGCAAGAGTCAAGGAGAAGAGACACAGATGGAGATATCAAGACCACCATCAACGGTATTGTCAAGTGTCGAGAAGATACAGACTTTGAAATGGAAAGGTTGACATCTCAGACTGCTTAGCTTCATCGGAAAAAGCACTTTCACCAGCCAAAACACCGTCGACCTTATTTAATAGAGTTTGTATGTTATAGCCTATAGGTATTGGCACACTTACGCAATCAGGCCCTTTAATAAATAGTACATCAGTTTGGGGTTAATTTATTATGAATCAAAGTTACACCGTGCTAAAGGGGGACAGTATTGGTAAAACAGTTTGTCCAAGAATCTAAGCAGCTAAAAGCAAGATTCGGAATACGGTGACAATCAAATCAACATGACAAAATAAAGCTGCAAATAACACCAAGAAACAGAAAACAAGATTGAATCATAAGTACCAAATCGATTTCCCATTGCCGTCTAGCCAAAGTGCCAATGATCTCTGTGTGATGGATTTTATCACAAATGAGTATAATAATACTTTGTTATAAAATTGACTGTTATTTAGGTCACTTATCGTACATGGGCGTACATGTATTAGAAGTTGAACACCACATGTAGCTTATACTTAGTTCATTTTTTAATGAACGGCCATTAATTTGGCAAACATTATGATTAGAGCATGCAAATGTATTATAGATTATGTATTAAATCATTAAGAATGCTTGTGTTTATCTGCAAAGTCTGTCAGAATTTGTCACAAAGGTTTATTTCACAGAGTTTGAAATGCTCGAAACAATCTAACCTTCTGGGCCATTCAAAGTTCAATTTTATACTCCGATGAAGATGTCCATTTGCCAGGAAACATTTGCAAACATACCATTGGTAAACATGGCATTCGATGAGTTCCTTTCCTAATGGTTCTAAACCCATTTTTCATTTAACTGATTTTCTTTTCACTTTAATAGTATAAAGTCTCATTAGTAAATCTGTCCAAAGTGTTAAAATTCTTGTGGGGAAATGCACAAAACATGGAATGAACATGAGTTTTTGCTCCAGAAGAGGCTGAATCCATTTCTGTTTTGTTCCAAAAGTGTGATAAATCCACTTGGGTCCCATTTAAAAACAAAAACAAAACAAAACAAAAAACAAAAAGAAACGTGTCAGTTTGCTTGACTTCATTTTGACCTCAGAGTAAAAGGCTGGTTATGAACGTTCCTGTAGCTGTCCAGCTTTCCAGATGACCTACCTGTAATTTGATAATTAGTAATGTTTCATTTTTATGTACCCAAATTCTTAGGACAGATGGCGTAAATAGGATGAAAATGTGTAAAGATAGATTATGCCAGGGAAATATAAATTCAAGAAAACAGTTGTTGTTTTTTTTTGAAAAGATTTTATTTTCTGCATTTCGTATTTTCTTTCAGAATAACAAAAATAACAAAGGCAGGTTCAATTACTCAAATACAATTCTGAAAATTATTGACATATTACATAGTAAGTCATATTTTGTATGTAAAGACAAATGAAACGTTAAATAACAAACAAAATGTTTATATGGCCAATAATGACTTAATTCACAGTACAATATATAATATATACATATGATGCAGAGGGCCGCCGTTATTAGCCGTGCTTGAACAGACGGACAGCCAGAGTTAAATTACCATTTTTTATTGTAGTACTTGAACACTAATACAGATGGGCCATGTTAAAGTGCGTGTAAATCCAGTTTTATACAATTACTTGGTAAACAGGAGTGGTGCCTGTGAGTGCGTGTGCAGGTGATGAAGCGCGAAAGTGTTGATGGTCAGCACTTCTAAGAAAATGATTGGATATGTTATAATATGGGCGAAGGGTCAAGCAGCAGAGTAAAAGAGAAGGAAAAGGGGGTGTACCAAATATTGCCTTGTTGTTGAGTATAAGAGGTACATGTTTAATGATTACTGTACCGTATGATATTGTGCCAAGAAATATTTCTTTGTATTTGCCTTAAAGGAATAGAGAGATGTGCACTGTTTTATGTGGAGAGGGAGTGAATTCCAAATATCAGGCCCGTTATGCCGAATTGATTTTTGAGCTAATAGGAGTTTAGGGTTATTCAAATGGAAATCATTACGATGGCGCGTGGGGTAAGCATGGACATCCCTGTTAAGGGAAAATGCGTTGTGGAAGAGTGGGAGTAGATTTTGCGTGTATTTGAACATAAATATTGCTGTTTGAAATTTGTGTATATCGTCAACTTTAAGAACTTTTAGTCTAAGGGATAATGGATCAGTATGTTCTAGATAATGTGAGTTGGTACATATTCTTATTGCCTTTTTCTGTAAAAGAAAAATAACATTTACTTTGGTTTTATTACAGTTTCCCCAGACAACATTACAATAATTAATGTACGGTAAGATTAATGCATTGTATAACATAATGAGTACTTTTTCCGTTACAAAATATTTTAATCTCCGAAGTATTCCAATGGCTTTGGATATTAATGTGGTTATATTATCAATGTGGTTATTCCAATTTAAGTTGGAGTCAAGGGCTACCCCTAAGAACTTGGTTGATTTTTTTCCAATAATGGGCATACCATCAATAATAATGTTATTAGGCATTATCGGTTGCAAATGTGAAGTATTGAAGTTTATAAAACACGTTTTATCTATATTTAGTGATAATTTATTGCATTTGAACCATGTAGAAATTTTTGCAAGCTCAGAATTAAGTATATCAACTAGTGTGTTTAAACAGTTGTGAGAGTAGAAGACACTGGTATCGTCCGCGAATAATACATAGGTGAGAAGGGCTGAGGAATTTATGATATCGTTGATATATATAAGAAAAAGTAGAGGTCCTAAAATGGATCCCTGTGGTACACCGCAAGTAATATATGACTTAAACGAGGTACTTGAATGAAATGCTACGTATTGCTGACGTTGGGATAAATAATCTCGGAACCAGGAAAGAACTATTCCTCTTATGCCATAATTATGTAGCTTTTTTAATAAAATTCCATGGTCTATTGTATCAAAGGCCTTGCTCAGGTCCATAAAAACTCCTATCACGTGCTGTTTGTTCGCAATAGAATCGATAATTTTGTCATAAGTTTGAATGATTGCAAAATCTGTAGAAAAACCTTTGCGAAAGCCAAATTGGTTAGGATTTAAAATGTGGTATCAACCAGAAACTTATACAAACGTTCATGTGCAATCTTTTCAAGGATTTTGGAAATGACGGGCAATAATGAAATTGGACGATAATTCTTTATTTGGGACGCATCATCTTTTTTTGTGAATAGGGATTACTTTCGCAATCTTTAAAGAATTTGGGAAGATCCCAGTAGATAATGATAAGTTACAAATATGTACTATGGGGGTTACTAAAAAATGTATTATTTGTTTTAGTAAATGCATACTTAATCCATCGTGGCCGCAAGATCTACTCGACTTAAAAGATCGAACAATATTCAGTATTTCATTTTCATTCGTGGGAGTAAAGAATAAAGAATTATTATTACTTTCTGGAAGGTAATCTGTAAAATTTCCAGCGTTTGGAAGTATTGTTGAGGCGAGATTGGGGCCTATGTTGGTAAAGAACTTATTAAAACAATTTGCAATGATTTCAGGGTCGTTAATATCTTGGTCATTTTCGGAAATAACGGTCGGGAGTTCTTTCTTTTTATTCTTAATAAGGTCATTGATAGTTCGCCACAGTTTGGTTTTACTGTCCATATTTGATTCTAGTATGTCTGAATAATATCGCTTTCGAGATGCCCGGATTAATGTGGTTAATGTATTTCGATATGTTCTGTATTTTGCTTTGTTCTCTGGTGTTGGTTTACGTAAGGACATTTTATATAAGCGATTACGGGTGAGTATAGAACGCATTAGCCCTTTGGTAATCCATGGTTGTTTTGTTTTTGCGCGATTGTTCTTATTAACTAAGGGAATACGATTATTATAATAATAAAGAAATTTATGCAAAAACATTTCGTAAGATAAATTCGCGTCATTGACCGAAGTCACATCTTGCCATTGTTCGCGTGATAAATCAGATATTAATGAATTAATATTTTCGTGAGATTCTTTTCTTCGCGTTCTATAGCATTTTTGTTTTGGTTGAACGTTTCCAATCTGCTCGTGAATGGTAAATATTGGAAGATGATCAGATATATCTGAATAAAGTATGCCATTAGTATAGTTTTTATCTATAATGTTAGAGAAGATGTTGTCGATTAAAGTCTCAGTTGACGTGGTGTTACAGATTCTCGTAGGCTTATTAATGTGAGGATAAAGACTACTTAATGATAATGTGTTATGAAATCTAGAAGAATTATGGTTTGTCGTACTTAGTAAATCAATATTGTAATCCCCCATTAAGAACAAACTTTTATTTTCATGAATAATTGTATTTGAAAAAATTTCAATGCTGTCTAGAAATAAATCTATTTCGTTATTTGGTGGTCTATAGATGATACCTATAATAATATTTTTAGTTTTATCATTTATAATTTCGACGAATAAGCTTTCAACACCATTGATGGATAAGTCAGGTCGGAGTTTGTAACGAAGTTGATTATGTATATACATGGCTACTCCACCTCCTCTTCCAGTCCTTCTATCTGCACGAATCATATCATAATTTTGAATACTAAACATATTTGGGGAGACATAATGCAACCAAGTTTCAGAAATTCCTATTACGGAAAAGGCAAAATGGTGAAGAGAGTTTAAGAGCGTTTCGATTGATTCAAAATTCTTATTCAAGCTTCGTGAATTGATATGAATGAGGCTGAAGTATTTATCTATGGAAAAACTGTGAACAGATCGACTGTCATTTCCAGTTTGGGGGCAAAATTCGGAATTGAATTCGTCAATTGTGAAGTATTCACTATGATGATCTGTTAAATATTGGTCCTCAGCTTCGTGTGCAGGTTCGTTATTCATTATTCAAAGGAGAACACGACGGAAGAAATGGAGGCCATTGAACACAGACGCGCGTCGTACTGTGGGTGAGTGCAAGTGAGTGAGTGGAAGGTTGGCTATTGTGTGTGTGCATCTCGCGTGCGAGAGGGAAGGATACAAAATGTTTAGCTTTACTGGATTCGGACAGTTATAGCAGACTAACTTTGTGAAGTGCAGGAAATATTACAAGTCTCTGATAAATATCTTTCTATGATAATTTAGGACAAAACTTATTATTTTGTTCTGTAGAAGTTTGTAGAAATTTGTAAATTGGAATAATACGAAGAAATAGTTCAGAATTAATGAATACTAAAAGTCGTCGAATATGACTGTAATTGTTCGAGAAATATATACATCAAAAATTCGCGAGAAACAAAATCTGGCATAAGATACTGTAGCGATTCTCAAAACTAAAATCACGATAGTATGAATGCGAGAAATATCAGCAAAAATATAGTTATCATTTACAGTCTCACTAATTCTTAATTTCCGATACCCCAACAGATAATTGTTGGAACAGGTTTATGACTTGTTATTATGTAAATAAACATCTTGGAACCGTAAACATTTGAAAATATCAAGCTTCTGTTGAAAATTGAAAATAACTCATGCATCTTGGACGATCGGGTTCAACAAAATTTTAGTGATGCATGTTGCCTATGCTGCATGCAGCCATAATAAGGAGCAATCAGTAAGGTGCATGCATCTAGTATCATGCGTTTGAACAAAGACATAAAATTATCAATTGGAACAAAAACCAAAAGGCTACGGATATGCCGTTTTTACCCCTTTCCGCACACAATAAAAAAAAAACAACAACTGAATTTGAATAATTCAGTACACTATGATAGTATCACTGGTGTTTTAACTACATAATGTACATAAATCAGGTGGAATAAGTAGATCGATAAATTGATCGATTATAAGTAGATCGATCATGAAAATTGAAAATTTGAAGTTTTTTTAACGTAATGTAGTGCGGGGGAGGAGGAGAGGCTGCTGGAGGGTACTGAGCTTCATTGGTGTCAGTACGTGGTTTGTAGGGTTATATTTCTTTTTATTGGGGTTCCAGGTGGGAATTGGTTAGATAGGGTAGGTCTTGCTGGGTAGGTATAAGGGTTAGGGACGAGTGCGGGTTTTTTTTTTTTTTTTCTTCTTCTTCGTTTGTGGGGTTTTTATCACTCTTTGGTTACCAGGGGGCATTTCGTGGTGGATGGTGAAATGCACATCAAATTTTTGTTACGGATTGCTGTCGTGGTCACTCCCGTCAGTAATCTGAGATTCACTTTTTTGTGTGTATATGGCGCATAATAGAGAGGGGAAAAGTAGTTATGTTTCTTTAAATGTAAAGGGATTAAGAGAAAAGGGTAAAAGGCAGAGAATTTTTGCTTGGTGTAAGGAAAAAGGGGCAGATTTTGTATTTTTACAAGAAACATATAGTACAAGAGATGTAGAAGATAAATGGACATCGGAATGGAACGGTCAATGTGTTTATAGTCATGGAACCTCCCATAGTAAAGGAGTTTTGATTTTGGTTAATTCGTTAGTAAAATTGGAAATGAAAAAGGTGGTAAGTGATGTAGAAGGTAGATATATATTGATGTATTGTAATTTGAAAGGGTTAAGATTGATTTTATGTAATGTGTATTTTCCTGTTAGGGGAAAAGAAAAAGAGCAAATACAAATGATAAAGAATTTAGAGGGACAATTGAGGGAAATGAATAGAGAGGGTGTATCTGTTATAATGGGAGGGGATTTTAATATGATCCGTAATGAAGAGTGTGATTATGTTGGTAGAAATAAGTCAATTTGTCAGAGTAGGTTTAATTTGGAAATGGATAATTTTATGGAAGTATGGAATTTAGTAGATATTTGGAGGAAGAGAAATCCAACAAAAAAGCAATTTACATATAGACAGAAAGTACCATTTATGCAAAGTCGATTGGATTATTGGTTAATTTCAGAAGATTTAGTAGACTTTGTGGTTAAATGTGAAATTATGTCTTCAATTGCTCCGGACCATTCCGCAATAGGGTTAGGGTTTTTGGATATCCGGGAAAATCAAATAAGAAATAGGAGTTCTTATTGGAAATTTAATAACAGTTTATGTAATGATATGGTTTATGTTCAGCAAATGAAGGAAGAAATTTTGAAATTAAAGAGAGATTTACAGGAAGAGATTCAGGATAAAAGAGTACTTTGGGATTTTTTGAAATGGAAAATTCGTCAGTTTACACAAACGTACTCTAAGAAAATGTCTAAAAATAGAAAGGAAAGTAGAGAAAAATTGGAAAGAGAGGTAGCAGAGTTGGAGGATAGTTTGATTTCTCAGCCAAATCAAGAAGTATGTAAGAGACTTGAAGAAAAGAAAAGGGAATTACAGGTTAGTTATGATTATGATAAGGAAGGAGTTAAGATTCGCTCCCGCGCCTCTTGGTATGAAGGAGGAGAAAGAGATGTGAGATATTTTACGCAATTAATGGAGTCAAATAGAAGAAAAACTAATATACAAAAATTGATTAATGAAAAGGGTGATATCATTTATGATGAAACTGGTATAATTAATGAAATTAAGGATTTTTATAGTAGATTGTATGCTAAATCAGATGTAGTTTTGAATTCAGATCATGTGTTTTTTTCTGAGGACTTGCCCAGGTTATCTGAGGAGTCCAAAGATTATTGTGAAGGGTTAATAGTAGAAAGGGAGTGTATACAGGTGTTGGAAAAAATGAAACTGAATAAATCACCAGGGAATGATGGGTTAACGGTTGAATTTTATAGAATATTTTGGCCGGTTATCGGACAATTAGTAGTAGAAGCTTTAAATGAAGCGTATCATAATGGGGAACTATCGGCTTCCCAAAGACAAGCAATGATTATTTTAATTGCAAAAGAAGGTAAAGATGTTTTGCAGATTAAGAATTATAGACCTATTTCTTTATTAAATGTGGATTATAAAATTCTTTCTAAAGTTTTAACAATGAGAATTACAGAGGTTTTAGAGGAAATTATAATGGAAGATCAATTGGGGTTTTTGAAAGGTAGATATATAGGGGAAGCAATACGTATTATTGATGACATGATTTTCCATACTTCCCACTTTAAGTTACCAGGCTATTTGGTTGCAATTGATTTCGAAAAAGCTTTTGATTCCGTTGCTCACAGTTTTTTACAACAGGCCTTGTTATATTTTGGTTTTGGACCTGTATTCCGAAAATGGATTTCTACTCTTTATAATAATGCTCTTAGCTGTGTTTTTAACGGGGGTAAGTCGACAGGGTATTTTAAGATAGAAAAGGGGTTTCGACAAGGGGATCCACTGTCACCCTATCTGTTTATTTTATGTATAGAAGTGTTAGCGCATTCGATAAGAAAAGACAAGGAGATTTCAGGGTTATGTTTTGGAGGGAATGAAGTTAGACAAGTGCTTTATGCGGATGATATTACATTTTTGGTACAAGATCTTGAGTCAATCAAGAGGATCGAATTTATTTTTGATTGTTTTCAACGGGTCTCTGGACTTAAACTTAATAAAGATAAGATAAAAGTGTTGGAATTGGGAAGTAGTAAAGATAGTGCTTATGATTTTTCTTTTGGACAAAAAGTAACGGAGTTAAAGATTTTAGGGGTATATTTTACTTTGGATCCAGAGGTGAAAGAAAAATTTAATTATAAAGAAATACTTAGTAAAATAAAGAAATTATTAATATGGTGGAAGCAACGAGATTTGACATTAGTTGGTAAAATTCAGTTATTGAAGACTTTTACTTATTCTAAATTGATATATGTGGGGTCTTTAACTCCTTTGCCAGAATGGGTATATAAAGAACTGGATTTGGTTGTTTGGGAATTTATTTGGCAAGGGAAACCAAAAATTAAAAAAAACTGTGTTGGTATTAGATTATGAACGAGGGGGAGTAAAATTTATGCATTTTTCATCATTAATAGACGCTCAGAGAGTAATGTGGGTTAAAAGGCTATTTTATGGTAAACAAGAAATGAAATGGAAACAATATTTTCAGTTTGTTACTAAACATATTGGAGGTAAATTTATATTTTGTTGTAACTATTTTATTTATCTTTTGAATTTGTCTATACCGGAATTTTACAGGGATCTGTTGAAAACATGGGTGAAAACAAGGGATTTCAGAGGTAATTATAATCAAATAAGGAAGGAAGTTTTGTTTAATAATAAAATGATTCGCATTGAGGGAAAATGCAGTTTTGATGAAAAATTGTTTTTGAAAAAATGTTTTAGATTGGAACATATAATGGATAGGAATGGTAAATTATTTTCGGTTGAATATTTTTATAATAAAGGATTTAATTATTTGAATATTCTGAGTATTCAAAAGATATATGATGCGCTTCCGGTTGGTTGGAAAAGGAATACAGAGAACACAGAGATAGAGAAGAATACAAATGTAGATGAAATTACTTTTATAAGAAACGGGAAGGAAATTCCTCTGGAAAAGATTACCTCTAAGGACATTTATGTTGAATTAGTGAAGAAAGTAAGTGATGATTCTTCGGTGATAGAAAAAATGAGAAATTTATGTTTTTGTGATTTTTCTAATAGAGATATAAAATGTATTTTTAGTAGGATAAGAAGTAGCATTTTGAGTTCTGCTTTGAGGGATTTCCAATATAGATTATTGCATGGAATAGTATACACAAATCATCAATTATTTCAGTTTAAGTTCGTAAATGATAATTTATGTTCTTTTTGTCATAATGAGGAAGAGACGTATAAACATATATTTTATACATGTGATTTTGCTAGGAAAGTTTGGGGAAAATGTAGTACTTTCTTTGAATATGTGGATCTGCAACAGTTGAGTTGGGAAGAGATCTTTTTTGGTATAGAGCTACCAGATAAAGGAAAAGCTCAGTTAGTTAACCATGTTATAATTTTGGTGAAGAAATTGCTTTTTTTAGGAAGGAAAAATAAGACACCCCCAACGGAATATTTCATTAAAAAGTCTATAGAGCAGGATAGGTTAGAAGAAGAAAAATTAGCAGTTATACGTAATACGTTGTCAATACATTTACAAAAGTGGGAAAACTGGAAAAAGAATTGAGTATTTGCTTTACGTTTATTTAACAGAGTATGGTCTGCCGCACATCCACCAGGAAATGCCTTTTCCACGCACTCGTATTAAGTGTTATAATGTAAGTCAGGACACACAGGTTTCAGTTGCTTTTGAGGTTTAGTTGTGATGGGGGTTCTGGAAGGGGGAGGGGGGATGGGGTGGGGTAGTAAGAGGGAGAATGGACGGGGGTATTGAGTAGGGGGGTGGCGAGGGGGGTTGTTTTTGTTTTGTTTTTTTAACAAAAAACTTCAATCAATGGATATTGATAATTTAGGTTGGATTGTATGAAAGCTGAAAAGAAATATTTTTGGGGTAATTGATTCAGTTAATAGAAATTACTATGTAATGAAAGAAAAATTGTTAAGAGATTGATAGAATTAGTAATGTAAAACTAGAAAAGAAGAGATGTTTATATGGATTGTACATATTGATTGTGAAAAAAATGTACCACAGTGTATCAAAACATGTTAAACCGATGTAAAGTTTTGGTATCAGTGTTGCATCCAAGGTTGAAAAGGACTATAAAATTGGTCCGGAGATTTTTGTATAAATTTATTTGCATATTATGTTTCCATTGATGAAGAATAAAATATTCTTTAAAACAAAAAAAGAAAATGAATCGTGCGTCTTGCACGATCGAGTGCAACAAAACTTTGATGATGGATGTTGCCTATGTTGCATGCATAATAATGAAGCACACAGTAAAATGCATGTATCTAGTATCATGCGTTTGAACAAAGACATAAAATTATCAATTGAAACAAAAACCAAAAGACTACGGATATGGCGTTTTTGCCCCTTTTCGCACACAATAAGAAAAACAACAACTGAATTTGAATAATTCAGTACACTATGATAATAACACTGGTGTTTTAACTTCATAAATCAAGTGGAATAAGTAGATCGATAAATTGATCAATTATAAGTAGATCGATCGATCATGAAAATTGAAAATGAATCGTGCGTCTTGCACGATCGGGTGCAACAGAACTTTAATGATGGATGTTGCCTATGTTGCATGTACACTGAAGCAAACAGTAAGGTGCATGTATCTAGTATCATGCGTTTGAAGAAAGACATAAAATTATCAATTGGAACAAAAACCAAAAGGCTACGGATATGGCGTTTTTGCCCCTTTTCGCACACAAAAAGAAAAACAACAACTGAATTTGAATAATTCAGTACACTATGATAGTATCACTGGTGTTTTAACTTCATAAATCAAGTGGAATAAGTAGATCGATCAATAAGTTGATCGATTATAAGTAGATTGATCAATCATGAAAATTGAAAATGTATCGTGCGTCTTGCACGATCGGGTGCAACAAAACTTTAATGATGGATGTTGCCTATGTTGCATGCACAATAATGAAGCAAACAGTAAGGTGCATGTATCTAGTATCATGCGTTTTTAGCCCTTTTCGCACATACAATAAAAAACAACAACTGAATTTGAATAATTCAATACACTATGATAGTATCACTGGTGTTTTGACTACATAAATCAATTGGAATAAGAGATCGATCGATAGTAATTTGATTAGAATGGGAGAATACACTGATGTGACCCGTCGGCACAATACCCCGATAAAGTCGCATACCCCAAATGTATAAGGAAAATTGCAAAATATTGTAATTGAGATGGAGAATAATTATGAGGGTGAAATGTCCTTCGATATCAAAAGTTCAACGTCCATTACTTGCTGCAAGTGTTAGAAATGTTTTTTACTAAAAGTATTTAGTTCTATCCCTTTTCGTAATTATGTTGTACGATAAGCGACTCCATCAGGGCACCGCGACAACAGGTCACATTATAAGCTTGCTGCGATAAAACTAACCCCTGTCTATAGTTAGGGGCAGAATATGTTGGCCGCGGGAAGCATTAGACCTGCAAGCTAAAAATATTCAAATTTTATGCATATTTGTTAAACAAGAGCAAGCCAGAGAATCAGTGAGCAAGCAGGTATGTTCCATTGTAACATGTGTAAATTTACTTGAGATCTAAATGGTTGCTTTGCATAACAGATAATGAATTTCCGAAAGCAACATAAGCATGAAAACGTGTGAATCTATATGGTGCCCTCGTTATCGCAGTAACTGTTACATAACCACTGTCAAGCAAACGCCAAGAGGGCTGAATGAGCCAAGTTCGTTGACTTATTTAAATCGTGATTGCTACTCAAAACAGGATATGCTACTACATATTTTGGAAGGTGTGAAACGAATCTTAATGGTTGTAGAAAAAGAACAAGTATCTATGCAATCTCAAGTGGTATGCATTGAATCGGTCTGCATTTTATGCCTCACGCATATTAAACCAGTAATACACTGTAATGAGATACTGTCACATAGTAGAATTAGTTAATATAATGTATAACCGACAATGAGTGCCTATTTTGTTTCAGACATGAGATATAACTTTTCAATGCATTTGGCATTTTCTGAGAAATAGAAATTATTACTGTGTGAAGAAATAATCACATAGCTTCTCTGAAACAAGAGGTACATTACTCAAATTTATATGGGATGCCGTCATGTTTGCGCCACTTCCCACTGAAAAATCTCAGTTTTGTACCTGTTGCGTACAGATTTTGGACCTCTTTTACCCACTTCCTTTTTTCTTGTAGGTCGATGGGGGTTAAGTCATCAACGATAAAGTAACGATCGTTTTTTAAGGGTATCACGCGCTCGGCGCATCACATCTACTTTATCACGATAGGAAAGTAATTTGATGAGGATATGACGTGGTTTACCTTCATATCGCCTACCATCGCGATGTGCGCGTTCGACTTTACTATTGATGTTGAACTTCTTCTGGAGGATGTCCTCAGCAATCTTAATGCAGTCCTCGCGCTCTCCTTCTTGTGCTTCGGGGATACCGATAACTCCCTGCTCGAACGTTATTCCTCCTTGAAAATCGCTCATTCTTGTTTGCAGCCATTGCGTGTAACTCAAGCTTCGACTTGAGCTGCGTTATTTCGTTCTCCATGTCGCGGACCTTCTTGTCGAGATACTCTTGATTTTTTTGCAGGTCGTCGATACGTTTGCGTTCGAATTCAAGCGAGGCGCCTAGATTCGTTTCCAGCTCGGTCAGCTTACTGATGAAGTTGTCGACTGCCTTGCGAATCGTAGCTTCAAATCGCTCCGTCGCTGCTCTGAAGAAATTTTCCAGATTAGCCGGCAATGGTGTAGTATCGTCTCCGTGCGCTTGTTGCTGTCCGGGAGTCGGTACAGGTTGGTTCGATGGTGAAGCAGCCATGTTTGATGTATTGGGAACCCCGAGTTCATTGTCTGAGCTATCGGAAGCAATGGATTCCGGGACCGCTGACAAGACACGGTTGGTGGAGCATGCTGCGTTCGAAATTGGCGGGCTGCCGTGACGTGGAACTGCTGGGTTGGGTGTGCCAAGGTTGCCGTGGGTAGATGCACCAGCTCTGGTTGTCCTGGGTGGATTTTTTCGAGTAGTTGATTTGACTGGTTGAGGATTCATGCTGGTTCAAATATAGCTTGAAAGTAATCACAATAAATTACTGACCTCAACAATGTTGTTTGCAGCAGTCTAGGTTCAAATGAATGTCCTAAATTCCAAAATATTTCCAAGATTTGAGAGACCTGCAGTTGGATGCGTCTTCACTCTAAGGGCGCCATCTATCTGTTGTCACAGTAACTGTTGTCACAGTTACTGTGACAACATCTACATGTTTTACATGACTTTGCTATTCGACTTTTCTGAGGCTCATTTTATTTTCTTCATATCATTGTGGTACATAGTTCATTGCATGAAATTATTTTAGAACATGTGAAATGAATACCTAAACATTTGCCCTTATCATCAAAATTGGATTTCGCACCCTTCATATGTATCATATCATTCCTATGATATCAGGGGTTAAACTGCATAACATTACAAATACTATATGTATGGACAACTTCAAACCTTCAGACAGTTACAAAATAAAGCGTAGATTTATAATACAGATAAATGGGAAAATATGATTATACAAAACAAGCAATACCCATCATACCCATTATATGTGACGTACAGCACAATAAGGACATATCATACACCTTCACAAACAAACAGGACTAAAACAAAATAATAATGCTTGTTAGTAGCCATGTACAGATAATATTCCTAAAACGAATTATCGTTGCATGGATTTAGTAACCGCGAAAAACATTGTATGTTATTTGATAAATATCTGAGGAATTTTCATCGTGTGCGACGTGCAGGTTATTCTCTCACTATGCAAATGCGTGGGTGGAGAAGTATACCGTCCGACCTATACTTTTATGCTGCAATCAGGGTGTATACTAATGTAACAAACTGAACTGTGTTGATCACATCAGTATATGTGCTCTTCTGTTCTGAGGTGACCGGTATATTATATAGCTCTTCTGTGCCTTTGAATTCCAAGTAAACTTTTGTTTTGGAAACAAACGTCTCTTCTGTGTCTTCTTGTGTCTGATAACTCCTTGATTAAAATGACTCCAGAGTGGTGGCATAATTTCCTGAGGATACATTAAAACGAGCAAGTTTCGTGGACTTCGTTGGATTTGGGAATAGTTGGGCAACGTGTCTTGCTACATATACCCCTTGCCCAAGATCCAAGTTCCAGCCATCGTCAAAGTATATGGGAGTATAGTGGCAATGTAATACGTCGCATATACCCTGAGCCCATGATCCTAGTTCGTTATCGTCGCCAGAGGAAGTGGGAGAAGTTAGAACAGTGCGTTCTAGTATCCACCCCGTGCCCACAAACGATACTTGTGTCACCAAATGACTGAGAAAGGTGTCCCACGTTAACGTGACAGAGTTGGTAGTAAAAATAGGTGTACCAATTTAATAACATTCACAAGTGACGCCTTTGAGTGACGGCAACCTCCTTGTGATGGTGACACCATGGACCTACCACACATGGATATACATCGCTCATTTATTAATTCAAACACCTGTTTCTGAGAAAAGCGTAACAATAACATTCTAAAGATGCTTTCCTGCTTTGATCTCATCATGCATCACCGACAGCCAGCCTGGAGTGAAAACAAGACGGCGCTTTGAGATATCTAAAAACTACATGGGCATAAGTTAAACAACTCTCTTAAATCAAGAAAAATGCATGTGCGGTTGTAGTATACATTGAGAAGTCATAGCTCAGTTAAAATAATTTCCGAAATGCACGTACGTACCTTACGAGAGAAAACAAGCAGGTTGGTTGTAATTTGTAATCTTATTTTTTTTCCCATTATTCGCACATTGTTCCAGAGTAAACATGGACAATAATGGTAGACGACATGTAGATGTCCTACCTTTAAGCAACGTTACATGTCCGTCCACAAGCGTCCACTTCAGTAATCACTGATTTTGTGTCACGAAATTTGTCATGGTTCAATTCAAATTCAGTGAGAAATCCTGTTTACCTTCGGGAGCAGTGATTTTAAAAGTGTTCAAGATATCATATTTGATGCATATGTGTAGGTCATTTGTATCACAAAACATCTTACCATATGAGATTTTCGCAATAAGTCTAGGGTATAAGGAGATATCATTGTTTTTATCAATAAACCATGACTGTAGACGGTACAGTCTAGAAACATTTCCATTATGACTATTGTTCACTTTTTTTATTTAAGAATACTTAACATTATATTTTATTACTATAGTATACTGATTCAAATTTCTACATTGGTTGTTTCGATCCCAAACTCACATTTTGGAACTATTTTGAAGCACTAATGCTGGTTATCTGGACTGTTTCATCTGCAAATGGTAAATTATGCCTTTAAGTCTGAAAAGGTACCTTAGAGAAATAAGAGCGAAATGAGGGAAACGTTTTTTGTTTTGTTTTTTATCAGTGACGATGAACGATTACACAATCGCCATTGTCCAAACATCTGAATGTATTCATCAAGATGCACATAATCACGTGGCGGCGATGCAGGACGGATCGAGGAAAGGTCTCCGTTCATGTGTGCAGTAGGTGAATGGTTACACATTCTAGTTATGGTGCGGATGGTTAACTTTGTATGAGTGACGCTTGTGTTGGTGAGCTGTTTCTGAAGCAACATATTACATTTTATGGCGCAAAGACACATGCTGTAGTTTAATTAAAAAGGATCGATGTAAACTGCAAATACACGAACCCCGCCTTTCTCGGCTATCCCGACACGTGTCAGTACGGCTCGCGGAGGTAATTTGTATTACAGACAATCAAATACAAAAATGTAGGCCCCCTAATATACTCTCACATAACGAAACGGCGAGTTCGTCACAACCGTATCCGGGCAATTACCCCCGGAGGGCAATTACCCCCCGGCTAAATACTAGTTAGTGGTAAGGTTAGAGTTAAGATTAGGGTTAGGGTTAGGGTTAGGTTTAGGGTTAGGATTAGGTTCAGGATTAGGATTAGGATTAAGGCCAGGGGAAGGGTCCGGGGTAATTGCCCAGGGGGTAATTGCCCTAGACCCGTCACAACACCTGTACACATACGTCATATACATTATGCAAGCACACACACACACACACATGAACACACACATAGGCTTATGCATACAAACACACACACACACACACACACACACATACACTATGCGATATGCGACATTTATGGCATATGTGTATATAGGGTTCCTACATCACATATGCATACAAACATACACATATGCATGTAAACACACAGGTAATACTTATCTCCCCCTCTGACCCATTGTTTTCTCAAATAAAAACATTGAAGGTTAATTAGATTCTTACTTTTTATGCATAAATACACGTTCAACCAACTTCCCTCGGTGTTCAATGATTTCCTAATCCCTAATAATTTCAATATTCTTTCTTACCAAACTCGCCGTTCAAATGATTATCTTGAATACCAAGAATTGTTGTAGCACAAAAATCCTAAAACATCATGGCCATTTATGTTTGATTTTTTTTAGATCTATTCATTTATTTTAAAATACTTTAAAAATATGGTGCTAATTCAATATATGTCTGAATGGTAGAGCGTTTTGCAATTTAAATGTTTTGTGGGGGGGTTTGTTTGTTGTTGTTGATATTCGCTTTTATAGTTAAAATAAGTGTTCGGAACTGAACGTACACAACAAACATGAAGATTAACACATACAACTCATTTCCATTTTTAAACATTTCACAAGCACCGCTGAACCCCCCCCCCCTTTTCTTCTCTTTATTCTTCCCTCTCTCTCTCTCTCTCTCTCTCTCTCTCTCTCTCTCTTTATCCCCACTCAGTGAGTGGTGACTTGAATATAATTATATTGTTACTATGTCATATTGTTTAGACAATCATTTCTGAGGCCATTATGGTCGTCAAGGGTTTGCTTATGATGATGGTCTCCTGTATTATCTATGTTGCTTAATTTGTATTTTGAAAGGCAGGTACACAGGATCCTATGTTTGCATATAATGTATTATGCATAAAATAGCCCCTGCTCGTTTTCATTTTGCATTGTGATAGAATAATTTTTGAACATTAGATTTAATCATTTACTTGTTTCAACTGTCAGACTCAATTGATACTGTTGTCAATACGTTAGTTCAATTGATTTAATATTACATTTACGTATGACCAAAAAAAAAAAATCGGAAGTAAAATCAAGCAGTCAAGAATAAGGCCGAACTCGTTGCCTTCATAATGCAGGCTGTAGTGATATACAGCTGTATTGATGCTGATGATAAGGGGCCGATATTCTCTGTAATTATCATGAACAAGAGTATGAAACCTTAAAGAAATAGGATTATATTTTGCATAATGAAGATTTGAGTGGAGGCTTGGTTATAACTTTTAACTGTGATTAAATTGTAATTTGATTGTGATTGAACTTTTAAAATTGACTGACCCAATCTGGGCATTTTCGTACACCTTTAGGCATGAGATACACCTCCTAAATGATAATAAGGGCGAATATCTCTCTTTAATTGTCGCAATTAAAAGGCATACGCCTGCATGATTGCTTTATCTTCAAAATATTAGGTTCAATAGATACTTGTACTTTATTCATTCAGTTTGCTCATAACTTCTGAGGGTTCGTCATTGTATGAATAATGATAATCATTTAAATTCAATAAGTAAATCTAGCCTTCAGCAAGTATGGCCTGTCAGCATATTGACACAAGGTACAATGTCTAGGCCACGGGGGTTAAATGTTTACCATTGAAGGTACAGCATAGTAAGTAGGTAACTTCGCCTACATTGGACCGTTATTCTACGTTAAATGGATATTTCGTGCGTGTAGGTTATTTCTATTAAATGATTCGGATATTTGTGACTTTGTGCATAGCGCTCTATAATACATGATAATATTATCTCAATTATTTTCCCGTTTGTTACGATGATTTGATATGGCTTAAATTTTGTTTGATTCTTCTCGTTGGTCTCTTTCATGCAAAATCATATAAAAGAACATAATCATTGCAACTGATTGACAAATTGCTCTACATCGACGTAAATAAGCACTGAATTGATCAGTGTTTTAGTAGTGGCGTACATACTCGAGCAGGTTTCGAACCTACGACCTCCTAATCACCGGACAGGAGTCATCTCCACTAGATACGTCGATGTAGGGCAATTTGTCAATCAATTGCAATGAAAACACCTCGACGGAAGAATTTCATGAAATTGAACATAAACATTAGTGCAGTATCTTTCGATAATTTCCCGTGTCAAACGGTAAGTTTTCTTTTTCCTGTAGTATAAATTAATCTATCATTGTTTAGTCTTACTATCATTTCCAGTTATTAGATGTGATTCCCCTTACACTTTCACTTCGTTTCTGAAACATCAACGTCTATTCTCCTTCTTTGAATTACATTACTTGAGTCAGTGCAATAACCCACAACACACAACCCACAACCCACTGCATACACACAAAGGAAATGATGAAGATGAGTTGATGACGTCACAAACATCATAACTTTTCCATTCATTTGCACACACACACACACACACACACACACAAATCTCTTTCTCTCTCTCTCTCTCGTCATATTTCCCTTTCTTTGTTTTTTTTTTGTTCACCATATATCGTGTGTATATATAATGTATATTTCTGTACATTTTTCTTTTTTTTTCTTTTCATCAATCGTATTTCACTCTTATTTACTTTGTTATAGTTGTTTTGTATACTTTTTAAATTTATTTGCAATTCTGTATTATTGAATTAATAATGTGATATGAGTTTTTACATTGGACTCCAGAGTATGGGTTGTAGAGTAAAATAAAGTTTCAACTTTCAACTTTCAACTTTCAACATGGTTAGGAAATAGAACCTGCGTGAAAGCCATTGCGCACTCGGTAAAAATGGCACTACTACATTAACTGATCTCTGTAGGGAATCTTATTATGAAGATGTCAGGGGACACTTCTCTACCCAGCGCCATCTTATTGTATTTCCGAAAAGAAATTTTCACATAGTCATAGTGCAGTGGTTACTGGCACTTTTGAGAAAGGAAGAGGAGGGACAGAAACAACGGATACAGGACTTAACAAAACCAGATTACCTACATTAGGTGAAAGACTTCATTCCATGCAAGTTCTATTTCTTTGAACCTTGTACATTATACCCGGGCGTATTAATACCATTATTAAATGCCATCCAAAAGCCATTCGGCAGCTCCGTTCTAGAATAGTACCTTGCGAACGCTAGATGGCGCTATGCCATGTTACAGCGCGTCATCGCGATTTTTTTTTTTTTTTGCAAGACAGTGTACCCTCTTCAGTCCCAAAAATAATAGATGAAATGTAGAAAGGATGTGCGGGAAACGATTATGAATATGACAACTTATTTTTGAACAGTAATTGGATTCTTCTTTATTTGCAATGAAGCCAAACTGCACTAATTTGCTATATTGTTTCCCTTTTTTTCTCTCGTCCTAAGCATCTAAAGACTTCACACAGTACGAAATGACTTCTTTGGACGATTGATCATCGTGGTCGTGATGGCGTTATTTACATGAGAAATAAAACTCTTCTTAGGTGCAGTTTTTGTGTTTTGGATAGTGGGCTGACGCTGAAGTTGTTGATTGCTGCCAGTTTATTCTCAAATATCCCATTACGGGGAGTGCATGCAACCGTTACGAAAGGAGTACCTGTACTCGGATATTTACAGACGATCGCTCAATAAACTTTATTGTTTGGAACGCGTGCTGGCGCTGCATCCTGAGCGCGGGCTCTGTCCCGGGCAGCTGATGGTATTAATTATTTGGTCTTGTCACTACAGCATGTCTACGGTCTTTTCAGTCATATAAACATGTATATAGTATTATTTTAATCTAGACTTTAAAGGGGAAATTCCATCCTCATGTTATTTTGCTTCGTATTAAAACAGAAAAATTAAGGTAGATCAGTGGATTAGAGATTTTGTTGTTGTTGTGGTTTTTGTGTTTGCGGGGGGGGGGGATCAGACACACAGAAAAGTTACAAAGTGATATAGTGTAAAGAGTAAGACAAATTGGCAACTGTGTGACGTAGGTGATGGAGCAGCTCTCCCTTTGTTTTGGACACAAAGTGACACAAACTTTCGTTTTCCCAAATATTTTGGCACAGACGGAACTTATCTTTTGCTGAGGAGGACATACGAAAGCGAATCAACGTCATCATATATCAAAAACACATCTGAAGAAAATTTTGCTCATGAGAAACAAGAAAATTTGTGACGTCACAAATGTTCATGTTTCTCATAACTTGATAACTCTGTATTATCAAGTTGAGTAGATGAAATTGAGAGCTGCTCAACTTAATAACACAGAGTTATCAAGCTATCTTGCTCCAAACATTAAAAGTTCCTACTCTATTTGTGTTTCTAATTTTCCCCCAAAATTTGCACTGATCTATTTTTCTGATTTTTCAGTTTTGATGCAAAGCAACACACTTTCAGGATAAAGATCCCCATCTAACATGTTTTAAACACTGAGAAGGTACCTGCGTTCAATGTTGTGTTCAATGAACTGTCCTTTTCAGTTGCAGATGGATGAAAGTCAAATTGACACATGTACCGCTTCGTACCATGTTTCTTTCATGAACATAAATAAACTATTGAACTGAATTGAATTGGATTGAAATAATTGTCTCCTTGTCGGTAAAATAACATGATGTCTATGCATTTCTCAAGCCATCTCCAATGGGCATCCGCTTTAAATATATATATATATATATATATATATATATATATATATATATATATATCCCCAAAGTAAGTCAGTCATAAAAAAAACAGACAAGATGGGACTAGAGTTAAGACTCTAAGGACGAAATGATTAACAAAAATAGAAATGATTAAAAAAAAAAAAAAAACATGGTCATTGAAGACTCACGGGAGTATGCACAATATTATGTTCGATTATGAGAGAAGTTTCAAGTGGTCTTGTCTTCTAGTGGTCAAGCTTCTTTTTTTTTTTTGAGGAGGTGGGGAGCAAGGACCGGAGTTTATCGAAAAATAAAATAATCCATGCATTGTATTATCTAGCTGTGGAGAATACAGCAAAAATCCTGTGATCCCAGACAGATCATAAAGGTACTATACACACATGGACAGAAAACTGCCACATTTCTGTGACAAATTTGGTCTTAGCCAATCGGATGCAAGTATTTCCGTAGATTATAACAACAATGACAACTTGTCACTGACAACAAGTTTTATGAAACAGGGCCCTGTATTTTTTTATTTTATAATTTGAAAACATTCATCTATGATTATGGATGTGCAGATAGTTTTCTTGAAGTTATGATTTAAAAATTCAATATTTTCTTATTGTTTTTCTGTGTTTTTTCAGCAGCTTTAAGCGCAGATTTCTCTACTCAACAAGAATGTAGTTAACTAGTTTTGTCATTATACTTTATTTTTTGTTCAAGTAATTATATACATACGTTTATATACAAATTAGAATCAATTTCTATGACATCATATTTCATAATTATATATCATAATTAATTTTCAGTTGTACTTCACATTTAAAAAGAAAACAATGATTCTTATGTTGTATGACGGCTACAATATTCCTGAAAGTAACATAAGTGTATATCTATTTCTGAATGACAAGTAAGTCATGGTCACGATGGTAATGACGAACCGTAGAATGTAGATGACGAGCTGTATGTAGAATGTCCCAGTCCTGACTCCATCAGTTTTAGTTTCGTAAAATAACTGATCATGATGAAGAGTTTGATCCGAAAATGAGCTAGGCGGCATTTTTAAAGTAAGTCCAACAGTAGATAGAGAATAATAAAATCTTTCCAGTGATACCTGATTTGTAGCATAGAAAAGAGTATTCTTGAAGTTATGATTTGAAAGTACTAAAACTTTCTTATCATTTTCTTTGTTTTCACCACCTTATATTACAAATTAATATTCGAACTCAACAAGGTTGCAGTAACTAGTTTTGGGGTCAAACTCTTCTTTTTACAAGTGATTACATGCCCACATGCGTTGTTATACATATTGCCATCAGTTACTATAATATTATATATATATATATATATATATATATATATATATATATATATATATATATATATATATATATGTGTGTGTGTGTGTGTATATCACAGTAGTACTTGACATTCAAAACGGAAATCATAATTCATTATCGTTTTGTTGCACTGCCTTATAATGGCTACAACATTCCTGAAAGTGACATTAAGTATATCTATTTCTGAATGACAAGTAAGTCATGGTCATGATGGTGATGACGAACCGTAGAATGTAGATGACGAGCTGCATATAGAATGTCCCAGTCCTGACTGCATCAGTTTTAGTTTCGTAGAATGACTGATCTCGTTAACCTGTCCATGCAATGTCTTTATAGACGATGCACTATACGTGGTCCGGGTGACATACTGGATTAAGAGTGGTTTCTGTCCGGTTTCACTCCGCAGCGTAGGCCTGAATGACCAAAAGAAACAAAAATGAAAAACAAAAACGAAAAGGAAAGGGAAGGACTGGTCACGTGGTTTGGTCTAGGAGAGGTATCTCGTCACGAGAATCCTGTGCAGCGTTTGGGAATTTTAGTTGAACTTACCCGTGTTGGGATTCCCGAGCAAAAGTACTTTCTTTATGGGCTATTGTCCAGTAGATCATATAACTTTCCTTGCCTTTATTTGTTTTACCTTAATCGTAAATTAGCTTTCTACCATGAATTGGTGACTTGCTTGTAAAAGAGGAAGGATTACAGTCACAGTCACTTCTCGGTTAAAGTATCAGTTTCTTTGTTCTTTAACCTTTCTCTTCTTTTCGAATCAGTATTAGTTCCATGCTGTTGGATATCTACCAAAGATAATTTCTGAGTCTATTTTCAATCATATCCCATACTCTTTAAATTGTCGCTACTGCTTAATAAGGTAAGCCAGAGATTGTCTGGGCATAGTAATGTTTTGTTTTTAGAAATGTTTTGATTTCATTTTTTTTTTATCTTATTTTTAATTGACTCTCTTTTCTTGTTCTCTCTAATCATCATTAACGATACACAATTTGATTCATATAATGTCACGTGCTATACAAATAAGTTGAACAAGTATAGAACAATACGTGTCACATGCACTTGGCGCTGTTACATGCCAGCTGGATTTTTTTTAATATGATAATGAAATTTATATAATAACAATCGTCATGTGATATATATCATCAATACGTACACCACTTCCGACTCTCTACATGCGGAAAGTATTTTGTATGCGAACGTAAAGAATAAATTCTACTTTTTCGTCAGAGCTCGTTGACAACACGTTTATGTTACAAGAAAAAACATTTCCGACGATGAAAACAGTTTGAGAATTTGATTGTAAGTTTAAGAGAACTTGATTGCAACTGTATATAATACCAACCACGACAGAAATCAAGATTCGAAACGATCGAAAGAAAAAAAGCGCAAACATTTTACACCATCTTTAGGCTGCACATACAGAGCATGGGCTATTGCTTGTCAGCCATGCTACTGTGCTGGTCATATGGCCGTATACAACTAACTGTCTATTGCTGAATTTCCTCCACTCAGAAGAATGTCATTGAATGAGCCAAGTCTGTCACTCCGCTCCCCCCCCCCCCCCCCACACACACACACACACACATTCAAAGTTTTCTTCCACTTTCACTTTTTTAAAACTCTGATATATCTTCCGCTTTTTACTCCCACTTCGGCTATTTCTCCCGGATCTGTGAGATATCAGCTGTTTTTAGGCTCGTTGAAGCTGACATTTGGTTTGACCTTAGTGTCATCATAACGCATTTAAGACATTACTTTAATCTCTAACAACCTTTCTTAGTAAAAGTAATAAAACGCAAACGTTGTATTTCTATTTATGCTGTATTTCTTAAAGATGTGAAATAAACTTGATACTGAGATTTGAAACTTGAATGAAACATTGCACTTTGCATGGTCAGTTTTAGTGAGAAAATGACAAAAAAAAAACCCTTGATCATTGTTTTAGTTATCATTCATGTTGTGACAAATAGCTACTGCTAATTAGTAACATTAACTAAATTAGTATTATTGATATCATCATTATCATTATTCTATCATTTGTTTTCATTAATGATTTTGTATTTAGTTTAAAAAGTACAAACAACGAAACTGACTGATCACCGTGTATTTCGTTGAAAAAAAAGGAAAAATAACGAAACTGGACAATTCATCAGCTTAACACCAGTTCCTAACCCCTCGTAAAAAGCAACCAGTTCAAGAAGTTTCTGCTCCGAGCCAGGTCATTTAAATGTCATTATAGCCACGATCAAAGTAATCGGAGACCTCGATTTTCTTCTTTCGCCAAACCAACAAAGTTCCGTGAGGTATTGAAATATGATGTTTGATGTAGAATCGTATAATTTGTTTAACCGTCAGAAATGACACGATTCCCAACATTTTCCTCCATATTACCTTTCGTAATTAGATAATTCCACCGCAGTTGCGGATCCAGGGGCGCACCGCCCCTTTATTTTTTCTTTTTCATATATTTCGATATATTGTACATGTGGTTGTTTTTCTGGGATTCTGTAATCGTTACAAATTGAAAAGTATTTGGCAATTGTTCCACGCGAAACACATCGAAATGCACTATACTATAATATAATACACTGTACTGCCGTTTCCTACCACTGTCGCGTGTAAATTACTGTCCTTATCATTACAAACATGACTAAATCGAACGATGTATGTTTACCTGTTCAATGTAAACATACACATACACACTAAGTTCATCTATTTAATAATGCTAAATCGCTTTGTATCTTCGCACCCTTCTTCAGTTACAAGGGTCAATAATTCAGTCACAGTTTCGTCTATATTTCAAACGACGGATACAAATCAGCGTCTTGGCAAACAATTTACAAACACTCCATATCTCCTCTCCATGACCCTATCTGCTGTATGCACTTTGGAACCTTGTCTTCCGTGACCTTAGATGCATTAAAGGGATGGTACAGTTTGGGTTGAGATGGGGCATAAAGCACGTTTCCCATAGGCACCTGCCAGAATATACTCGGAACTAGCCTTCAACGGTTAATGGCATCGCTTTGTTTTACTTTGTTTTTTGGATATCTCAGCAAATTCAAAACCGATTTTCATCAAATAAACTTTGAAATCCTCGTAGAATCGTATGCTCTGGAACATTTCATATAGTATAGTTTCTGAGTATCTCACAAAAAGTTAAGAGCTGAATAACACTCAACGTACAAACCAAGATTCATCCCAACACAATGCACACCGCATTGCACCGCACGTCCTTCACACAATACTTCCCACTCAGTGAGTGGCAAGATTTTCTTTATGTATCTCTTTATTGTGCCCTTCGCACAATTACTCCCCACTAAGTGAGTGGCAAGATTTTCTTTATGTATCTCTTTAACTGGGGCCATCTTCCTCGTCAAGCTTAGCTTATGATGATGGTCCCCTGCATTTCATTTTTATCATTTCCTATTGCTTCCTTTCATATATGATATTCGTTCTTGAAAAAAAAAATGTATGTAAGATCCAAACGTTACGAATATTAGCTGTGTAAATGACTTTGAAAGTATTTTGTTGATTTGTTGATTTGTATTGATTTTGAAATGCAGAAATAAAAACTGAACTGAACTTAACCAGTACTATGCCATCTCTTTAGACATCTTAAAGGGGCCCTGAAATCCAAATGCACGTTGATTTGTGTTGATTTATGATACCCTCAACATCACTTTTGCGGTGAAACGAATATCTAGAAATATTCCATATATTTTGAATGATTTTTTCTTCTATTTTTCTTCAGATTACTTGGGAACGCCCCCAAAAAAATCCTTCCAAACCAATCAATATTAATATTCTTGAGATGACATCATCTGTCAATCATTGCTAAAGTACTAAAATGTTTAACAAAAGACATTGGAATGCACCTTCCCCTCGACTCGGCATAACTTGCATGTTCCCTCGCCATGTCTTTTGTTAGTCACATTAATATGACAGAAACATGCAAGTTATGTTGAGTCGAGAGGAAGGTGCATTCCAATGTCTTTTGTTAAACATTTCAGTACTTTAGCAATGATTGACAGATGATGTCATCTCAAGAATATTAATATTGATTGGTTTGGAAGGATTTTTTGGGTAAGCACTATTTGGGCACCCGTCCCGCTTCATCATGAATATTCATCATCTACATGTATCCGTAATATCGTGGAAATACACGATTTTGATATTTCCCTGCAGCGTTTTTACATTTCCCGATAAAACTTAACATTTTTCCATCTCCCGGCGAGACGTTTTAACATTCCCCGTTGATGCAATTTTTCGAGATTTTTATATTTCCCGGCGATACGTTTTTACATTCTATAGCACGTATATCCAGCGTTCTGCCATTTACTAGTACAGTATCTTACTGCCTGATGAATATTCATAATGAAGCGGGACAGGTGCCCAAATAGTGCTTACCGATTTTTTGTGGGCGTTCCCAAGTAATCTGAAGAAAAATAGAAGAAAAAATCGTTAAAAATATATGGAATGTTTCTAGATATTTGTTTTACCGCAAAAGTGATGATGAGGGTATCATAAATCAACACTAATCAACATGCATTTGGATTTCAGGGCCCCTTTAAGTTGAAATTTATATCATAATTTATCCTCTCTTTCTCTATCTCTTACTAATAGTGATGGTAACAATGAAAATGATAATAATAATAATAATAATAACAATAATAATAATAATAATAGTATTAATAGTAATAATAATGATAATAGTAATAACAATAACAATATATACATAATATATATGAAGACTTTTAAAGCAAAATGGGCTACGGGTCATTTCTTAAATATTTTAAAGTAAATCCACCATCAGTGATAGAGAGAAGTGAAACTTTTCCAGTGATACCGTCCTCACCTGTAATATAAGAAGGAATACTCGTAATGTTATGATTACAAAAATTCTGTATTTTCTTACTATTTTCTCTGTTTTTTTAGAGGTTTTAATTGCAATTATCTTTACTTCACAAGAATGGAGTTAGTTCATTTCATGTATACGTGTGTGAATGTGTGTATGTGTGTATGTGTGTGTGTGTGTTAGTAAGAGTGTATGTTTTGGAAATACAACAAGAAAAAAACAACAACTGAATATACGTTCATAACTAGTTCGGGTGTCCAAAAATATTAAATGACTGTACATCCTTGAAAATGACCTTGATACACAAAAAGCAAACGCAACACACACGCACACACACACACACACACACGCACACACACACACCCATACACACACTTACACACACATTTGATATTGGATTTGAACTCAAATCAGTTTTTGTTTACCGCCAAACACTCAAGAGTTCTCTTACAGACCACTGCAAACTCTACCAAATATTGACTTAAATATCCCCTTTATAGCATAACGCTTAATTTACCGTATGCATAACCGCTTTATCAGCGGAAGTATAGAATGGGTATTTCTTTATTACGTTGAAGTGAAACCTGAAATGAATGCAGTGCACTAAAACAAATCGAAAAAAGCAGTCAAACTTGGAAAACAGATGCATCTGTTATCGTTTTTAAAGATTGGAACTCTTCCAAGTGGAATTCCTCCAAACGGACCCTAGAGTTATACTTGTTTGGTTGTTCACTTATTTCATTGTTTACAGATTTCTTCGTATTCTTTTGTTCAAATATCTTGCTTTCTTTTCTTGTCACACTTTAGCCTGCCGCTCCTATCTACGTATAAGGAAATCATTTAAAAAAAAATCTATCATGTGCTCTTTTAAAGATACAGTAATGCTCTTCCTGAAACAATCTTAGGTGTGTGATGAAATCATAACATTTTGAGAACAATGATTTCTTTTACGAGCAAATTTAGCAGTCTCGATAGATCCTGTACATTCATTAATATGAGTTTTTATATGATTATATTTGTCTCGATGGCATCTTTGTTATTTTTAGAAGTTTTTTTTTTCTTCAGTGTATAACAAGCGAGATGTCTTCTCAACAGACATTTGAGATCTTTTGACCATCCTTTCTATCACTCAAGATATTTCCTCTTTTGTCTTCGATCAAAGAGATCACGGCAATGTTAATCACCTTGGTTGTTATCTCTACAATTATATGTTCACCTCAATTCAGTTTTGTTTTTACCTTCCACTTTCAATGCAGTGTAATAAAATTTAACCAAGTGTCGGCATGACTTTATAATGGTGTGCATTGATATGAAGTACAATCGTATGAAAAACATAATATTATAAAGTTATTTTCTTGCGTAATGTTTATAGTGTCTATGATTGCATTATTTCTGCGCTTACAGAACACAGTAATTGATATTTCACGATTTACAACATAAAGCTCATTAAATTGCAAAAAGAGACTAGACTTGGAATTTGTCAACACTGACAAATTAGGTGATCCGATCTGTTCGTAAATCAACGATTTGAGTCTCCTGATCCCAATAGGCATGACCATACCGGTTTCATCTGTGTTTAGTGGACATTGGCCGTGTGATGTTTGGATTCTCATTTAGAAAAGGTAGTCAGACCTGACATCTATGGTACACAATTCCGTATACACTAACGAAGATACAAAATGAAGTATATTTGACCTTTGACCCCAATTTGCACAGACAAGATGGCATCTGAGCAAAAAGTGGTTATTTTGTGAAATGATCCTTGTAACATGGTCTTTACGTGTGCAAAATATGGGAAAGATAGGACATGTATTCACCAAGATACAGGATGATACATTTATGAACTTTGACCCTAATTTACATACCCAAGATGACGTCTGATCAAGTAGTTGTTATTTTATGAAATAATGTACGTGACATGAACTAAACATGTGCAAAATATGGGGGTGATAAGGCCTGTTTTTCTTGAGTTATTGTAAAGAAAGTTGCAGAAAGAAAGAAGTATCTCAATACATCGAAGATAAGCTTTAATTTCAATCACGTTTTTTGACGTGATCCCGACATCGTATGAAAAAATGGAGGGCACAATTTCGATAGCCCAAAGTCTCAGCTACAACCGATTAAAATCTGGGAGAAATTCACCGAAGCATAAGTGAGCTAGTGCTCGATAAAGACAATCATGTCAATTTTCACATCTACAAAAATTCCCTCCCATAGAGATAACACGTCATAACGAAGATAAAGAAAGAAGAACATGACCTTTGACCCCACTTTGCACAGCCAAGATGGCATCTGAGCAAAAAGTGGTTAATTTGTGAAATGATTCTTGTAACATGGTCTTTACGTGTGCAAAATATGGAAAAGATAAGACATGTATTCACCAAGATACAAGATGATACATTTATGACCTTTGACCCTAATTTGCATACCCAAGATGACGTCTGATCAAGTAGTTGTTATTTTATGAAATAATGTACGTGACATGAACTAAACATGTGCAAAATATGGGGATGATAGGGGGTGTTTTTCTTGAGTTATTGCAGAGAAAGTTGCAGAAAGAAAGAAATATCTCAATACATCGAAGATAAGTTTGATTTCAACCAAGTTTTTTGACGTGATCTCGGCGTCGTATGAAAAAATAGAGAGAACGTTGACGACAGCTCAAAATCTCAGCTACAACATACTAAAATCTGGGAGAAATACACCAAAGAGTAAGTGAGCTAGTGCTCGATAAAGACCGTCATGTCAATTTTCATTTCCAGAAAAATTCCCTCCCATAGAGATAACACGTAAACTGGTTAAATTTGACAAGGTTACATTATATCCATTTTCACGAGGTGAAGACATCATCCGATTAAAACTTTGATGAATAAAACTTAAAGAGTATTACATTGGCTACAACATACTAAAATCTGGAAGAAATTCACCGAAGGGTAAGTGAGCTAGTCGTCGATAAAGACAATCATGTCAATTTTCACATCTAGAAAAATTCCCTCCCATAGAGATAACACGTCATAATGAAGATAAAGAAAGAAGTACATATGACCTTTGACCCTACTTTGCACAGACAAGATGGCGTCTGAACAAAAAGTGGTTATTTTGTGAAATGATTCTTGTAACATGGTCTTTACGTATGCAAAATATTGGAAAGATAAGACATGTATTCACCAAGATACAGGATGAAACATTTTTGACCTTTGACCCTAATTTACATACCCAAGAAGGTGCCCGATCAAGTAGTTGTTATTTTATGAAATAATGTACGTGACATAAACTAAACATGTGCAAAATATTGGGCTGATAGAGCTTGTTTTTCTTAAGTTATTGCAAAGAAAGTTGCAGAAAGAAAGGAATATGAAAATACATGGAAGATAAGCTTTAATTTCAACCAAGTTTTTGGGCATGATGCCGACTCCGTATGAAAAAACGAAGGGCACATCTACGATAGGCCAAAGTCTCAGCTACAACATACTAAAATATGGGAGAAATTCACCGAAGCATAAGTGAGCTAGTGCTCGATAAAGATAGTCATGTCAGTTTTCATTTCCAGAAAAACTGCACTCCCATAGAGATAACACGTAAACTGGTCAAATTTAACAATGTTACTTTTAATCCCTTTTTACGAGGTGATGCCGTCATCCAATCAAATTGTTGTTATTATATATCTGAAAGAGCATCTAATAAGCTACAACATATTGAAATTTGGACGAAAATCAACTAAAGAATAAGTGAGATATGCTTGAATGAACTTGAAATTTGATGACGTCATGTTGAAAATTTACTTTTTTAACTTTATTAAGAAATTTGATATATTTTAATCATTTTTCCAGCATTGCCAACCCATGAAATGACATGTACAACTCATCAGCTTTCAGAATATGTAAAGAAAATGGGGGGTCACCGTCCATCCTGACGAGTAAAATCGGATCTAAAATTGGCAGTTTTTTGGCATTGTTGCACTGTATATCGCCATTGACGCGCGCGCGGAATTTCAACTTTGACGGACCCGTATGACGTCATTTTGAGTGGGATTGACTTGAAACTTGGTAGAACTATTCCTTGACATTTCAGACATCCGATCAAAGTGAAAAAACGGGAAATTTTCATTGCATATGAGCTGTGCGTGCGTATATGTGCGCGCGCGTACGCGTCCGTCCGATTTTTTCAATTTTTCAAAAAATGCTCCAAATGGTCTCAAACGTGTGCAAAAAAATTTTGAGCTCGATTTGAGCATACAAATATTTCAACGCGCGCGTACGCGCACGTTTTAAGAGAAAATATAAATTTTGATTATATGAGTAGAATGCGCTTGACTTGAACTATATGTGACGTAAATTTCATTGAAAAATTCCATTCCATTAATGAGATATGATTAAAAATGTGTTTTCATATAATGACGTCATAGTGACGTCACGGTCGACTGATCACTACGATTTTACTTGACCCGTCGTCTTTGGGACATGATACACATATGGTATAATTTTGACATTGATAGGAAGAGGACTTTCCGAGCTAATCGATACACAAATTTTGTCCAGAAATAAAGAAGAAGGAAAACAAAGAACTAGAACCGGAATTTGTCAAGACTGACAAATTAGGTGATCCGATTTTTTTTTTAATCAATGATTCGAGTCCTGATCGCAATAGGCATGACCATATAGGTTTTATCTATGTTTACAGACAATGGCCGTGTGATATTTGGATTCTCATCTAGAAAAGAGAGTCAGGTCTGCCATCTTTGGTACCAAATTCGGTGTACACTATAACGAAGATACAGAATGAAGTATATTTGACCATTGACCCAACTTTGCACAGCCAAGATGGCATCACATTCTGAGCTAAAAGTGGTTATTTTGTGAAATGATTCTTGTAACATGGTCTTTGCGTGTGCAAAATATGGGAAAGATAGGACATGTATTCACCAAGATACAGGTTGAAACATTTATGACCTTTGACCCTAATTTACATACCCAAGATGGTGTCTGGTCAAGTAGTTGTTATTTTATGAAATAATGTACGTGACATGAACTAAACATGTGCAAAATATTGGGATGATAGGGGCTGTTTTTCTTGAGTTATTGCAAAGAAAGTAGCAGAAAGAAAGAAATATCTCAATACATCGAAGAACCAAGTTTTTTAACGTGGTCCAGACATCGTATGAAAAAAAGAAGATGAACATTACGATAGCGCAAAGTCTCAGCTACAACATATGAAAATCTGGGAAAAATTCACCGAAGGGTAAGTGAGCTATAGTGCTCGATAAAGACAATTATATCAATTTTCACATCTAGAAAAATTCCCTCCCATAGAGATAACACGTCATAGCAAAGATACAGAAAGAACTACATATGACCTTTGACCCCACTTTGCACAAACAAGACGGTATCTGAGTAAAAAGTGGTTATTTTATGAAATAATTCTTGTAACATGGTCTTTGCGTGTGCAAAATATGGGAAAGACAGGACATGCATTTATCAAGATACAGGATAAAACATTTATGACCTTTGACCCTAATTTACATACACAAGATGGTGTCCAATTCAAGTAATTGTTATTTTATGAAATGATGTACGTGACATGAACTAAACATGTGCAAAATATGGGGGTGATAGGGGCTATTTTATTTGAGTTGTTGCAAAGAAAGTTGTAGAAAGAAAGAAATATCTTGATATTACACATCGAAGATAAGCCTTAATTTCAGCCAAAATTTTTAACGTGATCCTGACATTGCATGAAAAAACGGAGGACACTCACAAGATAGCGCAGTCTCAGCTACATCATATTAAAATGTGGGAGAAATTTTGTTTATTTCCATCATTCCACAAGGAAAAAAAAACCCACATGACATATAAAAACAAAACAACGTTAATACAAGGTATTGTTACATTCATATGCTATACAAATCAGCACAAAGTACACAACTGTAATGATGAAAAATGGAATGCACATAAGAAAGCCTTTAAATGGCTTGTAGGACTGTGCATACCTAATAGTGTATAGAAACAGATTTGAATTGATAAAACAAACAAGCAAAAACATACAGAAACAAACAAACAAACAAATCAACATGGTCAAAATACATTAAGGATATCACCCAAAATCTAAAGAATCTTTTTATACTGTTTTTTTTTTAAATATTATGAAATTGTACATTAAAAACATGGTTCACGTTCAAATCCTTCCACAATACAGGTCCAGTATACCGTAATGAATATTAGGACCTATCATTTGAGAAAGACCATCGGTGAATCTGGTAACATGATCTAAATAATGAGTGTGAACATCAGCATTAATCATGAACATATTCATAAAATACGGAGGGAGAGATTGTGAATGATAACGTTGCATCAACGAGGCAATTTGCATCTTATTTATATCTATTAACTTCAGAGTTTCAATGATTTAAATAATTCAGATGTAGGCGCTTGATATGTAGAGCCAGTGCAGATACGTATAGCCTTCTTTTGTAAAACTATCAACTTTTGCAAGAGGGAAGAATATGTATTCCCCCAGATAGAATTACAATATGTCAAATGTGATAAAACATGAGAATTATATAAGATGAATAATATAGACTTTGGCAATTCATATTTCAACCGGTTTAAAATTCCAACAAAACGAGACACTTTTCGGCAAACAGAATTAATATGTTCCTTCCAACTTAAAGTGCTAGTCAATGTGACACCAAGAAAATTTACAGAATCATAAAACATTAAAGAATCTGAATCTATTTTGACAGACAGATTGCCAATTTCCTGTTGTACACCTTTCCTTTTAAAACGGATACACTGTGTCTTGCTAATATTCAAATATAATTCATTTGTTTTAAACCATGAAGATATCTGAGCCAAACTTCTATTCAAGTTACAAATCAACACATTGATATCTTTATGAGATGCAAGGACTGTAGAATCATAAGCGTATAAAATAAAACGACAATCAGAACAAACATTTACAATACCATTAATATACAATAAAAACAATAATGGCCCAAGAATTGAGCCCTGGGGTGCACCTGTGCTAATGATTTTTTGTGTGGATGTACAAGAATTAAATACAGTGTATTGTTTCCTATCTAACAGATATGATTTAAACCAGTCAAAAAAAAAAAAAACACCTCGTATTCCATAATAATATAATTTTTGCAACAAAATATAATGTGAAAGAGAGTCAAAAGCTTTTGATAAATCCATAAAGACTGCAATGACCTCATTCCCCGAATTTAACTCATCCAGGATTCGATCATGAACTTCAATAATGGCAAGGTCCGTAGAATGATTGTGACGAAAACCATACTGGCTATCATACAATGTACAATGTACAACACATTATGTTTAATTAAAAATAAATATAATTTATCAAACACCAATCTCTCTAAAATTTTAGAAAAACAGGGTAAAATTGATATTGGGCGATAATTATTGCACAAACTTGGATCACCTTTTTTAAAAACTGGAACGGTCTTGGCAAGTTTCATTTCAGATGGTATAATACCAGTACTGAGTGAGGAATTAAAAATATGATGTAAAGGTTGAACTATGTACGGTAATACATGTTTGAAAACAGTTGGGCTGATGTCATCATATCCACTGCTCTTCCCGTTCTTCAACAGTTTACCAGTTCTGATTATTTCTTCCTAGAGTCACTGGCTTTAAAAAATAAAGAATGAGACAGTGGTTCTTGCAGATATCCATAAAAATCATCAGTTCTTCCACTGTCAATCTCACTATTAACTTTAGATCCAGTATGAATAAAAAAATCATTAAAACGTTCACAAATTACATCAGAATCTCTACAATGTTTACCATCAAATGTGATACCTTCACTACGCACATTATTTTTCTTACCGAGTATAGAATTTATATGAAACCACATCTTTTTGAATTATTTTTTTACTGAGTCAAATTTATTAAAATAATAATTCCTTTTTGCTCTTCACAAACAAGCTGTAACATGATTACATAATTTCTTGTATTTTTCATATCTATATTCTGACGGGCATTGAAGATATTCTCTATAAACATTGTTTTTCTTATTGATGATCTTTAGAATACGAGAGGTTACCCATGGTTTCCTACTTTTCTTACATTTCTTCACATGCTTAATAATTTTCGGTAAGTGTGTGTTATATAAACCTGTAAATATTGCACAAAATACATTATATGCTGCATCAGGATCATCTTCCTTATACACATCTGACCAATCTGTTGTTTTCAACCCTTCTATTACCTCACCGATACTTGCCCTCGTTACATTCCTGTAACAAAAGGATACCTGCTCAACATTATCATCACAGACAGCTTCATTAGATAAATAGAATACAGGAAAATGATCTGATATTTCAGTCAATAAAATACTAGTACCACACAGATTACAGTATCCCACATCATTTGTATAGATGTTGTCGATAAGAGTGGCCGATAATGAATTCACCCTTGTGGGTTTGTCTATAGTTGAGCAAAACCCAGATGAAACAACTGTATTAACAAAATCAAATACCTGTGCATTGTCTTGTTTTTTCATCAAATCAATATTAGTATCTCCCATAAGGTACACTTTTTACTCTTCCAATCCTCAGTGTTCAACAAGTTATCAAACAAAGATGTAAATGCAGACACTGAGGATTTGGGCTGTCGATACACAACTCCTACAATTATATTATTACGGGATTTACGTTCAATTTCTACAATCAGATAATGAACACCGTCACATTCCTCATACATGTAATTATTCTTTAACATAAAATTCAAGCTTTCATGTATAAACAAACCAACTCCACCACCACGGCCACTGGGTCTATCCACATGGACAAATTTGTAGCCATCAATCACAAATGGCAAAAGTTAAAGATGAGTTTATCCATGTCTCTGATATCCCTATCACTGAGAACGAAAATTGGATACTTGAGATATAACTGTGAATTTGATAAAATTTCGGGACAAACTCCTTGCATTAAAATGTAACATACTAAAATTATCTGTTAACATTAATTGCTGAACTGTTACATCAAACTCGTTAGCCAGATAATACTTGACTACACTTGAGTGAGTTTCTTCATTTTCAACAACATTTTCATTTTGTTCACTACAGAAATTGGAAGATGTAGTTGATTCTTCCTGAAAAACAGATATCAAGGGAGAAACCCTCACATCATCATGCACTATTAATGGAGTATCTGTATGTAAAGTATCTGAGGTTCCATTGTCTTCGACCACTTGAGTAATCAAACTATTACAAGGCTCAAACATTTGGGGAAAAAAAAGAAAAAAGAAAAGAAGTGCAAAAGTTATACAGAAAATCAGAGATATACAAGTGTGTACAGTACTGTACATATAATTCAAAAAGAAAAAAAAATATACAAAATTCAACAAAATACCCAATATTTGAGTGCCTATTTGGGATCAATTTAGGCCCATGTCAAAGCTTTTCCAAGTCACATTCACTACGGATGGTCTTCTTTATTGTCTTTCTGTTTGTTGCTGGCAACAAAGTTTGACGGCTGGGATGTCGCGATGTCGTTGCGGGGGGCAACACGATGCGATCTGTCAAGATCATTGAGAGTAATGGGCACATCGAGCTGGTCGGAACAGAGCTGGCGGATGAGTTGGTCTGTGTCTTCTAGTCCGCTCTCTTTGACACCATGGAACTTCAGGGAGTTGCGGCGGGAATATTGCTCTGCTTCATTCATCGTCAGTTTGAGATTGTTGACAGCTGTTGCTTGATCATCAAGACGGTGGTGAGATGTTTTATTTCAGCATCTTTTGCTTTGAGGGATGCTTCCAGGTCAAAGATGCAGCCATCATGTTGATCGGACTTCTCCTTGAGACTGGTGCACTTTTGCTCAACTATGTAGGTCAAGGTGCTGAACAAACTTTGTCATTTGTTTATTCATGGCTTTCTAAACAGCTTCTTCGATGGCTTTAAGGAAATCAGGACGCTGGATATACTCTCCAAAAGCCTGAATGATTGCTTCAGTACTTGTGGCTTTCCCTTTGCGGGTCTCCATACTGGGGTATCAGGTGCGACAGACAGTGTGACAGTAGTACTGGAATCTGGAGTGATGACTATTACGGTACTATACTCAGTGATGAACAGAAATGGCGAGGTCAGGCATACTGACTGCAGAGAAGCAGCCAGTGGACTGTAGCTGTAATCCACATTTGCACTCTGAGACTATGTGTATATGATTGTAGAGCATAAGTCAATTCATCTTCACTTCGAGGTAGGTCTAATACTCTTATATACCGTCACGTGAAGAACACTTGTGGTAGTCATTTGGTGATAATCACGGGACGTTTTGAGTTCTGAGAAGATGAGGCTTAACTTCAGATGTCACATGAGATACTCAGTAGTCTACAAGCAGTACACTGTGTAGCTAGGCGACTGAAGTACGTACAACTTGCTTGCACATAGCATTCAGCACCGCTACAGATACACGTAGATCTATGCACAGTACACAGTTCAGTAGCCGTAGGACATGTATAACTAACACTCGGTATCAGTTTATCCAAGCACACTGTGCATTGACATTGATTAAGTTCAGGGTTTCCACGGATATAAGGCTGAGAGACACAGGTCACTGTAGCAAGAGGTCCTGTGGTGTATGCAATATCAGAAAAAACTTACAGTAGATCGTCATTGTCACTGCAATTTCTGCATGAAGAACTGGTGGTCCATGACACGAAGATGAATGTGTGGGACTATAGCGTGAAAGACTGTTGTTTGCAGCGGTGTTTGCAGCAGGGACAGAACCACAAAATTCATGTTCAGCAGGTCCAGATGCATGAAATCACAGATAAATCAGTTGCATTATGTTTTTAGCTCTCAGAATGTGAGGCAGAGGCACAGCAATGGCATGTCCATCCGTGTGATTTCTTGTGATTTTCTGGCATACATAGGCATACACAGGCATACATACGGTTAATATGGTGAAATACGGTGTAATTCACCGAAGGGTACGTACGTACGTGAGCATAGTACTGTACGCTACTGCTCGATAAAGACAATCTGTCCTCCGTAGACAGACGGAAGGTACCACTACCCATTGCTGTGTGGATATTCTTAACCACTGTCTCTATGGAAAATTGGGTGAGGTACCTCACCCTTCTCGATTGCGTCTAATTCACGGCGCTAGGTCGGCAAATTTAAGCTTGTACAGTTAAATCAACCATTCAAGAATAGACTTCACACACCACATTAATGAATAATCCAACATTTCGGTCGAATTTTCAACGTAAAACACACATCAACCAGCCTGTTGCGTCGTCACGTTCAAACTTGTTTGAATGTAAAAAAGCTGTCAGAAATTTGGTTTACAACGACGTTTGATCTGTGCGCGATGCTCCACACAGGAGCCGGGATCATTGACTTCGGTCTGTATACGTAGGGGATCCGTGAAGCCAGACGTAGTATTCACAAAGATACAGGATGAAACATTTATGACCTTTGACCCTAATTTACATACCCAAGACGGTGTCCGATCAAGTAGTTGTTTTTTACTGAAATAATGTACGTGACATGAACTAAACATGTGCAAAATATGGGGGCGATAGGGGCTGGTTTTTTTTAGTTACTGCAAAGACAGTTGCAGAAAGGAAGAAATATCTCAATACATCGAAGATAAGCTTTAATTTCAACCAAGTTTTTGGACGTGATCCCGACATCGTATGAAAAAACAAGGAGCACATAAACGATAGCCCAAAGTCTCAGCTACAACATATTAAAATTTGGGAGAAATTCACCGAAGTATAAGTGAGCTAGTGCTCGATAAAGATAGTCATATCAATTTTCATTTCCAGAAAAACTGCACTCCCATTGAGATAACACGTAAACTGGTCAAATTTGACAAGGTTACTTTCAATCCATTTTTACGAGGCGATGACGTCATCCAATCAAAATGTTGTTTTTACATTAATGAAAGAACATTTCATAAGCTACAACATACTGAAATCTGGGTGTAAATTGGCAAAGGATAAGTGAGATACGCTCGAGTAAACTTGAAATTTGATGACGTCATTTTGAAAATTTACTTTTTTTACTTTATTAAGAAATTTAATATCTTTTAGTCATTTTGCCAGCATCGCCAACCCATGAAATACCATGTACAACTCATCAGCTTTCAGAATATGTAAAGAAAATTGGGGGTCACCGTCCATCCTGGCGAGTAAAATCGGATTTAAAATTGGCGTTTTTTTGGCATCGTTGCACTGTATATCGCCCTTGACGCGCGCGCGTAATTTCAACTTTGACAGGCCCGTATGACGTCATATTGAGTCGGATTGACATGGAACTTGGTAGAAATATTCCATGACATTTCAGGCATCCGATAAGTGTAAAAAAAAGGGAAATTTTCATTGAATATGAGCTGTGCGTGCGTATATGAGCGCGCGCGTACGCGTCCGTCCGATTTTTTCAATTTTTCAAAAAATGCTCCAAATGGTCTGAAACGTGTGCAAAAAAAATTTGAGCTCGATCTGAGCATACAAATATTTTAACGTGCGCGTACGCGCGCGTTTTGAGATAAAGATGAATTTTGAGAATACGAGTAGAATACGCTTGACTTGAAATATATGTGATGTAAATTTCATTGAAAAATTTCATTCCATTAATGAGATATGATTGAGAATGTGTTTTCATATAATGACGTCATAGTGACGTCACGGTCGACTGATCACTTTGATTTTAGTTCGATTGCCGTCTTTGGGACATGATACATATATGGTATAAATTTGGAATTGATAGGAAGAGGACTTTCTGAGCTAATCGATGCACAACTTTTGGGGAGAAATAACAAAGAATCAGTACAGATACAGAAGGTGATCCGAAGGATACTCGGATCACCTAACTAGAGATTGTAATTTGTCATCACTGACAAATTAAGGTGATCCGATTTTTTTTTAAATCAATGTTTCAAGTATTGATCGCAATAGGCATGACCATGCAGGTTTCATCTGTGTTCAGAGACATTGGCCGTGTGATGTTTGGATTCTCATTTAGAAAATGGAGTCATATCTGCCATCTTTGGTACCAAATCTGTATACACTATAACGAAGATACAGCAACAAGTACATCACCTTTGACCCCACTTTGCACAACCTAGATGGCATCTGAGCAAAAAGTGGTTATTTTGTGAAATGATTCTTGTAACATGATCTTTGCGTGTGCAAAATATGGGAAAGATAGGACATGTATTTACCAAGATACAGGATGAAACATTTGTGACCTTTGACCCTAATTTACATACCCAAGATGTTGTCCGACCAAGTAGTTGTTATTTTATGAAATAATGTACGTGACATGCACTAAAGATGTGCAAAATATGGGGGTGATAAGGGCTTTTTTTCTTGAGTTATTGCAAAGAAAGTTGCAGAAACAGAAATACCTCAATACATCGAAGATAAGCTTTAGTTTCAACCAAGTATTTTAACATGATTCCGACATCATATGAAAAACATAAGGCACTCAAAGATAGCGCAAAGTCTCAGTTACAACATATTAAAATCTGAGAAAAATTCACCGAAGGGTAAGTGAGCTAGTACTCGATAAAGACAATCATGTCAATTTTCACATCTAGAAAAATTCCCTCCCATAGAGATAACACGTCATAACGAAGAAACAGAAAGAAGTACATATGACCTTTTGACCAAACTTTGCACAGACAAGATGGCATCTGAGCAAAGAGTGGTTATTTTGTGAAATGATTCTTGTAACATGATCTTTGCGTGTGCAAAATATGGGAGAGATAGAACATGTATTCACTTAGATACAGGATGAACCATTTATGACCTTTGACCATAATTTACATACCCAAGATGGCGTCTGATCAAGTAGTGTTATTTTATCAAATAATGTACGTAACATGAACTAAACATGTGCAAAATATGGTGGTGATAAGATATGTTTTTCTTGAGTTATTGCACAGAAAGTTGCAGAAAGAAAGAAATATTTCAATACATCTAAGATAAGCTTTATTTTCAACCAAGTTTTTTGACGTAATGCAGACATCGTATGAAAAAAGAAAGGGCACACTTACGATAGCACAAAGTCTCAGCTACAACATACTAAAATCTGGGAGAAATTCACCGAAGCATAAGTGAGCTGGTGCTCGATAAAGATAGTCATGTCAATTTTCATTTCTAGAAAAACTGCACTCCCATAGAGATAACACGTAAACTGGTCAAATTTGACAAGATTACTTTCAATCCATTTTTACGAGGTGATGCCGTCATCTAATTAAAATACTGTTAATTAAAGAGCATTTAACAAGCTACAACATGCTGAAAAGTGGGTGAAAATTGGCCAAGGATAAGTGAGATACGCTCGAGTAAACTTGAAATTTGATGACGACATTTTGAAAATTTCCTTTTTTTACTTTATTAAGAAATTAGATATCTTTTAATCATTTTGCCAGCATTGCCACCCCATAAAATGACATGTACAACTCATCAGCTTTCAAAATATGTAAAGAAAATGGGGGGTCACCGTCCATCCTGACGAGTAAAATCGGACTTAAAATTGGCGGTTTTTTTTGGCATAGTTGCACTGTATATCGCCATTGACGCGCGCGCGGAATTTCAACTTTGATGGGCCCGTATGACGTCATATTGAGTCGGATCGACTTGAAACTCGGTAGAAGTATTCCTTGACATTTCAGACATATTCGATCCGTGCAATAAAACGGGAAATTTCTATTGAATATGAGCTGTACGTGCGTATATGCGCGCGTGCGCACGTCGATTTTTTATGAAATGCTATAAATGACCTGAAACGTGTGTAAAACAATTTTGAGGTTGATTGGAGCATGTTTAAATTTCAACGCGCGCGTACGCGCTCGTTTACTATGAACGTGACTAAATTTTATGAAATATATCAATAGACCTTGACTTGAACTATATGATATCTTAATTTCATTCAAAAATTCCGTTCCATTAATGAGATATTGATGTAAACGTGATTTCAGATAATGACGTCATAATGACGTCACGGTTAACTGATCACATTGATACACTAGATCTGTCGTTCTTAGGACATGATACATATATGGTATAAGTTTGAAAGTGATAGGTAGGGGACTTTTTGAGTTAACCTCTGCACAAGATTTGAGGAGAAAGAAATAAAGAAGAAGAAGAAGAAGAAACTAGAAATGTCGCTACAGCGACTGGTTATACCCCCGCCAAACAACATTTCATAAGCTTTGGTCAAAACAACATTTAATAAGCTTTGGTAAAAAAACTGAGGAAGTAGTGAAATCCGCAAGATCTTTCCTTGATCTTCTGCCATTAATATGCCGTTACCATGGCAACGTACTTTCGGGTACTGTCGAAAAATGCGTCTTGCACATCTACAACCAAAGGCACACATCTGTACCAAGTTTCATGGACATTGGGCAAAAACTGAGGAAGTAGTTCGCAACACAAAATTGTCCATCATTTTGGCTCATAATATGTGAGCTGTTACCATGGCAACATACTTTTTGTCACTGTCAAGAAATGTGTCATGCTGACCTATATCCTAAGACAAACATTCAATATGAATTCCATGAGAATTGGAAGAACACTGATGAAGCAGTTTTGCCATGAAGCATTTTGCCCTATATTTTACCAATAACATGCCGTTACCATGGCAACGCACTTTTTGCCACTGCTAAAATATGTGTCTTGCACATTAACATATTCAGATGAACATCTGTACCTAATTTTATAAAAATTGATGAAAAACTGTGGGAGGAGTTCGCGACGCAAGATTTGTACCCATTTTTGCCCATAATATGCCGTTACCATGGCAACGTACTTTTGGGTACTGTCAAAAAATACGTCTTGCACATCTACAACCCAAGGCACACATCTGTGCCAAGTTTTATGGGAATCGGTTGAAAACTGAGGAAGTAGTTCGCGACGCAAGATTTGCAACGGACCGACCGCCCGACCGTCCGCTGATTCCTATATACCCCCTTCAAACTTCGTTTGGCGGGGGTATAAAAATGTAACATACTAAAATTATCTGTTAACATTAATTGCTAAACTGTTACATCAAACTCGTTAGCCAGATAATACTTGACTACACTTGAGTGAGTTTCTTCATTTTCAACGACATTTTCATTTTGTTCACTACAGAAATTGGAAGATGTAGTTGATTCTTCCTGAAAAACAGATGTATTGTAAAAGGAGAAACCGTCACATCATCATGCACTTGGGGAAAAAAAAAAGAAAAAAGAAAAGAAGTGCAAAAGTTATACAGAAAATCAGAGATATACAAGTGTGTACATATAATTCAAAAAGAAAAAAAAATTATACAAAATTCAACAAAATACCCAATATTTGAGTGCCTATTTGGGATCAATTTAGGCCCATGTCAAAGCTTTTCCTAGTCACATTTACTACGGATGGTCTTCTTTATTGTCTTTCTGTTTGTTGCTGGCAACAAAGTTTGACGGCTGGGATGTCGCGATGTCGTTGTGGGGGGGCAACACGATGCGATCTGTCAAGATCATTGAGAGTATACTTGGGTGACCCGCACCTCGTCATAGTTAATGTTTGCGCATATTTGAATCATATTTCGCCACTGAAATTCTTTGAAATCCAACTCACATACAGGAAAAATGCTGAAAATTCCAATGGAATCACAAGCTCACTGATCGATATCGAAAATTTGCAGCTATCGTCGTCAAACGCGAACGATGCGAAAAAGTTGCGCGCTAAGGAAGGGGCCCGCAACTCGTCACCCGCGCTCCCATAGACAAAGCACGTAAAAGACGTGTGCGGGTGACCGTGATGCTCGCATAGACATACACGTAAAAGATGCGTGCGGGGACAGTGGTGATACTTATAACACGTAAACGCTAGTTAGGGTCCTATTCCGATTAAAATTTCTGATTTTCGCGAAAAACTGTTCGGTTTTCACCAAAATTTGCTTGGCCCTGCCAATTTTCAAGCATACTGAACACAGTCCCGGGCATAAATTTTTGTTTAGTGCGCTTAAAACAATTTTAAGCGGGGTGACGGTATTCGGGCCCCTGGCGAGGTGCGGGTACCTGGCTATAATGGGCACATCGAGCTGGTCAGAACAGAGCTGGCGGATGAGTTGGTCTGTGTGTTCTAGTCTGCTCTCTTTGACACCATGGAACTTCATGGAGTTGCGGCGGGAATATTGCTCTGCTTCATTCATCGTCAGTTTGAGATTGTTGACAGCTGTTGCTTAATCATCAAGACGGTGGTGAGATGTTTTATTTCAGCATCTTTTGCTTTGAGGGATGCTTCCAGGTCAAAGATGCAGCCATCATGTTGATCGGACTCTCCTTGAGACTGGTGCACTTTTGCTCAACTAGGTCAAGGCGCTGGACAAACTTTGTCATTTGTTTATTCATGGCTTTCTCAACAGCTTCAACGATGGCTTTAAGGAAATCAGGACTCTGGATATACTCTCCAAAAGCCTGAATGATTGCTTCAGTACTTGTGGATTTCCCTTTGTGGGTCTCCATATTGGGGTATCAGGTGCGACAGACAGTGTGACAGTAGTACTGGAATCTGGATTGATGACTATTACCGTGCTATACTCAGTGATGAACAGAAATGGCGAGGTCAGGCATACTGACTGCAGAGAAGCAGCCAGTGGACTGTAGCTGTAATCCACATTTGCACTCTGAGACTATGACTGTAGAGCATAAGTCAATTCATCTTCACTTCGAGGTAGGTCTAATACTCTTATAGGACCTATACCGTCATGTGAAGAACACTTGTGATAGTCATTTGGTGATAATCACGGGAGGTTTTGAGTTCTCAGAAGATGAGGCTTAACTTCAGATGTCACATGAGATACTCAGTAGTCTACAAGCAGTAGGCCTACACTGTGTAGCTAGGCGACTGAAGTACAACTTGTACGTACAACTTGCTTGCACATAGCATTCAGCACCGCTACACAGTTCAGTAGCCGTTGGACATGTATAACTAACACTCGGTATCAGTTTATCCAAGCACACTGTGCATTGACATTGAGGAAGTTCAGGGTTTCCATGGATATAAGGCTGAGAGACACAGGTCACTGTAGCAAGAGGTCCTGTGGTGTATGCAATATCAGAAAAAAAAAACTTACAGTAGATCGTCATTGTCACTGCAATTTCTGCATGAAGAACTGGTGGTCCATGACACGAAGATGAATGTGTGGGACTATAGCGCGAAAGACTGTTGTTTGCAGCGGTGTTTGCAGCAGGGACAGAACCACAAAATTCATGTTCAGCAGGTCCAGATGCATGAAATCACAGATAAATCAGTTGCATTATGTCTTTAGCTCTCAGAATGTGAGGCAGAGGCACAGCGATGGCATGTCCATCCGTGTGATTTCTTGTGATTTTCTGGCATACATAGGCATACACAGGTATACATAGGCACACATACGGTTAATATGGTGAAATATGGTGAAATTCACCGAGCACTAGGATACGTGAGCATAGTACGCTACTGCTCGATAAAGACAATCTGTCCTCTGTAGACAGACGGAAGGTACCAGTACCCATTGCTGTGTGGATATTCTTAACCACTGTCTCTATGGAAAATTGGGTGAGGTACCTCACCCTTCTCGATTGCGTCAAATTCACGGCCCTAGGTCGGCAAATTTAAGCTTGCACAGTTAAATCAACTATTCAAGAATAGACTTCACACACCACATTAATGAATAATCCAACATTTCGGTCGAATTTTCAACGTAACACACACATCAACCAGCCTGTTGCGTCGTCACGTTCAAACTTGTTTGAATGTAAAAAAGCTGTCAGAAATTTGGTTTACAACGACGTTTGATCTGTGCGCGATGCTCCACACAGGAGACGGGATCATTGACTTCGGTCTGTATACGGAGGGGATCCGTGAAGCCAGACGTAGTATTCACCAAGATACAGGATGAAACATTTATGACCTTTAACCCTAATTTACATACCCAAGACGGTGTCCGATCAAGTAGTTGTTTTTTACTGAAATAATGTGCGTGACATGAACTAAACATGTCCAAAATATGGGGGCGATAGGGGCTGGTTTTTTTTAGTTATTGCAAAGAAAGTTGCAGAAAGGAAGAAATATCTCAATACATCGAAGATAAGCTTTAATTTCAACCAAGTTTTTGGACATGATCCCGACATCGTATGAAAAAACGAAGGACACACTAACGATAGCCCAAAGTCTCAGCTACAACATATTAAAATTTGGGAGAAATTCACCGAAGTATAAGTGAGCTAGTCCTCGATAAAGATAGTCATGTCAATTTTCATTTCCAGAAAAACTGCATTCCCATAGAGATAACACGTAATCTGGTCAAATTTGACAAGATTACTTTCAATCCCTTTTTACGAGGTTATGCCGTCATCCAATCAAAATTTTGTAAATTTACGTTTGAAAGAACATTAAATAAGCTACAACATACTGAAATCTGGGTGAGAATTGGCCAAGGATTAGTGAGATACGCTCGAATGAACTTGAAATTTGATGACGTCATTTTGAAAATTTGCTTTTTTTACTTTATTAAGAAATTTGATATATTTTAATCATTTTGCCAGCATTGCCACAGCATGAAATGACATGTACAACTCACCAGCTTTCAGAATATGTAAAACAAATGGGGGGTCACCGTCCATTCTGACGAGTAAAATCGGATTTAAAATTGGCGTTTTTTTGGCATAGTTGCACTGTATATCGCCATTGACGCGCGCGCGGAATTTCAACTTTGACGGGCCCGTATGACGTCATTTTGAGTCAGATTGACTTGAAACTTGGTAGAATTATTCCTTGACATTTCAAACATCCGATCCGTGTGAAAAAACGGGAAATTTATATTGCATTTGAGCTGTGCGTGCGTATATGCACGCGCGCGTACGCGTCCGTCCAATTTTTTCAATTTTTCAAAAAATGCTCCAAATGATCTGAAACGTGTGCAAAAAAAATTTGAGCTTGATTGGAGCATGTCAACATTCTAACGTGCGCGTACGCGCACGGTTTAAGTGTAAACTGAAATGTGAGAAAATGTATGGAATACGCTTGATTTGAACTATATGTGACGTAAATTTCATTGAAAAATTCCTTTCCATTAATGAGATATTAATGAAAATGTGTTTTCATATAATGACGTCATAGTGACGTCACGGTCCGTTGATCACAATGATTTTACAAAATCTGTCGTCTTTGTGACATGATACATATATGGTATAATTTTGAAATCGATAGGCAGAGGACTTTCTGAGTTAATCTCTGCACAACTTTTGTCCAGAAATAAAGAATCAGTACAGATACAATAGGTGATCCGAAGGATACTCGGATCACCTAACTAGACTCGGAATTTGTCAACACTGACAAATTAGGTGATCCGATCTCTTCGAAAATCAGTGATTTGAGTCCTGATCCAAATATTCATGACCATACAGGTTTCATCTGTGTTGACGGGACATTGGCCGTGTGATGTTTGGATTCTCATTTAGAAAAGGGAGTGAGACCTGCCATCTTTGGTACCGAATTCCGTATACACTAACGGAAATACAGAATGAAGTATATTTGACCTTTGACCTCACTTTGCACACCCAAGATGGCGCCTAAGCAAAAAGTGATTATTTTATGAAATGATTCTTGTAACATGGTCTTTGCGTGTGCAAAATATGGGAAAGATAGGACATGTATTCACCAAGATACAGGATGAAACATTTATGACCTTTGACCCTAATTTACATACCCAAGATGGTGTCCGATCAAGTAGTTGTTATTTTATGAAATAATGTACGTGACATGTACTAGACATGTGCAAAATATGGGATTGATAGCCATTGTTGTTGTTCATCTATTGCACAGAAAGTAGTAGAAAGAAAGAAAAATAAAGAAAAAACTAGAACCGGAATTTGTCAACACTGACAAATTAGGTGATCCGATTTTTTTTTTTAATCAATGATTCGAGTCCTGATAGTGTAAAGTCTCAGCTACAACATGTAAAAATCTGAGAGAAATTCACCGAAGCATAAGTAAGATAGTGCTCGATAAAGAGAGTCATGTCAATTTTCACATCTAGAAAAATTCCCTCCCATAGAGATAACACGTCATAACGAAGATAGAAAAAGAAGTACATATGACCTTTGACCCCACTTTGCACAAACAAGATGGCATCTGAGCAAAATGTAGTTATTTTATGAAATGATCCCTGTAACATGGTCTTTACGTGTGCAAAATATGGGAAAGATAGGACATGTATTAATCAAGATACAGGATGAAACATCTATGACCTTTGACCCTAATTTACATACCCAAGATGGCGTCTGATCAAGTAGTTGTTATTTTGTAAAATAATGCTCGTGACATGAACTAAACATATGCAAAATATGGTGGTGATAGGGTATGTTTTTCTTGAGTTATTGCACAGAAAGTTGCAGAAAGACAGAAATATTTCAATACATCGAAGATAAGCTTTAATTTCAACCAAGTTTTTAGACATGATCCCGACAACGTATGAAAAAACGAAGGGCACACTTACGATAGCCCTACGTCTCAGCTACAACATATTAAAATCTTAGAGAAATTCACTGAAGCATAAGTGAGCTAGTGCTCGATAAAGATAGTCATGTCAATTTTCATTTCCAGAAAAACTGCACTCCCATTAAGATAACACGTAAACTGGTCAAATTTGACAATATTACTTTCAATCCAATATTATGAGATGATGCCGTCATCTAATCAAAATGATGTTACAATATTAAAGAAAGGGCATTTAATAAGCTACAACATACTGAAATCTGGGTGAAAATTGGCAAAGGATAAGTGAGATACGCTCGAGTAAACTTGTAATTTGATGACGTCATTTTGAAAATTTACTCTTTTTATTTTATTAAGAAATTTGATATCTTTCAATCATTTTTCCAGCATCGCCAACCCATGGAATGACATGTACAACTGATCAGCTTTCAGAGTATGTAAAGAAAATTGGGGGTTACCGTCCATCCTGACGAGTAAAATCGGATTTAAAATTGGCGTTTTTTTGGCATCGTTGCACTGTATATCGCCATTGACGCGCGCGCGGAATTTCAACTTTGACGGGCCCGTATGACGTCATATTGAGTCGGATCGACTTTAAACTTGGTAGAAATATTCCTTGATATTTCAGGCATTCGATCCATGCGAAAAAACGGGAAATTTCTATTTCATATGAGCTCTGCGTGCGTATATGTGCGCGCGCGTACGCGTCCGTCCAATTTTTTCAATTTTTCAAAAAATGCTTCAAATGGTCTGAAACGTGTGCAAAAAAAATTTGAGCTCGATTTGAGCATACAAATATTTCAACGCGCGCGTACGCGCACGTTTTAAGAGAAAATATGAATTTTGAGAACATGAGTAGAATGGGCATAACTTGAATTATATGTGACGTAAATTTCATTGAAAAATTCCATTCCACTGATGAGATATGATTGAGAATATGTTTTCATATAATGACGTCATAGTGACGTCACGGTCGACTGATCACAATGATTTTACTTGATTTGTCGTCTTTGGGACACGATACATATATGGTATAATTTTGGCATTGATAGGAAGAGCACTTTCTGAGCTAATCGAAACACAACTTTTGTCCAGAAAGGAAGAAAGAAGAAGAACTAGAGATTGTAATTTGTCATCACTGACAAATTAAGGTGATCCGATTTTTTTTTTTTTTTAAATCAATGATTCGAGTCCTGATACTGTAAAGTCTCAGCTACAACATATTAAAATCTGAGAGAAATTCACCGAAGCATAAGTAAGATAGTGCTCGATAAAGAGAGTCATGTCAATTTTCACATCTAAAAAATTCCCTCCCATAGAGATAACACGTCATAGCGAACATAGAAAAAGAAGTACATATGACCTTTGACCCCACTTTGCACAGACAAGATGGCATCTGAGCAAAAAGTGGTTATTTTTTGAAATGATCCCTGTAACATGGTCTTTACGTGTGCAAAATATGGGAAAGATAGGACCTGTATTCACCAAGATAGGGGATGAAACATCTATGACCTTTGACCCTAATTTACATACCCAAGATGGCGTCTGATCAAGTACTTGTTATTTTATGAAATAATGTTCGTGACATGAACTAAAGATGTGCAAAATATGGTGGTGATAGGGTATGTTTTTCTTGATTTATTGCACATAAAGTTGCAAAAAGAAAGAAATATTTCAATACATCGAAGATAGACTTTAATTTCAACCAAGTTTTTTCACGTGATCCCGACAACGTATGAAAAAACGAAGGGCACACTTACGATAGCCCTACGTCTCAGCTACAACATATTAAAATCTTAGAGAAATTCACCGAAGCATAAGTGAGCTAGTGCTCGATAAAGATAGTCATGTCAATTTTCATTTCCATAAAAATTGCACTCCCATAGAGATTACACGTAAACTGGTCAAATTTGACAAGGTTACCTTCAATCAATTTTTTCGAGGTAATGTCGTCATCAAATCAAAATTGTGTGATTACATAAATGAAAGAGCATTTCATAACCTACAACATAATGAAATTTGGGTGAAAATTGGGAAAGGATAAGTGAGATACGCTCGAGTAAACTTGAAATTTGATGACGTCATTTTGAAAATTTACTTTTTTTACTTTATTAAGAAATTTGATATCTTTTAATCATTCTGTTAGCATAGCCTGCCCATGAAATGACATGTACAACTCATCAGCTTTCAGAATATGTAAAGAAAATGGGGGGTCACCGTCCATCCTGACGAGTAAAATCAGATTTAAAATTGGCAGTTTTTTGGCATAGTTGCACTGTATATCGCCATTGACGCGCGCGCGGAATTTCAACTTTGACAGGCCCGTATGACGTCATATTGAGTCGGATTGACTTGAAACTTGGTATAGATATATCTTGACATTTCAGACATCCGATCAAAGTGAAAAAACTGGAAATTTCAATTGCATATGAGCTGTGCGTGCGTATATGCGCGCGCGCGTACGCGTCCGTCCAATTTTTTCAATTTTTCAAAAAATGCTCCAAATGGTCTGAAACGTGTGCAAAAAAAAATTGAGCTCGATTGGAGCATACAAATATTTTAACGCGCGCGTACGCGCACGTTTTAAGAGAAAATATGAATTTTGAGAACATGAGTAGAATGCGCATAACTTGAAATATATGTGACGTAAATTTCATTGAAAAACTTCATTCCATTAATGAGATATGATTGAGAATGTGTTTTCATATAATGACGTCATAGTGACGTCACGGTCGACTGATCACTTTGATTTTAGTTCGATTGCCGTCTTTGGGACACGATACATACATGGTATAAGTTTGAACTTGATAGACATAGCACTTTCTGAGCTAACCTCTGCACAACTTTTGGGGAGAAATAAAGAAAGAAGAAGAAGAAGAAGACTAGAGATTGTAATTTGTCATCACTGACAAATTAAGGTGATCCGATTTTTTTTAATCAATGATTCAAGTCCTGATCGCAATAGGCATGACCATGCAGGTTTCATCTGTGTTCAGAGACATTGGCCGTGTGATGTTTGGATTCTCATTTAGAAAAGGGAGTCATATCTGCCATCTTTGGTACCAAATCTGTATACACTATAACGAAGATACAGCAACAAGTACATATGACCTTTGACCCCACTTTGCACAACCTAGATGGCATCTGAGCAAAAAGTGGTTATTTTGTGAAATGATTCTTGTAACATTATCTTTGCGTGTGCAAAATATGGGAAAGATAAGACATGTATTCACCAAGATATACAGGATAAAACATTTGTGACCTTTGACCCTAATTTACATACCCAAGATGTTGTCCGATCAAGTAGTTGTTATTTTATGAAATAATGTACGTGACATGAACTAAACATGTGCACAATATGGGGATGATAGGGGCTGTTTTTCTTGAGTTATTGCAAAGAAAGTTGCAGAAACATAGAAATATCTTAGTACATCGAAAATAAGCTTAATTTCAACCAAGTATTTTAACATGATTCTGACATTAAATGAAAACACAAAGGGCACGTAACGATAGCGCAAAGTCTGAGTTACAACGTATTAAATTCTGAGAAAAATTCACCGAAGGGTATGTGAGCTAGTGCTCGATAAAGACAATCGTGTCAATATTAACATCTAGAAAAATTCCCTCCCATAGAGATAACACGTCATAACGAAGATACAGAAAAAAGTACATATGACCTTTCACCCCACTTTGCACACCCAAGATGGCATCTGAACAAAAAGTGATTATTTTATGAAATGATTCTTGTAACATGGTCTTTACGTGTGCAAAATATGGGAAAGATAGAACATGTATTCACCAAGATACAGGATGAAATATTTATGACCTTTGACCCTAATTTACATACACAAGATGGCGTCTGATCAAGTAGTTGTTATTTTATGAAATAATGTACGTGACATGAACTAAACATGTGCAAATTATGGTGGTGATAGGGTGTGTTTTTCTTGAGCTATTGCAAAGAAAGTTGCAGAAAGAAAGAAATATTCCAATACATCGAAGATAAGCTTTAATTTCAACCAAGTTTTTGGACATGATCCCGACACCGTATGAAAAAATAAATGGTACAATCACGATTGCCCAAAGTCTCAGCTACAACATATTAAAATCTGGGAGAAATTCACCGAAGCATAAGGGAGCTAGTGCTCGAAAAAGACAGTCATGTCAATTTTCATTTCCAGAAAAACTGCACTCCCATAGAGATAACACGTAAACTGGTCAAATTTGACAAGGTTACTTTCAATCCATTTTTACGAGGTGATGCCGTCAGCCAATTAAAATTGTGTTATTACATTTATGAAAGACCATTAAATAAGCTACAACATACTGAAATTTGGGTGAAAATCGGTAAAGGATAAGAAAGATACGCTCGAGTAAACTTGAAATTTGATGACGTCATTTTGAAAATTTACATTTTTTATTTTATTAAGAAATTTGATACCTTTTAATCATTTTTTCAGCATCGCCAACCTATGCAATGACATGTACAACTCATCAGCTTTCAAAATATGTAAAGAAAATGGGGGGTCACCGTCCATCCTGACGAGTAAAATTGGATTTAAAATTGGCGGTTTTTTGGCATAGTCGCACTGTATATCGCCATTGACGCGCGCGCGGAATTTCAACTTTGACGGGCCCGTATGACGTCATATTGAGTCGGATTGACTTGAAACTTGGTAGAAATATTCATTGACATTTCAGACATCCGATCAAAGTAAAAAAACGGGAAATTTCTATTGCATATGAGCTATACGTGCGTATATGCGCGCGCGCGTACGCGTCCGTCCGATTTTTTCAATTTTTCAAAAAATGCTCTAAATGGTCTGAAACGTGTGCAAAAAAATTTTGAGCTCGATTGGAGCATACAAATAATTCAACGCGCGCGTACGCGCACGTTTTAAGAGTATAGATGAATTTTGAAAACATGAGTAGAATTAGCTTAATTTGAACTATATGTGACGTAAATTTCATTGAAAAATTCTATTCCATTAATGAGATATGCATGAAAATGTGTTTTCATATAATGACGTCATAGTGACGTCACGGTCGACTGATCACTATGATTTTACTTGCGCTGTCGTCTTTGAGACACGATACATATATGGTATGAGTTTGACATTGATAGGCAATGCACTTTCAGAGCTAACCTCTGCACAACTTTTGTCCAGAAATAAAGAAAGAAAGAAAGAAAGAAAGAATCCGTACAGATACAATAGGTGATCCGAGAGGATTCTCGGATCACCTAAAGAAGAAAGAATCCGTACAGATACAATAGGTGATCCGAGAGGATACTCGGATCACCTAACAAAGAATCCGTACAGATACAGAAGGTGATCCGAGAGGATACTCGGATCACCTAATTATGTTATTTTATAGAAATTTGAAGGAGAAGCATAAAAAAATCAGAAAAAGATAAAGTGAGGAAAGGGAGATTAAGATTAACTAAAGAAAAAGAAAAAAAAATGTTTAAAAAAATTAAAAAAAAATATTGGCAGGAGTGAGCCTCGAACCAGGGACCTTAGCATTACGAGTCGGATGCGCTACGCAATGACCTATTTCATTCTCCATAGGTTCTGTGTATTAAGCAAAATGACGCTGCATCGAAGCCTCGTGCCATTTTAAACAAAGTTTTTCGACGTGATGCCGACATCGTATGAAAAAATGAAGGGCACACTTACGATAGCCCAAAGTCTCAGCTACAACATACTAAAATTTGGGAGAAATTCACCGAAGCATAAGTGAGCTAGTGCTCGAAAAAGAGAGTCATGTCAATTTTCACTGCCAGAAAAACTGCTCTCCCATAGAGATAACACGTAAACTGGTCAAATTTGACAATATTACTTTCAATCCATTTTTACGAGGTGATGCCGTCATCCAATCAAAATGTTGTAAATATTTTAATGAAAGATCATTTAATAAGCTACAACATACTGAAATCTGGGTGTAAATTAGCAAAGGATAAGTGAGATACACTCGAATGAACTTGAAATTTGATGACGTCATTTTGAAAATTTACTTTTTTTACTTTATTAAGAAATTTGATATCTTTTCATCATTGTTCCAGCATCGCCAACCCATGAAATAACATGTCCAACTCATCAGCTTTCAGAATATGTAAAGAAAATGGAGGGTCACCGTCCATCCTGACGAGTAAAATCGGATTTAAAATTGGCGTTTTTTTGGCATCGTTGCACTGTATATCGCCATTGACGCGCGCGCGGAATTTCAACTTTGACGGGCCCGTATGACGTCATATTGAGTCGGATTGACTTGAAACTTGGTAGAAATATTCCTTGACATTTTAGGCATCCGATAAGTGTAAAAAAACGGGAAATTTCCATTGCATATGAGCTGTGTGCGCGAATATGTGCGCGCGCGTACGCGTCCGTCCAATTTTTTCAATTTTTCAAAAAATGCTCCAAATGGTCTGAAACGTGTGCAAAAAAATTTTGAGCTCGATTTGAGCATACAAATATTTCAACGCGCGCGTACGCGCACGTTTTAAGAGAAAATATGAATTTTGAGAATATGAGTAACATGCGCATAACTTGAAATGTATGTGACGTAAATTTCATTGCAAAATTCTATTCCATTAATGAGATATGAATGAAAATGTGTTTTCATATAATGACGTCATAGTGACGTCACGGTCGACTGATCACTATGATTTTACTTGATCTGTCGTCTTTGGGACATGATACATATATGGTATAAGTTTGACATTGATAGGCAATGCACTTTCTGAGCTAACCGCTAACAAATTTTGGTTAGAAATAAAGGAAAATAAAAAGAAGAACAAAGAATCCGTACAGATACAGAAGGTGATCCGAGAGGATACTCGGATCACCTAATCAGTACAGATACAGAAGGTGATCCGAGAGGATACTCGGATCACCTAAAAAGAATCCGTACAGATACAGAAGGTGATCCGAGAGGATACTCGGATCACCTAATGAAGCTAAGCTTTGATTACTTAAGCCGAGTTTTTCGACGTGCTTTTGACGTCGTATGAAAAAACGGAGGACATATTACGATAGCGCAAAGTCTCAGCTACAACATATTAAAATCTGGGAGAAATTCATCGAAGGGTGAGTGAGCTGGTGCTCGATAAAGACAATCATGTCAATTTTCACATCTAGAAAAATTCCCTCCCATAGAGATAACACGTCATAATGACGATAAAGAAAGAAGTACATATGACCTTTGACCCCACTTTGCACAGACAAGATGTCATCTGAGCAAAAAGTGGTTATTTTGTGATATGACCCTTGTAACATGGTCTTTACGTGTGCAAAATATGGGAAAGATAGAACATGTATTCACCAAGATACAGGATGAAACATTTATGACCTTTGACCCTAATTTACATACTCAAGATGGCATCTGATCAAGTAGTTGTTATTTTATGAAATAATGAACGTGACATGAACTAAGCATGTGCAAAATATGGTGTTGATAGGGTATGTTTTTCTTGAGTTATTGCAAAGAAAGTTGCAGAAAGAAAGAAATATTTCAATACAACGAATATAAGCTTTAATTTCAACCAAGTTTATTGACGTGATCCCGACATCGTATGAAAAAACGAAAGGCACAATTACGATAGGTCAAAGTCTCAGCTACAACATATTAAAATCTGGGAGAAATTCACCGAAGCATAAGTGAGCTACTGCTCGAAAAGGACAGTCATGTAAATTTTCATTCCAGAAAAACTGCACTCCCATAGAGATAACACGTAAACTGGTCAAATTCGAAAAGGTTACTTTCAATCCATTTTTACGAGGTTATGCTGTCATTCAATCAAAATTGTGTTATTACATAACTGATAGAGTATTAAATTAGCTACAGCATACTGAAGTCTGGGTGAAAATTGGCCAAGGATAAGTGAGATACGCTCGAGTAAACTTGAAATTTGATGACGTCATTTTGAAATTTTACTCTTTTTGATTTATTAAGAAATTTGATACCTTTTCATCTTTTTTTAGCATTGCCAACCCATGAAATGACATGTTCAACTCATCAGCTTTCAGAATATGTAAAGAAAATGGGGGGTCACCGTCCATCCTGACGAGTAAAATCGGATTTAAAATTGGCGGTTTTTTGGCATAGTTGCACTGTATATCACCATTGACGCGCGCGCGGAATTTCAACTTTGACGGGCCTGTATGACGTCATATTGAGTCGGATTGACTTAAAAATTGGCAGAAATATTCCTTGACATTTCAGACATCCGATCAGAGTGAAAAAACGGGAAATTTCTATTGTATATGAGCTGTGCGTGCGTATATGTGCGCGCGCGTACGCGTCCGTCCGATTTTTTCAATTTTTCAAAAAATGCTCCAAATGGTCTGAAACGTATGCAAAAAAAATTTGAGCGCGATTGGAGCATACAAATATTTCAACGCGCGCGTACGCGCACGTTTTAGCGATGCGATGAATTTTGAAAACATGAGTAGAATTCCCTTGAATTGAAATTTACGTGACGTAAATTTCATTGAAAAATTCCATTCCATTAATGAGATATGATTGAAAATGTGTTTTCATATAATGACGTCATAGTGACGTCACGGTCGACTGATCACTACGATTTTACTTGACCCGTCGTCTTTGGGACATGATACATATATGGTATAAGTTTGACATTCATAGGCAATGCACTTTCTGAGCTAATCTCTACACAAATTTTGTCCAGAAATAAAGAAGGAAAAAGAATCCGTACAGATACAGAAGGTGATCCGAGAGGATACTCGGATCACCTAATAAATGAAATAAGGTATCGAAATGACAAACAATAACTCAAAACAAAATATTCATGTAAATTACTTTGTATTAAGATAAACTCGTTAATATCTTTAATACCACGAATGATACGCATCATGAGGTAATATAAAAACTCTTATCTTGGAAAGGAAAACTATTTTGTATATGTATGTTTTTGTGCCTTGTGTGTGTGTGCGTTTCCGAATTTAATCCCTCTCCTGTTTAATTAAAGAGAGAAAAATCATGATCAATATATCATAATAAATCTGGAAATATGATAAGAAGATTGTAGTTTCCTGTTTCCTGTTTTTACCTAATTTAAATATATATATAAATCATTGTTTATTATCATATTTCATATTTATCCATATCAACGGGTGAATGGACTATGAAGAGGCACAACCGGAATCAAAAAACGTATGATTAAAAAAAAAAAAAAAAAACAATACAGCTCAACTGTGGGGACTTTTCTCTTACAACTTTTCTTCCTCGACCTTGCACTCACTTCCTTTCCTATATCTATTTCCGCTCCAGACACATTATCACAACATTACAGGAGCTACTTTCTAGGTCCACCTATATCCAATTAGTCCCGCAGCAAAAGGATTTGGAATTACATAATAAGATGCTGGATATCCGTGTTAGATCGAAAGCTTTCCTTATCTATTTATTCTGTATGTTCGAACTTCCTGCCCTTAATTCCCCACACATACACAGCATCTTCTTCTTTTTCTCTCGCTCTCTCTCCTGCACAGTTGTTGTTTTACATAAAAATCACTCTCAAAATGGGTCTAAATATCTGTAATAAATATTGTACAGTGACCCCCCAGAAGCTTGTTAGAATGTCGCCCGACATACACTCTAAAAACGCAAATGTTGAATCAACATTTAAAAGGGCCGAGGAGTGACAGCATTTTTTAAGTGTTGCATCCAACTTTTAAGATAACATTTTAAATGTTGAATCTAGCAGGAAAACCAACACTTTGAAAATGTTGTCACTCCTCGGCCCTTTTAAATGCCAATTCAACATTTGTGTTTTTAGAGTGTATATATATATAGTAACAACGAATAATGTGTACTGTTTATTTCAGAGCAATTCGACAAGGGAACTTCAATGAATATAGTTTTTGAGAACATGTCAGTTCTTGGAGAGATTGTCAGAATAAAAATGAGCATGATTACATTTAGATGTATGATGGAACTTGCGCGTTATTGATGACCATTGTATGTGGTGCTATTGTATTGCATGGCACATAGTACAGTTGTACAGCAACAGTGAAATACATGTAGTGTGCTTTTGATCTTGCCATCCATTTTTGTGCTTCAAGGCACTTAATTTCCATTATTGTCATTTCTGACGCTGACAAGTTGAATACATCTATCATCATTAAGGTTACAGCTCGTTATTCCGAAGGTTCGTTATTCCGAAGGCTCTTTATTCCTAAGATTCGTTATTCCGAAGGTTCATTGTTCCGAATTTCATTTTCGGATTAACCAATCTTCGGAATAACGAACCTTCGGAATAACGCCACAAATTTTCGGATTAACGAACCCTTTTTCATTTTCGGATTAACGAACCTGTATGGTATAGGGAATTTGCGTGTTTCGGATTAACGACCCTTCGGAATAACGAACCTTCGGAATAACGAACAGCACCCATCATTAATGTTACCAATACTTCTACTTCTATTACTACTACTACTGCCCCCATTTTGCCTTATATTACTGCCACTACTACTATTTCACTCACAATGGTAAAATTTTTAGAATAGTCATAATGATAGTAATGGTAATTATGAATATAATGGTAATAATTATGATGTTGAAATTAGATTAATGAAAATGATACGAACTGTTACAACTGAAAGGATAAGATTAAACCTTTTAATAACACTATAAATAACAATGATAATGGAAATAACAATAGCAATAATGAAATGACGACAATTGTAATGGCATTGACTTGTGAATGAACATTGAGAAAGATTAAAATTGAGCAAAAATTCAAACACTCGAAGAATTAAAAATTAAAAAAAAACCACAAAATTTCCCCTCCTCCATATTATTGTCCACAGCTTCAGGCGCCTCAGCTTCCTGTGGTCAGTGTGTTCATTTCTTAGACTAAAATCAACACAAAAACCCTGCATTCTGTCCTTAACTATGATTGCATTGTTTTGATTTTTCACCTAGCAAAGTTCCATAACAACACACCTATCCAGCTCTAATCATCATTTCAATATTGACTTTCTTCGGCAAGCCAAACTAAAACGAGATTTTACCTATACATGTACCAGCAAACCAAATGGGAAAGAAAGCCACAGTGTATACCTGAACTTTTGCGGACCAATGACCTCTAGAACTAGCCATGCCAACATAACAAAGCTTCCTGACACACTTCCGAAGAAAAACCTGTGTCTTTCTTTTTTTTTTTCTTTTTTTTTTTTGGCTTGGCTTGGTTAACATTTTTCTTTCATTTTCTGCCCCCCCCCCCCCCACCCCCAGTCTTAGCGACCTGATGGGATGGGTTGGGCTTGGAAGTCATATTATGTTTGAATCTGCCAGGTGCGTACATTCTTAGGGAGCATGTTCTGATCACAGTTGTGATTTAACAACATGTGTAATGCCAACAAGCGTGACTGCTTTGATGAAAATAACAAAATAAACAAAACAGAATCGTCAAACTTGCACCTGCAGGAAGTTACGTAATTTAAACGTTCCTATTGTTGTTTGTTTTCTAATCAGCAATGCGAAATTCGTTAATAGATTTCTCCTTTTGACATTAATTCCACCAGAAAAAACAGTGATGTATTTTTTTTTTTGCATCGAATAGTTTGTGTTGATGAAACCGAGAAACTTTAAATTTGTTGAGTTAAAGATGGAAGGTGCTAAATGGACAGTCCCCACCCCTGTAAAAGTTAGTAAACCAGAACACTCCATGAAATAACAGTGGGGGTTTTTTTAACCATTAATAGATTTGATTTTGATGGTGACACCCTGAAAGGGGAAGAAGCCCAAGGATGGATTGAGTGAATGCGAGCGAAAGCAGCAATATCAGTAGAACAAATCAGTGGAAGTTTGGGGAAAGTCAGACGATCCGTTCAAAAGTTGTGAATTTTAAAAATGTTGGTGTAGTCATCGCCGGATGAGAAGACTACACATTCTGTGACGTCACACGTAGAAAATTACAGAAAGAACATAGGAAGATAATTCAATCAAATTTCAATTTTATGAGTGTTCATATTCTCTCGACTTGGTACTTTCATGTGCTAAGAATAATATTATCCCCCTGCTTTCTGAAAAAGAGAGGTGTGGTGGGTTTTTTTTTTCTATTATACTAGAAAACTGAATTTACTTTTAGCATTGTTTTCCATATGTGACGTCACAAAAGGTTGCACATATACAGTTTTCTCATCCAGCGATTAGCGGCACCGAAATTTTAAGAATGCATAAGTTTTTAGCTGATTGACATTGTTACATTCATTAAATCCACGTGTATCCGTGTTTCATTTAATTTCAGTTTTACAAATGTTGTTTTCAACTGGTATAGTTGATGAAAATGTGTGGAACTACAAAATATTATACATTCATTTAGCTGAAGCCCTTTGATGAAATTTCTACCATTTTTTTTTTTGTCTGATCATACTTTGATCAGATACTCTGATACTTTGATACTCTAATCATACTCTAGTTGCTCAAGTTTATTCAAGGTCAAGATGAACATGGAACAAACTTGTTCTCAGAAAAAAAAAAGAATAGTTACTACCATCGTTGTCAATAATTACATCATCTTATGGATTTTTTTTTTCTGACGTCAGTGTTCCAAAAGACATTCATTGATGAGGGGTAAACACCGATTGAAACTGAGGTGTGGGCGAATTGAGGCTGCGCCGCGGCGCTTGTACGACATCACGTGGTTTTCTGTTTTGATTCGATCCCGCTGACGAACACCCCGAAAGTAAGAGAGCTCTCTGAAATCACTGCACGGCAGAGAGACTCGAGGATACACAGCTTGTCGATTTCGCGCCAACCAATACACCAATACTCAGTACGTAATCCAATCAGACGACACTTTTGGAACTTCTAAGTTCACACACAGAGATATCTTATGTATTTCGCGACATCCTATTCAATCCAGACAGTCGCTATTATTCTCGTACCGACGTAGCACAACTGAGCAAAAGAAGGAGGCCAGAGGGTAAGTGGTCAAAGCGCCATTGAATGGGCTCTCTTTGATCAGTCTTCCCCTTTGGTCTGTTTGCCCAGTATAAAGCGCTACTCAAAAGTTTTGGGTAGCACTGGCGTGGTTGGATACTGAGTACACTCATTGGCCGCTCGACTGCGTGTGTGACGGTGTGTGTACTCGTGTGTATTTACAATAAGTGTGGGAAACTGAAGCCTTACATTCCAGCCCTGCTCGGGTGCGGAGAGGTCACACTACTTGGTGGCGAGAGACCTGGAGAGAAACGTAGGATCAAACGTGGTAGGATCATGGATCAGTGCAAACTCTACCTGTTCTGTCTTCTAGCACTAGCAGGCCACTGGCGGCCTATTGGTACAGGTACGTTCGCCAATAAACACATAACATTCCCACGCTCTTGTGTAGGCTGAAATCATCTTACACACATTTAACACCTTCACGTCCGCCGCTGGAATTGACATCATCTTTTCTATTTTATAGGAACGTATAACAGTGGTTGTTCCTATAATTATGTCTTGTTGTTGTATCTTTTGCTGTCACGCCTACTATTTTCTTTTGTTTATGATCACTGGCACCAGACAGAAACTGAACTTGGTCGGCGAGAAGTTTACACATGCATTGCATCAGTAGTACTATAGCTAGAAAGCATCACAAAATAACAGTTGATTAGAGGTACTTGATTATAATTGTTTGATTTGGCCATGTGTGAGAAAGTGGTGTTCATAATGAGCTTGGGTCAAATATTCCTAAAAAGCCATCTGACACTATACAATAAAGCCTGAAGAAGCGCTCTGACAAAACACCAGAACGTACACGACGCTAAGAAACCCACCATAGAAAAACATTACCCCTAGCATTAGCAATGCGACCCTCCTTCTTGCTGATGTTCCCATTTCAGCCCGAGATGTATGTTCCTGCTTTAATTATGCATATAAACATAGTGAATATACAAAGCAAAAGAGGTAGTTTGTGATACAATGAAAATAGTTTTAATTAAAATATACATGTGTGGGATTGGTAGCTGTATTATAAAGATTGGTAGATAGATAAATTATTGTTATTATCATTATCATGTATTTCTCTGTTTTTGGTATTAACGAGCAGGGACCACCTCCTTCATTATACAAAGATTAAACAACAGCGGAGGTTGCAGGGCACAACTTTCAACAGAATAAGGCATTTTACATTAACATAAAAGAAATGAATAATTACATGCACAGACACAAAATTCACGCATGTTGATACATACATGGAGAGAAGCAATAGATAGGCACATAGATTGATTAATAGATAGGTAGATAGAGAAGTAGATAGATAGGTAGACAGATGTAGATAGATGGATAGGTAGATGGATACATAGATAGATAGATAGATAGATATAGATAGATAGATAGATAGATAGATAGATAGATAGATAGATAGATAGATAGATAGATAGATAGATAGATAGATAGACAGATAGATAGGTAGGTAGGTAGGTAGATAGATAGATAGATAGATAGATAGATAGATAGATAGATAGATAGATGGGTAGGCAGGTAGATAGATAGCTAAAATGACGTAAAGTTTGTCTGTTGGTGTAGAGATATCAACAACAACAAAAAAAAAAAAAACTGCTGGCGCTAATACAAGGACAGAGTGTCTATATAATGAGACAATGTGTCACATTTGGCTTCCGATCATTTGAGTGGTATGCGTCGCGAAGGCAGCTTTCTTTTGTTTTCTCTTCTCAAACTTTATTGTTCGACGGGTTGTTGGTTGGTATGTCAGATTATTTTAGTTTTTGTTTTCTTTTCTCTTTTGTTTGCTTGTTTGTGGAGGTATATGTTTGATTCGCATATCCTTCTAATACGTCCATCGCTTCGAAGAATACTATACTTCACTATTGATGAGAATATATTCGGTTTCGATATGACCAATATCCGATCTAAAGTTTACTGCCTATATACAGGGTCAGTGCGTATTCACTCAACCAGAATAGATCACCAGGCCTTTTAACAAACCGGAAATATATTCCAGCTTTGGTCAGGGCGCTTTCTCTACCTGTAACTGGTAGAGTGTTAATTTTTATCCTAAACCAGTTTGGAGTGCGTTGACATTTTCATTTAAGCATGAATGTCTTATCTATATCTACAATCCATTTTTGTTATTGGGTTTGTCCCAAAAAAACGGGTTGGCCTGATTTTCCTCACCTACAGCCACTCTCACACCTTCTCATCGCCTCGCCCGATTTGGGACGTCCTCTTTCCTAAAACAACATAGAATTTTGCTATATTCTTGGAGCATTGTTTAGCTTCATTTAGCCTTTGGTGCAGGCATTATATTCATCTCTTTGCTCATAAAGATATTTATGTCTATTTGTACATTATGCTCCTGCATTCATCCGTTCATTTATTCGACACTCTCTGTTTCCAACTGTACTCCACGTATAGTGCGGCTGATATTCTTCCGAACTTGCGATATTGTTATCAAGGTTACCTCCTTCCTGTTTGGAATCACAAGTCATGCAACTTTGTACAGCTGAGCCAAGATTTACTATTGCCCTGACTAAAATGTTTGCACGTTATGCATTGTATAACGCATTCCGGGTTTGTGCCTTTGCATGTATCACAATCAAGCTCGGTTCTTCAAGAGTATTTTGCACGCTAGAATTTCGGAGGTTGAGATAAGAGAGTCAACTTCACAAGCTCTTGACGTTACTCTCTTGAAGAAAGCATGGCTTGGATAAGTAGGGACTTTTACGGGCTAAAATCCCTCCCCTCTGCTCACTGTTTCATTCTGGCGTATTTTCGATGACTTCGTAAGTTGGTGTTATGTAACGATGTCAACAAAAGTAACAGGGTCAATCCATAACCGCTATACGGATCAGGCGGTAGCGGTCAACGCCACCCCCCTCATTATTAAGCCAAAGAAAGGCTAATGAATACTTCTAGTTTCGCGCGGTTTGTATACATCGTGGTCATCTAGTGTGTTTACTTAGGCTTTGCTCAAGACGCAACTATTGATTTATTCCTGAACGGGAAAGAACGGCAGTACGCAGCGTGACAACCTTTTGGCCCAAATGTTCGTATGCAATATCGAGTAATTTTATGAAGGCTTGCAGCCGCTTTGGCTAACAGATGGTTCAAAACACTGCTGATGATACAATGTTACTCGTGTCAACTCTACTAAGTTATTCCCTTTTCATTCGAATGTCATCTTCATTACTGGGATACTACTGGTCAGTTCGTTGCATCCCAGGTAATTATACAAATCATGATTGTTCGTATTATCTTTGATATAGTGTTCCTTAAAGGACAAGTTCACCTTCATATATACATGTGGATTGAGTGAATGCAGCAATATTAGTAGAACACATCATTGAAAGTTTGAGGAAAATCAGAGAACCCGTTCAAAAATTATGAATTTTTGAAGTTTTTGTGCAGTCACCGCGGAATGAGAAGAGTACTGCAGCGTATGATGTCACATGAGTACAACGATATAAGGAAAATGTAAAGAGAATTTCACAAAATTTCATCTTTTGAAAAAAGTACACATTCCCTTGACTTGTTACTGACATATGTTATGGGTAATATTATTCCCCTGCATTTAGAAAGAGGCAAGTCAAGTGCTCTTTTATTATGCGAAAAAAAAGTGAAAATATGTTAAATTTTCTTTACATTTTCTTTATACGGTTGTACTCATATGACATCACAAGCTGTAGTAGTCTCCTCATCCAGCAGTTCCAACACAAAAATTTTAACAATTCATAACTTTTGCATAGATTGTCTAATTTTCCTCAAACCTTCACTGATGTGTTCTACTAATATTGCTGCATTCTCTCAATCCTTATGTTTATGAAGTTGTTAAGGCGATGCGTAGGACACCTTTCTGCTTTCTGCACTTGGGGGTAGTATTATATTACTGAGGTAATTCATAACTTTTGACGATACTGCATGAGACGATAGTTAATAGGAAATTATTTAAGTCTGTGACAATTTGAAAGCATTCCTTTTCTATATAGAACTTGTTGTATACATGTACATCATAATACACATACGCACACACGCACATATCTCTATGTAAAGAAACGTGCTATATAGTATGCTTTTCACGCGGCAAGGAATGTTGACATAATATTTGCTGACCGCAGAAGCTACAGTCGACCTTTGTCACTGAAAAAGATGTTTACCATCAGTCCGAGCATGTAAAATAAGAACGGAATTCTAAGTCCTTCAGTTCCTCGTATGTATTGTCGTCGAGACAATAAATGCTGCAATGTTTAATCTCTTCAAGTCTTCATTCAGGGTTTTGTTTTGTTTCTGTTTTGTGGTTATATAAGCAGCATGGCCAGCAGACGTATTATACGGCAAAAGGTTCTTTGACCGTTAGCTAGATAAAAATGGAAAAGGATCGGGTTCTATTTCTCACGGTGATTACATAGATCCCCTGTAATCACCTTTGAAAGTAAGTCCACTTCGTATTGGAATCAAATTCAATAAATTGCTCCTGTAAAAAGACGAATGACCCGTGAAGACTCGATTATCTTCTGAAGTGAGAGCTCCATGTTGATAGTAATTTGTACTGAACTGCTTCGTTGAATAGGAAATAAACAGCATTGTAAACTCTAGACTTTAACATTCCGGAACCGCCTTTTTGTCCGATTTTAACTGACAGAACGTCCACTGCATGTTGTATAACGTGATTTAAGTCTTTATTTGTCAAATTCCTCTTTTGGAATTTGGAATGTGTTTTCTCTTCATAGATAAACAGTTTTGCTTTGCCCCCCCCCCCCCCCGCAGGCCATACTGTACGTAGCATGTGAATTTGCGCATGTTATATGTAGCTTCTCCAACGTAAATAAGCTACAGGGAGGTTGATTCGAACGCACTCCTTCAATAACAAACGATCACAACAACAAGTGCGGTTCCAATCCGTTTAATCGTCGTTGAACGTAAACGTTGATCATCGTATGAAACATGGAATATACACGTGCTTGTTGGAAGTCATACATGGAATGAAACGCGGAGTGTAAACGTTGCGTAAAGTGTCATATGGCGTGGAGCGTAATGGAGTGTAAACACGGAATGTAGTAGAGTGTATTGGAGTGAAGTGTATTGGCGTGGAGTGTATTGGAGTGGTTCGCTGAAATGCAATAAAGAAGTTAAACATAATAAATGCAAGTTCAGCGTGTAATATACACTATATACAACATCTTGTACTAACATAAGTGGATGTTTACAACCGCTTAATATGTAACGTACATATTAACCATGAAGTTACTAATTATAACTAATACATGAAATAGTATCACAGCATTGATACATGTCTGAGGTATATAACACTAATATATACAATGTTACTTACAATTAACTATGCACCTTGCACTCAAGTGCTTAATCCTGAAGTTACTACGCACCTAAATCGATACTAACTTTAATCCCAATTAAACTACAGTGTGAACAACCCTCACTGCGGAGGAGAACTGTTCCTATGGCAACAGTATCTTTCTTGGACTTTCTACCACAGCGCAGTGCACCGAACAACGAACCCCTGTGTGTGTGTACTCCTTCCTGAATACATGTACCTAATTTCACTACGCACACAAATACACTGACATACACAGTTAGGTTCATAGAAAGCTACAGACAAACTTTGAAACTTCTTAAAACTACTTCAAACTCTCATAAACATGCGATATAAGATTGGAATATATCCACAATGAACATAATAGTGTATTCTACTATTCACAGCTGCAATTATGCAGTATTAACCCTAACTTAAGCAACAAAGTCCTGCACTGGCCTATTCTCCTTCCGCCCCTCTCTCTCTCTCTCTCTCTCTCTCTCCACACTGGAGAGTATATACCAACACAGTGCAGGCATAATATTTACACACACACAGAGTGCACTGACCGTCCGTGCACACATAACTAATGCAAACTTTCTTATGTTCTGGTGGAATCTTACCAACTTTTTGAGGACTAATTCTCATTAATTACACTCAACATAATGCTACAATTAACATCAATAATGAAGATGACATATATTAAATTCAATGTTTGACTCACCAATTGTTTGGCCTCTTGGTTTCCACAAATTCTTGGTGTACAAGTTCCTAAACATGAAAGATGATGTTGGCCGTTGGACTTTCCTTTGTCTTAGTGATGTGGCTATGGTGAGGATTTGGCATCTCCTACCAGCCTTGGGCTAATTTGCATGTTTGCCTAAAGTGTTATCCAATGAGCAAACTGTTGCTATGTGGACTTGGCCTTGCTAGGATCGGGCTTGACCAACTGTATGCCTATTTCACTTTGGGGGGACTGTTACCAGGGGAGAAAATGGGTCTTCTTTGCATAAATTTGCATAAACTCATAGTTTTAGTCTTGTCATTACAGACCCATCTCATTCATGCCGCAACATACCGGCCCCAATGAGCTAACTATCAATTTAGATCATTCCTAAATTTACTTAGCGGCATACATATTAAATCTGATTACATTCATTCATTAATTCATACCACTTTCACAGCGTGAATGAAACTCAATTAACCTTGTAGCATACAGAAATATAACAATCTCAAATAATATAATTCATACTAGAAGGACTTTGTGTTGATCATACACTTCAATTTACTAGATCAATTACTGTAAGCGGTCAATTCTTTGATCCTTCTTCTAGCAGGCACAGTTTCACTACAGGCCTCCTAAAGTGTTTGTGGCCAACTCTCACCCCACCTACCTCACTCTACCATCCCTTCCTGGGAAAACCTCAACAACCCTCCCCAATGACCACTGTCCACGTGGAAGGTTGTCGGCCACGACCAAGACCAAATCATCTTAATTACACAACGAAGGACGTAATTGTCCTATCACTACTTAACACATGCTTCAACATTATTTTTCAATCTGTACATCACGCAATGTTACATGAACAACTTGATAAACATAACATATGTACCGTTTGTTTACTGATGCTTATGTCAATTTACGAATCTCCTCGTGCCTCCAAAAGGCACAACTTTGAGATGGGTCTCCTGAAGCTTTTCAGACCCACCCGTACATCAACCTGCCTGACCCTACCAAGCTTATCAGGGTACGTGGCTACAATCCTACCTAAAGGCCACTGCCCACGAGGCGCACAGTCATCTGCGACCAGGACTAGATCATCTTGCATGAAGTTTCGTTTGGATTTTGTCCATTTCTGCCTCTGTTGGAGGAGAGGTAGATATTCTTTGACCCAACGTTTCCAAAACTGGTCTGCGAGGTACTGCACCTGACGCCATCTTCGTCGAGCGTAACAGTCATCCTTGGTAAATATTCCAGGGGGCAGGGATGGACTCTTCCTCAGCAGTAGTAGATGATTGGGCGTAAGAGGTTCGTCGTCATGTGGGTCGGTATTCAGTTGCGTCAAGGGTCTGGCATTTAGAATGGCCTCTACCTCAGTCATGAACGTCATCAACGCCTCGTCTGTGATGAGCTGCTGGTTCAGGAGGCCTTCAAGAATCTTACGAACCGAACGTATTACACGCTCCCAAACTCCCCCCATATGACTTGCTCCTGGAGGGGTGAATTGCCATGCGATTCCCTTTTGGCTTAGGAATCGTCCAATCTTGCTGCTGTTCAGCGATGCAAGACTTTCTTTCAATTCCTTGTGTCCGCTTCTGAAGTTTGTTCCGTTGTCACTGAATATCTTTGCGGGGTAACCCCTACGGCTGATGAATCGTCTCAGAGCAAACACAAAGGAATCGGTATCCAAGGAGTGTGCTACCTCCAGATGTACTGCTCTTGAAGCAAGGCAGGTGAACACACATCCGTATCTTTTCACCTCACTGCGACCTCTCTTTACTCGGAATGGCCCGAAGAAGTCAACTCCTGTGTAGGTGAAAGGAGGCTTATCTGGAGTAACCCGTTCAGTAGGAAGGTCAGCCATGAGTTGTTGTCCTCGCTGTGAGCTTCTCTTCTTGCACTGCAGACAATTTCCCAATACCTTGCGAACGGTAGCACCACCTCGGATTACCCAGTACCTTTCTCTGAGTGCAGTCCACGTCATGCCGGCGCCTGAGTGTCCAACATCGTGGTGGTAGTGGGAGACGAGCAAGGTAGTCACGTGGTGATCATGAGGGAGAAGCAGTGGGTGTTTCAGATCATCTGAGAGCGGGGATTTCCCTAGTCTTCCTCCAACTCTCAGCACTCCTTCAACGTTGATGGGGTTTAATTTGTCTAGTGTGCTTGACCTTTGTGGTGTTCCTTTCTTTCCTTCACTTGACATTTCTGCTGGAAAGGCCTTTCTCTGCACTCGCTTGATTATTTCCAGCTCTGCGTCTTCTAGCTCCTTTGCTGTGAAGTGTCCCGTTCTCACACTTCCTGCATCACCCTTGTGTCGCAGAAATGCCTTGTAGCGCAGTATCCATGCGAAAGCCCTCTTGAGTTTGTTCCATGAAGAGAACCTGGTTAACAGCTCCTCTAGGCTGTCAGTTGAAACCACTGCGTTGACATTGGCTTTCTTTACTTCTACGTCTTCTTGTGGCAGTTCCTGCAGCACTTCTGGGGGTGATGGCCAATTTTCTTCTCCTTCCCATAGGAATGAGGGGCCCTCCAGCCAGCGTAGGTTGTTGATTAATTCTGTCGCTTTCATGCCGCGAGATCCATCGTCTGCTGGGTTGGATGTCGTATCAACATGACGCCATTGAGATGGCGTGGAGGCGTTGTGAATCTTAGCGACACGATTTGCAACAAAGGTCTTGAAACGCCTGCTTTCGTTTCTTATGTACTGTAGTACTGATGTGGAGTCGGTCCAGTATGTGGTGTCTGTGACCTTGATCTGAAGTTCATCCTTGATGAATTGGTCCAACGTCACTGCCAGGACCGCTGCCATCAACTCAAGCCTTGGTATGGATACAGCCTTCACAGGTGCTAGTCTCGATTTCCCCATGATGAAGGAGCAGTGCACCTTACCTGTGGCGTCTGTTAAGCGCAGATACGCCACTGATGCATATCCTATTTCGGATGCATCACAGAAGTGGTGGATTTGAGCTGAGGCTACTTCCTGGAAACCCTCTGGTTTGATACACCTGTTGATCTTTAGGTCTGTCAACGTGGGTAGGTCTTCCAACCAGTTTCTCCATTCTTTCTCTTCCTCTGCGGAGACTGGCTCATCCCAGCTTAGACCTCGTCTACATAACCGTTGTATCAGTGCCTTTGCTGGAAGTACAAATGGAGCTACAAACCCTAGTGGGTCGTATAGAGAGCTAGCTACAGACAAAATGCCGCGTCTTGTTGCTGGTTTGTCCTTTACGTTGACCTTGAACCCAAAAGCATCCATCTGTACATCCCAAAGGATTCCAAGCGTGCGTTCTTCTGGTAGCTCTTCAATGTCTAGACTCGACACGGATGCTGCCCTGTCAGCCTCAGGTACGGCAGCCAGGACGTCACGCTCGTTACTCATCCACTTTGTGAGCCGGAAACCGCCCTCATTCAGTAACCGTCTCAGATCTTCAATCAGCTTAATGGCTGCCTCTTTGGTCTTTACAGACTTCAAGCAGTCGTCGACATAGAAATTCTTCCGTACCGTGTCGACTGCATCTCCGTCATACTCGCTCTGGTGGTCTTCTGCGGTCTTCCGCAATGCAAAGCCTGCACAACTCGGAGAGGAGGTTGCTCCAAACAGATGAACTTTCATTCTGTACTCCTTTGGCTCTGTTGCAAGTTCTCCCTTTTCCCACCAGAGGAATCGAAGTGCATCACAATCTCTATCTGGGACCTTTACTTGATGGAACATGGCCTCCACATCACCAACCACAGCAACTGGTTCCTGTCTGAATCTCAGGAGTACGCCCACCAGGTTGTTAGTATGATCAGGTCCTTGAAGTAGTTCGTTGTTCAAAGAGGTACCCTGGTACTTCGCGGCGCAGTCGAAAACGACTCTGACCTTGTCTGGTTTCCGAGGGTGAACAACGGCATGGTGCGGTAGGTACCACGTATTTGATGTAGGCTTCTCATATTTCTCTTCTTGATGTCCTGCTTCTCGTGTCTGTATTGGTACCCTTTCTGCATAACCCTTTGTTATGTAGTCTTCGACAGTTTTCGTGTACCTTTCTTTGAGGGCGTCATCCTTCTCCAGTTTCTTCTTCAAGTACCGCAGTCTTGCTTCTGCGAGGTAACGATTGTTTGGCAGGTTTGGAGGCCAGTGGCGCCATGGTAAGCCTACTTCGTAATGACCGCCGGCAATGGAAGCGCTTTCTTCCATGATCTTCTGTGCGCGGAGGTCTTCGAGTGAGTGGCCGATTTTCTCATCCGTTAGGTAACCGCCATAGTCTGACTCCCAGAACTGCTTTAGCTGCTGTTGAAGTGGATCATCATGACATGTGAAGTGAACATTGGCGGAGGAAGGCCCTTGTCGCGTTGACATCGGTCCCAGTTACCGAACACTCTTCTGCTGATTTGGCACCTTCATTCGTCGTTGTGCTCGATTTCTGCCCTTGTGGCCTTTCTTGACTGCTCTTTGAGACGTGGAAGTGAAGGAGGGTGTGGTGCTTCCACTTGCAGCTCTCGACCTTGCAGTTGCTGTCCTGCTTGCACTCCCTGGCTAGGTGGCCTGGCTTGAAGCAGTTGTCACACAGTCTTGCCTGTCGTATCACCTTCAACCTTTCATCGCGGGACATTTGCTTGAAGTGCTGGCATGATGTCAAGCTGTGTGACTGAGAGCAGCATGTGTACCTCCGCTGTGATGCCTGTTTTGTTGAGTGCCCTTGCGTGGTTAGCGTCGTTCGTTTGACATTACTCGCGAATTTCTTGCCATCATTGGGGGTAGTCGTCTTGCCCTTGCCTATGTTCTGACCAAACATGTTAGAGGAGAGCTGGGCACACTCTTCGATGTAATCAGCCATCATCGAGAAGGTCGGTGACACCCGCTGCTTCATCATGGTGTGTGCTCGTTTTGCCCACTCTGCTTGCATGTGCATAGGAAGGAGCTGTTGGATCCGCAGCAGGTTATCCGAGCTGTCCATATCAGCCCGGAATCCCATGTGCGACAAGACCATCTCGCATCGCCGCATGGCCCTGGTGAGGTCCCACAGAGCAGCTCCATTGTTGGGTCTTATTTGCTGACGACCCAGCACTTTCCTCATGTGGGCAGTGGTCACCAGGAAGGGCTGCCCGAACTGGTCGTGAAGGATTTCTCTGGCCTTTCTGTACCCCTCTGGACCTAGAAATGTGCAATTCTCAATGCTATCTCTGGCCTTCCCTGCACAGAACTGTATTAGATACATCAATTTCATTTTATCATTAACTGGTTTACACTCAATAGTAGCCTCGAACTTGTTAATGAAACTACAATATTCTAATGGATTACCATCAAATTGTGTCAGGTCAGACTTGGGCATGTTCATGGCCAGATCAACAGCTGAGAAAATATCAGGCAATGTAGAGTTATTCACGTTAGCGTTTACGGGGGTTGGGCTTACATCAACATTTACACGGGCATTTGATTGATCATTTGCATTCCAAACAGGGGCATTAGGATTTAATTTCTTCTTTACATCTACGTTACGTACACTACGTACTATGGAGGCACTCACCTCACTGGCGCAATTACCTTCAATTTCTTCTTGAAGCAACTGAGCCTCTACTTGCGCCTGTTGCATTTCATTTGCCACCTCTACAGTAGCAAGTTCTTGCTCAAGCTTTATTTGAGCAATCTTGAGTTCTTGTGTCCTTTTCATTTGTTCGAGCTTAAGTTTGGCGACTTCAGCCTTGATCTTAGCATCCCTCAGTCTGGCACTGGATGTGGTGCTTGTTGAGCGCCGAGATGACCTACTGCTCCTGGTCGCGGAAGACTGCAGCGACGCGTTGTCGTCATCGTCGTCCCCGCCTTCGTCCAGTTGCGTCGTCTCCCGCACGCTCTCCTTGGCCTTCGCCATCCAGCTCACCAGCCTGACGTCAAACTCTTCCTTGTTCCTCCGCCTGGATTGGAATTCCTCCAGCGCAGATTCTGCTTCCTGGCCAGTTAACCGTGCATGATACTCCCCAAAGCGTTCTTTATATGATTTGAAGATGTCATCTAACTGGCCAGCCTTACTTACAACGGCCTCATAATTGTCCGTGCTTAACATACAGCTTTCCAGTTCCTTGAACCTTCTTGTAAGGCTGCCAGCATAAGCACGGCACGACTGTTTTAGGGTCGTGACATCATCATCACCTTGGTCTTCAGTTTGTGGAAGTCGCTTCGTATTGGTTGTCATATTGCGAATTCAGTTCTCTCGTCACGCGAAGTAAGCACTACAATTCGCGAGCTTATGAACAAGAAATCACAAACTAGAGTCCCGAATTGCGAACTAATGTAGCTTCTCCAACGTAAATAAGCTACAGGGAGGTTGATTCGAACGCACTCCTTCAATAACAAACGATCACAACAACAAGTGCGGTTCCAATCCGTTTAATCGTCGTTGAACGTAAACGTTGATCATCGTATGAAACATGGAATATACACGTGCTTGT
>CM067070.1:28302626-28470126 GCA_033980235.1 Diadema setosum
GTATCGATATTTGAGCCCCAACAAGACAAGCACACACATGGACCAAAAAACAAACAAACCAACAAATAAACATTACCTGTGCGCATATACTATAAATGATGCGCGCTATAGTCTACTAACGCAACAACTCAAATATACCGCAATTCGTTTTTGATATACTAAATAATATGCCTTCGTTATCTTGTATGTACACTGTACTTACAACGCCTAGCTTGTAAAAATGTGCATGTCCTTTTCAAAGGGAGATGAAAAATATTTCCACTCCAAAAACATCTTCTACCAACAATCACTAGACCAAAATCTAAACTCCTAATGCAAGCAGACTCTTCAGAGTCTCCCTGCTATCACAATAATCCCATCAAACCTATATATTTATCTTTAACGCATTCATAGAAAACAAAAAGGGACAAGAAGAAACTCTTTCCACCCACGAATTTAGCTTCACGAGAATATGAAAACAAGGTCTAATTATCTCGTGCAGCTCGTCTTCTAATTAAATATTATTTAACTACTTCAACCTTTAAAACGGTATACCCCGCAAAAAAAAAAAAAAAAAAAACACTAACAGCTTTTCCTATATAGATACTTTTGCAATTGAAAACGTATTGCCTCCCGTCTCTCTTGCTTCTCTCCAGAACAAATATACATATATTCCCTGTAGCACTGTTTACATACCAGAACTATTCCATTTCCATTTATTCCAACTGAATTACTCTTTTTTTCTCTCTTAATACTGAAGTGGAGATAAGCACGTAAACATTCCTTTCTTTCGCTATATCCAGTTCTAACACACCTCTACATAATGAACTCAAATTCCAGACCAATGCATCCTCCCTTTATAAATGTACATGGTTCCTCAGTTCAAACTGAAGAAAGAAAAAAAGAAATATCTTTGAAAAAAGGGTAAAATACAAATATTCAAATTTACCACCTTTCTGATACCAGAACACATATCGATGGAGTTCAGAAGTTCGTCGTGTGAAAATGTCTTCTGAATACATCCGATGATTTTTCCGCTAGGGAAAACATTATCTTTTGCCTAGCCGATCTAAAAACAAGTCAGTAATGTTTCAAACTTTCTTGTGTTCGTCTCTGTTGCTTCTTACTTGCTTTTCCTCTGTAGTTTTCATCAAAAACTTCATCAGACTATTAATCTATCAACTGTCTCTTTCGTAAAATTGAAACAAAAACAAAAACAAAAACAAAACGAAATCCTTGACTAAGTACTTGGTTTAATCCCTAACCTGCATCTGTCATTTCTCCTCCTTCAGGCGTCTTTCATACCTACTGCTGCGGCGGCTGCTCAAAAACATTCCTATGGCGGTATTCCTCGAAGACATCATGAGAATTTATGCTCTAAGATTGTATTCAAAATCAGATAATCTAAGTTACACTTGCCCTCCTTCTTCCCGGCTGATTCCTACCTCCATCCTTTCGTTTGTAGTTGCGGTTGCATCCATTTGCTGCGGCTGCTGCTGCCTCATTGCCGAAGTGTCGGGACGGTTCTTCCTTGCTGGCTCGGTGCGAAGCTGAATCCTCCTTTCTCCTTTCCCCCAGCGCTCGACAAAACTCACTTGCTGCTCTTTTGGGAGGAAGACCCGGTCGACATACAACTTCCAAGGTTCTGCCCGGGAAAAGTACGCGAGCTTGCCTGCTGCCCTTGCGGTTTTTAGCGCCGGTAACTGGGACTGCCGTTCGCGTCTGACCCGTCTGGGGAGATCCTCCGTGATGTAGATGGGTGTTCCCTTCAGGTGTTTCGCATTTCGTAGAACCATCTCCCGTTGTTTGTACTTCAGAAACCGCGCTTTAATAGGGCGCGGTCTTGCAGCGGCCGGCAGACGATGTACCCTTTGGTACTCAATTTGCTCCACTTCCTCGCGGGATATTTGTAGCTTTTCTGACAGCAACTTGGCCAAAACGCTCTCCACATTTTCATTTTCAGCTTCCGGTACTCCAATGAACACTAAATTCTCCCTACATATGTAGGCGTTTACTCTGTCCAGCTCCTCTTCAATAGATTTCTTGTCCTCTTCCATTCTATGTTGTATCTTTGGTATCACGTCTTTCTGTATTGTTTCTAGGGTTTCCGCGTTGAAACCTACTGCCTTCGTTAAATCTACTAGCTTCTTGTCTATCTGGCGAACCTCCGCTGCAATTTTCATTTCCAGTCCCTTAATATTCTCCTGAATTTGCTCCGTCTGAGCTTGAAGCTGAGTTTCAAGGAGCCTTTGTATGGAGGGGAGGAGTGTAGGACTCTCCGGGGTGCTGTAAATTGGGCTAGCTCCACCTTTAGTGCTTGAACGAGGTCGTGGCCGCTTTATCCCCGTTTGTGAAGCCATCGCGATGCACAAGCCGAACTAAAACCGCGGGGCCTCTATCTAAGTCCGAAATTCTATAAAAACTCTATGGGAGGAGGAGAGAGCTGCGAGACACGTCTTCACCCCACGAGCGTCATTATCATAAATTCGATAAATTGATCGATTATAAGTAGATCGATCGATCATGAAAATTGAAAATAAATCGTGCGTCTTGCACGATCGGGTGCAACAAAACTTTAATGATGGATGTTGCCTATGTTGCATGTACAATAATGAAGCAAATAGTAAGGTGCATGTATCTAGTATCATGCGTTTGAAGAAAGACATAAAATTATCAATTGGAACAAAAACCAAAAGGCTACGGATATGGCGTTTTTGCCCCTTTTCGCACATAAAAAGAAAAACAACAACTGAATTTGAATAATTCAGTACACTATGATAGTATCACTGGTGTTTTAACTTCATAAATCAAGTGGAATAAGTAGATCGATCAATAAGTTGATCGATTATAAGTAAATCGATCGATCATGAAAATTGAAAATGAATCGTGCGTCTTGCACGATCGGGTGCAACAAAACTTTAATGATGGATGTTGCCTATGTTGCATGCACAATAATGAAGCAAACAGTAAGGTGCATGTATCTACACTGTAGTATCATGCGTTTTTACCCCTTTTCGCACATACAATAAAAAACAACAACTGAATTTGAATAATTCAATACACTATGATAGTATCACTGGTGTTTTTTGACTACATAAATCAATTGGAATAAGAGATCGATCGACAGAAATTTGATTAAAATGGGAGAATACACTGATGTGACCCGTCGACACAATACCCCGATAAAGTTGCATACCCCAAATGTATAAGGAAAATTGCAAAATATTGTAATTGAGATGGAGAATAATTATGAGGGTGAAATGTCCTTCGATATCAAAAGTTCAACGTCCATTACTTGCTGCAAGAGTTAGAAATGTTTTTTAGTAAAAGTATTTAGTTCCATCCCTTTTCGTAATTATGTTGTACGATAAGCGACTCCATCAGGGCACCGCGACAACGGGTCACATTATAAGCTTGCTGCGATAAGACTAACCCCTGTCTATAGTTAGGGGCAGAGTATGTTGGCCGCGGGAAGCATTAGACCTGCAAGCTAAAAATATTCAAATTTTATGCATATTTGTTAAACAAGAGCAAGCCAGAGAATCAGTGAGCAAGCAGGTATGTTCCATTGTAACATGTGTAAATTTACTTGAGATCTAAATGGTTGCCTTGCATAACAGATAATGAATTTCCGAAAGCAACATAAGCATGAAAACGAGTGAATCTATATGGTGCCCTCTTTATCGCAGTAACTGTTACATAACCACTGTCAAGCAAACGCCAAGAGGGCTGAATGAGCCAAGTTCGTTGACTTATTTAAATCGTGATTGCTACTCAAAACAGGATATGCTACTACATATTTTGGAAGGTGTGAAACGAGTCTTAATGGTTGTAGAAAAAGAACAAGTATCTATGCAATCTCAAGTGGTATGCATTGAATCGGTCTGCATTTTATGCCTCACGCATACTAAGCCAGTAATACACTGTAATGAGATACTGTCACATAGTAGAATTAGTTAATATAATGTATAACCGACAATGAGTGCCTATTTTGTTTCAGACATGAGATATAACTTTTCAATGCATTTGGCATTTTCTGAGAAATAGAAATTATTACTGTGTGAAGAAATAATCACATAGCTTCTCTGAAACAAGTGGTACATTACTCAAATTTATATGGGATGCCGTCATGTTTGCGCCACTTCCCACTGAAAAATCTCAGTGCCGCTGGTATTCATTTAGAGTGCCGCTGGTATTCATTTTTTGTTACATCTCAATTCATGTCATTTCATTGTATTCATTTATAAGCAATTATTATTTGCCAAGTGCGAAAAAAAAAACAAAAGAAAGAAAACAGGCAAAAATGTGCATTGCACTATGTATGACAGAGTCTACGTAATGATATTACACCACCTTCGAACTTTTACTGCAGACTCGTTCCATGTTCAAAGAACCTGTATGCATGATGGCCTTAATGCATCACAATGCAGTTATAGTGTTAATGATTAGGTGCAGCTATATGGAGCGAATACTAATCATTATTCATATAATCTACATACAGTATCATAGTCCTTGCTGAGTAAAGGAGTTGATATCTCTGACCATTTTGAGTGATAACCGAAGTACAACATTAGGGGGCTTTGATACGCAAAGCATGTACCGTCTACAAAAGTCGAAACTGGTAATCAGGAAAGAGAAAAAAAAAATAAAAAACAGAAAATAAATAAATAAATGAATACATAAACAAATAAATAAAATGAACTGAAATAAAATAAAATGAAATAAATAATAAATAAACAAATGAATAAATAAACAAATCAATAAAATGAAATGAAATAAAATGAAATAAAAAATAAATGTGCGAAGAGGGTCGCGGTCTTAACTCATCCGTTTTGTGCGCCCGACCGTCCCGCTTTAAAAAAGCTCCCTCGTGACACCTTTGCGCGCGAAAGATCAATGTGTCGCATGCTTCAGGGTTGAGTATTGGTTTTATGATGTCACGTGTACACTGCCTACTTCAAGTGTGCCTGCTGTTAATGAAGTTCGAAGTCCAATCAATGAAGTCAATGCGACGTTTCCTATTCTGATGCATTAACTTTGGCTCCAATATCCACACATGTTAGCTACTGGCGTCATCAATATAAATCCAATTCTAACATTGTAGCTGTTCTTTTTTTTTTCTTAATTTCTCCTTCCTTTGCCATGTGATATTTATTCAACCTTATGCATGTTCATGGATGATTTATATGAGTTATCGCAATATAAATTACAAAGACAATGCTTCGGAGAGAAAGTAACGGAAAAAGGGGGCCAATTGTCGAACAAAGTTCAAGTGAATGTGTGCAAACAACAAATTCATAGACAACACTCATATTCTGTCAACACAGACTTCCAGGAGGGGAAATGATCAAAGACGTATAAGTCTCATTCTATACGCTACACGACGTGCACACGCAACCATTCTTTGTGTATATTGTGGTTAACATGGCTCTACTTCATTTAATCGCCATAGCTGTTGGTCTTTTACTGATGAAATCCCTATCATGTAAGTACAGTATACTTTCAGTTTTAAATCTTTCTCCAATGCCAGCGATCAACCCGTCATGTCTTTCTAGTGTTCATTTACATGCAAGGGTTTACTACGTCTCAAATGTTTAAAATAGCACATTATGCACTGCCGCAAACATGCAAAATGTGGCTAGACGACAAAGGGTAGCTATACGGTGATATATCTCAATGCTGCAAAGAGGTACAGAAAAAAAAAAACCGTTAAAATGTATGCATATCGGACCGTACAAACTCGATACACTATACACTTCGCGGAAAAAAAAAAAAAAAAAAACTTAAATCTTGATAGTATCATTGTTTAAAAATATTACTGGAGGCATACATTTTCTGATAGTAAATGTTGTTACTAAAGGTAATGGCCAAGAAGTCATCACAGAGCCAAGTATCAGCCTTACTGTCGGTACATCAGCAACTCTTCCGTGTCAATACGAGGACAGAGTGTATGCTGTATACTGGAAGAAGAGCCAACTAGGAGAAACGGGAGGGGAAAACTATGTGGTGGCCCTGGATTTACGATCCATTCCAAACACGAGGATGTACTACATGGATGGTTTCAACATCACCGACGATTACTCGCTGACAATAGCTGACGTCAGCTTCCAAGATGAAGGCAGATATTTCTGTATGGTATCCGACCGGGCCACTGGAACTCTCATTAGAGGACACACTGACGTAACGGTAGAGGGTAAAGTATATGAAACCACTGGAACACTGTAATAACAGTTGTAGCCCTTCTCAGTCAATGATAATTTGTTAACCGGTTGTTAAAATGTTTTTGTTTTCTTCTTTCCAGGGGGAGGGAAGGGAGTGTCATTTGAATTCTTCAGTATGCTACCAGACTATTATTTTTTTTTTTCAAACTGAGTGAACTAAATATGGAAAAAAAAAGGATGTTATGAGAAGCAAGGCAATTGGAGACGAAATTGCTGGAACAGTTATGAAAAAATGCCCACTATCTAACATTGAATTGTCTATTATATAAGTAATGTGCAGTTCAATGTTTCCAGGTTAGTATGTCTCTACAGTGACGGGCGATCGTTAACGGGCCTTAGACGATCGCCCCGTCACAGTACAGGCATCAGTGGCGTAACTACGGGAGGGGGGGGGGGGGGGAGGGGGGGGGGGGGGGGGGGGGCACGGCAATTTTTCAGATGTTGCTGCCAGTAATATTGCCAGCAGTTGCGCCCGGTGCCCCCCCCCCCCCCACCCTTAATTTCCAAAGCGAAAAATATAGCTTCTATATACACAAACGGCAGTTTATGGACTGTAAAATGTCAAAGTTTTTAAAGCTCCCTCGCTTCGCTCGCTCACGTTTAATCGTCATGCCCTTCTCCTGATGTTGCTGCCAGTAATTGCCAGCAGTGGCACCCGGTGCTCCCCCCCCCCTTAATTTCCAGAGCGAAAACAATATAGTTACAAACGGCAGTGTGGGGACTGTAAAATGTCAAAATTTTCAAGCTCGCTCGCTTCGCTCGCTCGCATTAAAACGTTATGCCATTCTCCTGATGTTGCTGCCAGTAATTGCCAGCGGTTGCGCCCGGTTCGCCCCCCCCCCCCTTAATTTTCAAAGCGAAAGAAATATAGCTACAAACGGGAATTTAGGGACTTTAAAATGAAAAAAAAAAATCAAACTCGCTTGCTTCACTCCGCTCGCATTTAATGGTTACGCCATTCTCCTGATGTTGCTGCCAGTAATTTACACCAGTCGCGTCCGGTGCGCGTCCCCCCTTTAGTTTTCAAAGCGAAAAAAAAAAAAAATGTAGCTACAAAACTAAGAAAAGGCTATTTTAGGACTTTAAAATGTCAGAATTTTCCAGCTCGCTTGCTTCTCTCGCTCGCATTTAATGGTTATGCCATTCTCCTGATGTTCCTGCCAGTAGTTTGTCATTTCACACCGACATTCCATAATCCATGTATGGAAAACTTACAATGTTGCTCAGTGTCTGCACTGAGGAATGCATCACATTCCGTTATGTATTGTAGTCCCCATTACCGTTTGCAGACTGACGCGCACACACACACATACACACGCACGCACGCATAAGCATACACACCAAAGAGATTATTCTCTTTGATACACACCAAAGAGATTATACCACAAGAGGGCGTAGTCTAGTGGGGAGGCAGCCGCGCGAGGGAGCTGCCATTTCGCGTTGTGGGAGCCGCCATTGCACGGATCCTGTACAGTTATTAATCAGTAGGTGGCAGCGCACTGTTAAATGCGCTCGACTTGAATATTCGGCGCAGTGACCTTGCGTTGTTTTATTGTGACGTCACAATGGTCATGTTTAAGCGTCATAATGGTGCTGATGTTGTTTGATTTTATGGCGTGAGTGGGAATGTACGCGAAACAAACGTCATAATGCTCAAGTACTGTCTAGTCTACACCCAAGTTCCCACTGTTTATTTTGCGAACAACAAAAAGGTCTGGACTCTCCCAAATGGTCCAAATGATATAATAATAATAATAATAATAATTGTTTGGATACAAACTCCAAATTTTATTGTCCAAGAATGGAAATTCATTTTGCCCAATTGATCGTGGGCCCGGCAGCCACTGAGCAGCGCCAGATCGACGTTGCTCTAACCTTTTCAACTGTTGAACGGCAAACAAGGTAGCAGCAACTCCCATCTTTTAACGTCTTTTGGTATGACGCGGCCGGGGTTTGAACCCACGACCTCCCGATTGTGAGGGCAGCCGCTCTACTCACTGAGCCAACACATCGGTTACATGCCATCCCCTTTGATAGACCCTGTAGGCCTGCTTTTATGTGCCCCTTCTCACAACAGTGCTTAATACACTCTTTTCTAGAGTGTTCTCTCATTTTAGTACATATATTTAGGTCGGTTAGGAGCGTCTATTTAAAATTGAGATGTAGGCCTACATCATTTAAAAGCCGAAAGTCTGCTCTTTCAGAATCTGCTCGTAACTAAAAAATCATATTTGGCGACTTTGTATTGGTTTTGGGAAGTATATGATCTAGGGTCACATGATTATGCAAAATTTGTGCACACAAAAGATTTAGACATTCCGATTCGGGGTTGGGTGGGGAGACATTCACAATTTCTAGGCACTGTGGGAATGTACTACTTGGCAATACCATAACAGGTAAGGATTTACGTTTTCATAAGTCCTCTCAATAAGGTTTCATTATTAAAAATGGAAATTGCCTTGAGGCTCAAGATACCCAATATACCCCGTCTAACAATTCCTTATTCATGTTCATTTATGTTGAAGGTCACGTAAGATCCGACACTGTACCAGAAGATGTCGTGTGGACTCAACCTCGCGCTGCCTTCTGGGAAGGCCAAGACATGAGTAGTCTACCTTGTAGGTTTCAGGGAGACCCATTGTTGGTGACCTGGATGAGAGGTGATGTCGAGTCATCCTATTTCAATCTGATAGGCTATTCCATCATTTCGACGTGTGTTTCTTTAAAGCTTCTTTTCTCTTGTTCTATTTCTATTTTCTGACGCTGTGCTGTTTTGGTTTCGTTAATTATCTTAACCGTTTAATTTCTTTGTTTTTTTATTCTTCGGCCAACAATAAAACTATCTACTCGCAAAATAACAATGTATAGACACCTAACCCGAAAGCCAGATTAATAGACTATTGATAGATAATACACACCGGTAGCTCTCTTTTCAACGGATTCCCCATTACATTCTTCGTCTCTGAATGTATTTCGTACAAACTGTCTAAGATTAATCTTTTGTGGACATGCTTTTATTTCTTTCTTTCTTTTTTCCATTTTCCATTGCCACACTTCTTAAGTCTCTGTTCACTTCTTCTTTCTTTGTCGCTTCCTCCTGTCATAACAGTGTTCTGCCTTTGACATAATTATGACGTTAATATTATTTCTGTTGCTCAGGTCATTGCTTTGCATTTGTGTGTAAATTACTACTTGTCAGTCATGGAGGGCGCCATTCTAAAGAGGTATATAATCTGAATGTGCCTACGCCCCCCCCCCCTTAAAAAAGAAAACAAATAAACTGTTGTTGCTGTCTTGAATGGCATTGGCCAGAAATCCAGTCTGAACATTCAATTAACAGCAAAGGTAAGATTAACTTACAATAAATGCAATGGCATAATGAGATTTGGTCGAGATTACGCTCTCTCTCTCCATCTCTCTCTCTCCCTCTCTCTCTCTCCCTCTCTCTCTATCTCTCTCTCTCTCTCTCTCTAGCAGGTGAATCCGTTGACGATGCAGATGATTTAATAACATGGTCCGATGGAACGAAGAGCGGTGACGGGATCGACGACGATTCTCTCGACCTAACTGATGACTACAGTCTGGTGTTCAAACGTGTCGACCTCAGCATGGGCGGAAAGTACATTTGTCATGTCTTAAACTATAAAGGCCTGGACATCCAAAACATGACCATGGTCACTGTTAAGGGTGAGTGCCATCAACAGTGTTAATAAAGACCCTATGATACAGTCCTCCGCCTTTGTATTTTTCTTGGGTGCACGTCACGAGACCGACACCCACAAATCATACAGCCCACTAGTTATACAGCCCACGAGTTCGACACTAAGTAAATAGAGCCCATGAATCCGCGACAGCCGATGAGTTTGCGTCACAAAAGGCTCATGAGACCGACACTATGCAAGCAAAGCCCATGAGACCGTCACTACGCTTAAAAGGCTCACGAGACCGACACTAGGCAAAAGAGGCTCACAAGACCACTAGGCAAAGAAGGCCCAGGATGAACAGCGCCATCTATAGACCAATTAATTGTATAAGGTGTCCAGATAATGGCATAAGGAAGATATGAGAGATGGAAAAGGAAAGTTGCTAGGGGATTACCTCGTCAATTGGCCTCCTCGCCCTTTGAAGCGTTCAATATTTTTAATTGTGTTTGCGTGTTTGAGTGTTTGTGAAAAAATAAACAAATTTCAAAACAAGTACATGAGATGTTTCAACATTAATTTTTCAAATACCCAAACACCCTCGTTTCTCTTTCCGCAAAACATAAACCGGTATACACCTGCTAAGAAAGAAAATTAAATCAAGTGATGTGGACATTCAGATCAACCAAATAAGAATGACACCCAGGTGTGAAATGAAGTATTCAAGAAAATATTTCACAAAATGGTTAATATTGCATTGCACACTTTCTTTATATGATATGGAAGGGGACTAGTCATCTGCAAAGGTAGCAGCTGATTTAGTACAAATACACAGAAAATAATATAATAATTTATTCAGCTCTCGTCTAATCAGCAATTCTATTTCATGAAAAATGTACCTTTTTGAGGAGAATAATTTTACCAGATACGAGCCACAAATCGAGGTGAATCAGTGCGATACAAATTGGACTCTAAGCAGGCGGGTATAAGCAGGAGGATAGGATATCTAATAAGGAATACTTGATTAGTGAAGCGAGAAAGAAAAAGGCAAAAACAAAATACATCCTGTCCAAGTTGAACGTATATCTAGAAATTGGGAAAACCTATCAAAAACAGTACGATGGCATCTAAAATCGTCCCCCACGGGGGGGGGGGGGGGGGGTGGAGGGAGGGGTCCCATGAAGAGGACAATTTTATTTTTAGAAAAAGAGATAAACTGGTAACATTTTCTACTTAAAAAAAGAGATAAATTGGTAACATTATCGCTCCCCGTAGGGTGACAGGACTGCTCGATAGCGTGACGAAATTGCACCGGTCCCGCCTGTATGTAATTTTCCCCTCTACAACACCCTATACGGGAATTTGACATGTAGATGGCGCTGTTCATCCTGTCGGTCTGTTGACCCTTCTTTGCCTAGTGTTGGTCTCGTGGGCTTTCTTTGCCTTTGTCGGTCTCGTGAGCCTTCTTTGCCTAGTGTCGGTCTCTTGGGTTTTCTTTGCCTAGTGTCTGTCTCGTGAGCCTTCTTAGCCTAGTGTCGGTCTCGCGAGCCTCTTTTGCGTATTGTCGGTCTCGTGAGCCTTTGTTGTGTAAGGTCGGTCTCGTGTGGTGTTTTTGCTTAGTGTCGGTCTCATGAGCCTTTTTGTGTACTGTCGAACTCATGCGCTGTATGACTCGTGAGCCGTATAACTCATGGGCTGTATGACTCGTGGACCTATTTTTGATGTCGGTCTCGTGGACCGTATGACTCGTGGGTTTCGGTTTCGTCGGATGACCTTTTTTTTTTTCTTTTTGTTTAAACTGCATGTCATGATATTTTTTTTTTTTTAATTCACGTTCCATATTCCACATTTCGTACAAGTTTTATATTCCATTTGATATGAAGCAGAAAAGTTTTTTTCACACAGTGGTCAGTTTGAACCAATAATGCACAAATGTATAAGGACATAATGATTATAATTAACGTGTAATATGAGGAACCCACTAAAAAGCAAAGCTTGTAGGATGTGGGTTCCAAAAATATAACATAGGGTTTTAGTACAGTGTATCAAAGTCAGAAGTGACGTAACATGCAAAATTCAAAATATCGAGAATATTACTATGTTTACGGGATGTACAAAGTATAGTATATAATGTTTTATGATTAACTTATGGTATAAATGCTTAAAAAAGTGGCAAGTTAATCAAACTGGTGAGGTCATCCGAGCAAGGCATCATTTAAGTATATGCAACAAAAAAAAAAAAAAAATAAGCGATTACGGCGAAATAATTACACATAGGATTTTAGAAAATTGGCTTTGAGATTTTTCTTAAAGGAGCTTAAAGAACTTGAGTGCAACCGAACCGAATCTAACTCATTCCAGAAAGAAGGGCCGGTAGATGTAATTGTCTTAAGGGCTAAAACTGTACGAACAGGAGAAAAATGATAGGATTCACTGTGTCTTGTAGGGTAAGTATGAATATCACTGTTTTTCACAAACATTGAGGAAAATATACTAGGAAGGTCACCAGTATTCAACTTATACATGAAAATTCCAACATGATATAAATACAAATCAGAAATTTTTAACAATTTACTTGAAACAAACAATTCATCAGTATGATCAAAAAATTGTGCTCGATTTATAATCCGCAAGGCCTTTTTCTGAACCAAAAATAACGAATCAATTTTAGTCTTTGAGCAATTCCCCCAGGCTAATATTTCGTAATTCAAGTAAGGTAATAATAAAGTTGTATAAAGAGAATGCAATATTGGCTTTGGGAAGAGATATTTCAGTTTGTGAATAATTCCAACATTCTTGCACAACAATTTACATAAATAATCAACATGTACCTTCCATGAAAGGTTACTGTCAATATAAATGCCTAAACATTTTGTTGAATCTATTTGATTTAATTGTAAACCGTTCATTAAAACTAAACCTGGAAGAGATTTTATTGTGTTACTGAAAACCATATAATTGGTCTTATTTATGTTAAGCGACAATTTATTTGCCTGAATCCACTCAAACACCAACTTAAGTTCATTATTCAGAGAATCGAGCAAAACATAAGGATCTGAGTGAGAATAAAAGAGACTTGTATCATCTGCGAACAGAAGAAAAGACACCAGAGAGGATGAGTTACGGAAGTCATTGATGTATAAAATGAATAAAAGAGGACCTAAGAGGGAGCCCTGTGGAACACCACAACAAATCGAGTTTGTATCAGATTCATGATTATTTACGGAAACAAATTGAGATCGACCGGTAAGATAACTTCTGAACCACTCCAAGGCCTTTCCACGAATACCGTAATGATTTAGTTTATACAAAAGAATTTCGTGATCTATTGTGTCAAAGGCCTTGGAGTAGTCCAGAAACAGACCGACTGTATGCGACTTTGTGTCTATAGCTCTTACAACTTTCTCAACCAGAAGTAATATAGCATGGGTGGTTGCATGTTTTTTTCCGGAATCCGAATTGATTATCAGCTAAAATATCACAATCGTTTACAAATTTGATTAAACGATTATAAATCACCTTCTCAAGTAATTTAGAAAAGGATGACAGAAGCGATATTGGTCGATAATTTCCCAACTCATCCTCTCTGCCTTTCTTATAAATTGGGATAACTTTAGCAATTTTCATTTTAATGGGCACAATACCAGTCAATAAAGATAAATTCAAAATATGAACTAAGGGTGATAGTATTTCGTTTACAATACTTTTCATGAGGTGATTAGAAATCCCATCATGACCTGTACTCTTCTTGGGGCTAAAAGAATTGACAATATCTACGACCTCTGTTTCAAGTACTGGGAGAAAAAAATAAGGACTGTGGATTGGAATTTAAAAGGTAAGAATGAAAGGGTCTGTGTACAGATGAAATATTGCGGGCCAGATTCGGATCAATATTAACAAAAAAAGAGTTGAATGCTTCCGCAATTTCCACATCATCTGTTAAATTCTTCCCTTCACAAAGGATATTATCAATACTACCCTTATTTACACGTTTATGAATAACACTATTTATTACATGCCAGGTAGATTTTGCATCTGACTTGTGCTGTTCAAACAGAGAACAAAAATAGTCTTTCTTTGCTTTACGTAACAGGGACGTGAGGGCATTCCGATATTTAATGTACTTTGATTTATTTAAAACTGTATTACATGATTTATATCTGTAAAATAAAGTATTTTTTCTGTTTATGGATCTAAGTAAAGCTTTTGTTATCCAGGGTGAGCGCGGAACTGTTTTGTAGTTTCCTCTTTGATTTCTCAAAGGGATATGCAAGTGATATAAAGGTACCAAAATATTCATAAATCTGTCGTACGCATCATTCGGATCAGTGGAGTTTAAAACCTCATTCCAATCAATTTCGGATAAACTTTGTTTGAACAGCTGGATATTATGATCGGAGAACACTCGTGATTGCGATAAATCTTTACACACCTTTTGTTTATGCGATTCAGGTATAGTAGATATGGAAGAAACTATAACGGGAAAATGATCTGATATGTCCGTAACAGCGATACATTGATCATCATAATCATAGCTGTTTAAAAATATGTTATCAATCAGTGTTGCGGAGGCTCCAAATAATCTTGTAGGCTTAGTGATACAAGGAGTGAAAGAGGATGATACCATAGTATCAAGAAAATCACGTGTTTGTGGCTTACCATAATCAAGTAAGTCTAAATTAAAATCTCCCATTATGTACACTTGTTTGTTGCGGAGATAGGGCGAATCTAAAATAATTTCTAAGGTTGAGATGAAGTCAGAATAATTACAATTTGGGGGCTTGTAAATTTCTCCTATCAATACTTTTTTACCACCTGGCATACTTATGTCAATGAAAATACTTTCAATTTAATCAGACATATAATTTAACTGGGTTATCATTTCAAATTTCAAATTATTCTTCACATAAAATGCCACGCCTCCACCTCGTTTACAAAGTCTGTTCTTTGTTACCAGTGTGTAACCATCTAATTGTACAAGGGAAGTGAAATTTTCAGTCAGCCAAGTTTCACATAATCCCAAAACTGACAGTTTTACATTCAAAGTTTCAAGAAATAATTGTAACTGGTCAAAATTTTTAATCAAACTCCTTATATTATAATGCAAAACTGAGAAAGTATACTCCGCTCTGAAAGACTTAAGCTGTGCTACGTGTTGCGGTAGAATATAACAAGATGTTGTTAGTTTCGGATGGAAAGAAGCGTCATGGTCATCATGAATGAGGTCAAGATTAGGCATATCATCATTAAGAGTATTGATATCATCAATATCGTTGGATACACTACCTAACATTTTTAACAGACATACATGGGTAAGGTAATAAGGTGGTGTAACATTGCTTGGGATCATCCTCAGAAGAGAATACAATAACATCAGATATCTCAGTTTGCTCAACCAATTTGTTACAATCTGAAATGCATATGAAGACGCACATAGTACGAGTATCGCAAGGGTGACTTGGCACCATCAGAGCCGTAGGGCAATGCACACGACAGTATGCACATGTTCCAAAAGAGAAAGCATGAGAAAAATGCAACTTTGAACTATCACTGAACTCACGACTCGATTTCCACAAACATAAACTCAGTTTTAAGAATACAGTAGCTGTGAATACATAGGACTTTTTAAAGAAGTCGAAGGCGACAAGATTAAGGAATAGTAACCATTTGTTTGGTGTGACCGATGAAAAGCTACAACATTGGATTTGGGGGGGGGGGGGAAGGAACAGAACTCCACCACCATCCATTTCATTAACAAGACAACAATCACTATGTAAGAGGAAAAGACTGGATATGGTTTGTGCTGAGGAGACATGGCATACAATTGAATACTTAGTACATGATAGGTCGCATGATGCGTCTCACGGGTGACTTGGGAATACCAAAGCTCAAGAACAATGATCTCGACAAGACGAGATACAAAAAGGGAGGCATGAGAAAAATGTGGCGTACAACTTTCATGAATTCTCGGTTTACAGAGAAACAGACTCGGTGTTGTGTATACACTGACTAACGCTTCGAATAAATGGAACAATATGATGAAAGCAAGAGCTACGGAATAATGGAACTGTGAACGCACATCTGGTGTGACTGATATAATAACGTAAACAGAACTACAGGACCCGAGTTGGGCTGGAATGAAATCCCACCACCACCACGTTCACTGACATGGGACCAAACCACATACCAGGGAAATGCATTGATTTACATTGATTTACATTCTCTGTCCGCTTGTTCTATAAAACATGTACGTATGAAACATGTTCTGACATTGAGGAAAGAGAAAAGTCGGCAATGATATTCAGACGACAAATTCGGAGCAGGATTTTAACCGAATATACAAACGCATGGTTTACTCACAAAATTTCTCTCGTAAAGGAGGTTATCAATGCCAACAAGCAAAAAATAATAATAAAAAGGATAATACTGAACCTGAATTCAGATTATCAAATGAATTCATACCAGATGAAAAAACAGATTTGTATTATTCACTACCATACACATTAGACAAGTTTAAGAGAACTAATCTCTGTATGGTTCCCATTTCCTCGTACCTTTTTCCTTGCAAAACAAGACCACGTTGGTGCCGACGACTGCTATCTTCGTTGACAGGTTTTTTTCCCTGCGAAGTGTGAACGCAGTGTTGGCGAGCTTGCTCCGTTTGGCTTTTAAGGCTGGGGGGAGGTCAGTTCGGACGGTGATCCTTTTTCCGGTGGTAGGCGCGTTTCCACCCGTCTTGCTAGCAGATTCGAATGCCGTGAGGACGCGGTTACGCTGAGACATGTAAACAAATTTGGCGATGATCGGTGGGGGTCTGTCGTCTCCCTCGCGCTGCGGAAGTCGATGGACGTTCACAAGGCTGATGGTATCGGCGTCATCCTTGGGAATGCCGAGGTGAGTGAACGTGTGTCGAATAACGATGTCGACATCCTCGTTGGCCGTGGTCTGCACACCATAGAAGAGGAGATTGGCCTTCCGCTGGTAAATCTCGGCAGCCATGATCTTCTTTTCCAGGTCAGCAATTCTGGCTTGAAGCTTAGCTTCTACCTCTGGTATCTTGCCGTTTTCAATCTCTAGGACTCTTGCCGAGTTGTCTTGCACAGCCACTTGTAGATCGTTTACCTTCTGGTTGACCGCAGTTATGTCCGCATGCATTTGCTCGAGTTTGGCACACACTCTGGTTTCCGAATCCTTGAGTGAGCTCATGACATCAGCGAGTGTGAACGTGCCTTTGTCACCGGCTGCTGCAGTGGTAGCTGCGCGTTGCTGTGCAGGGCGTTGGTTATCGTTCGGCATAGCTGTTTGGTGAGATTTACTTCTCAAGTTGTAGAAGTTTTCCATGAGAAGCGAGCAAAAATTTGGTTTCAAATGTTCTTACGCCTGAAGTTGAAGTAAAGACAGTTCAGTATATCCGTTCAGTACATACGTTTGTTGTTGCTGGCTTCTTAAAGTTGGCGAAGAACCAGTGGTGGTGGGAGAGCTCAAGACTCATGCGTCCTCCATGTTCGCGGTCGTTACGTCATGGCACGTTAACCTATTCAACTGCATAAATATCACGCGTGTCTCTATACTACAAACTTCTAAACTATTAGATGGAAAGGAATTTCGTTGTTCTTGTTTTTTTTTTCATACAGTATTTTGTACTATGGATGGGGCAGTGGATCTTTAGATGAAAGGCTATACTGATTGAAGTGTGTACACCTTTAACATCCCATGCCATGCCCTAAAGAATCGTGCAATTGACACTTAAGCAATTTTTTCACCAGCATAGGCAATTTGCTTCTTAAAACATTAGTGAAAATCTGAGATGTTGGCTGTCATATGATTGATATTTTAACGCAACGACATTGGTGCGGAAAGAAGACGCTTGTCAAGTTGTCCGGATAATTGTATTTTGATAGGATCTAGATAATTTTATTGTTACGTAGGTTTTCCCGCCCAGTTCATCTGCCGTACAGCTGGTCTTCAGTGGGGCCAGTTGTATCAACTCGGGGGTGAACAACTTCATCGGGTTATCCACTCCGCTCTTTGGATGAATGAAGTGGGATCTTTATCATGCATTGGTTAGGACTCTCTCACAAACGAGAACTATGTCCAATCCAGGGAGATGATATTTCAAATATACAGACAGAACTGAGTTGGCAGAAGCATTTGAGGATCAGCAAGATTACAACTGCCGACACTGTATAAGAAAACGCACTTTCACAGCTGGCACTCTGACTGTGGCAACGTGTATTGTGAAAAAAAAATAAAATGAGTTAATAGTTAATGAGTTAATATTATGACCATTTTGTAAGTGCAGTTTCTATCCTGTTAGGGAGCAAGGTGAACCCAATATAAGAAAACATTAGACAAAAAGGAAAACATGTGATATTTCATTGAAATAATATTGGCCTACTTTTAAAATAAAAATTTGTAATGGATTAACACGATGTCATAGAGAAAAAGTGAAGAATTTGAACAAACAACATTGTCGGCAGTAGATGACAGTTTCGAATTCTACTGGTCATTTTTCGGACATGTTTGTTTAAAGAAATGTACTTAGTAGAGCAGCATACAGTTGCGATCTTATTCACTAGAAATACAGAAGTTGACGTTCTGTCCATTATTTTGTTGCCGACTTCACAGCCTATGGAGAGGGTCCCAGCTTTGATGGATGTCAAGGAAGTGGTAAGTACTGCGTTAGGAAAGTGAATAGCAGAGAATTCCAATTATCGTGTGCAGTACGTGGGGCAAAACCAGACGTCACAATGACTTTGGCAGCGGAGGGTAATTCAAACATAACTCTCCTGCCAACGGCTTTCGAGAGACGGGACTATGGTGCCCGCGACCAAATCCTCTACGCGAACGTGTCAATGAACCCGGACAATAGCAGCGAAAATTTTACCTGTACTGCAAGGGGAGAAGCTGTCTACGGAAATGCAACTGCAACAATTGTGGTAAAAGTAAAATCAGGTAAAGATTATGATACATATCAAAAGTGACTTTGTTATGGCTGTAATGAATATATGTATACACATGCAAGCAACTCTGACATTGCCTTGGAATTCCGAATTTACTTTATTCCTGTGAACAAAAGAGTGGCAGATTTAATACGCGAATGACTTATAGATAATTTATTAAAGCATAGTTAAAAAAATGAAGAAACCAATACACATAGTAGGAAGGAATTATAACGTGATAAGTAAGCCCTACTGTAAGACGAGATTGCCTTGCTCAGGGTTACCATAGTAGCTGTGTTATCATAACGCGGTTAAAGTTTAAAGGCGTGAGGGTTGTTGAACTATCATATGATACATGCAGTATTATTACCCAGTACTTGCAGGGTTAACTTCTTTGCATAAAAAAATTGTCAAGATAGAATGCATCAGTGGTGATCGCTATGAAGAAGGTTAGAGTCTGAAAGTTGACAGATGTTAACAAAATGCTCTATATCGGATTCGGACCCTGCACAGTGAAAGATTGATAAAGACGTTTTATTCAGAAAAAAAAAACAATAACAAATCTTGAGCGTCATTTTTTTCTCACGTACATACATATAGCCTGCTTGTTTTCGTCCTTTCTTTCTTTTTTCCCCCATTTTTTTATTAATACCCTTGTCCAGAAGGATTTCTAAAGTCCGCAACCGTCGTCATAATCTTAGTGTTGATTCTTCTCATCCTTGGTTTCGTCTGTTTTATTGTCTTTAAACGGAACGTTGTCCACTGGAAACGAGGTGATGGACAGAGAGAAGGTAGATGTCATATTTCTTTTAAGATTATGTAAAATGTAGTATTGTCAGTGATGACTATCTCGCCAGCAACACCTGCTGCCGATTTGTTTCTGTATATCACGTTCTGAGTAAAAGTAAAAAGACATATACGACAAAATACCGGAATTTTATTTCCAAGAAGGATAGATGGGTAAATTTGAAAACGCTACATTATTCATGATATATATCAATAGATATTTGTGGAATATTTTTTACATATCAGTACCAAACTTAATGTTTATACGTGAAGCAACAATGTTAACCCCCTAAATGGGAGATTATATGTGTAACTTATTCAATATTCACGTCAAATTCGCCTGCCCTTATAATGTGCAGTGATGTTTCTCATGGTCAAGTCAATGATATCCGTATAGGTATGTTTGATTTGTTTCATCCCTGAAAGGTTTCTGCAGCGTCATCTTATCAAGCTGTAGGAATAACGCGGGGAGCAGAGACTGTGAAGAAAACACGCTTCCCCTCGGTACGACAAACTTGCTGAGATCAAGAATTATCATTTACGGCTGAACATAAATGGTAGACGGTTATGTATTTGTATTTTCTGGTTTATGTTCCTGCTTGGGATTAGTACGTACGTATTAGATTGTGATCCATTGCTTTGAAGTGCCGGAGAAGAAGTACACGAGAGATAATGTACCTGCTTGCGGCTGAGCAAAGAATAGCGCAATGCATTCTGAGGCAGGACGCTGACACGTCACATGATCACTTTTTATAATAAAAAAAAAAAAGAGTGTACAGACTTATTGGTAAGGAATGATGAAAGTGATAATGACAATAATAATATGATAACAATAATGATAATAACAACAATAATAATAATTGTAGTTATAATAACAATAATAGCAATAATAATAATAATAATATTAATAATAATGATAATAATAATAATAATAATAATAATAAATAGATCTTGAAATTTGAGGATTTTATTTTTATGAAATAACAAGAAATATCAAAATATAATTGTTTGTAGATCCTGTTACATTTTCTTAAAATCGGCAGATCCTCATATAACGAATCAAATAAGTGATGAAACATAATGCTTAGGATGCAATGGCAGTGTCATTGGGCTATTCTTTGGTGTACTCATATACCTAATTCAGCTTCACAAATCAAATTGTGTATTCCACCTGTTTTAAGAGTCATCTTGACACCCAAATGTTGTATGATTCCTTGTTTAGTCCACAAACCAAACCCGTTACAGAAACTGAGGGCGAAGATACACAGCTACAAACCTGGAGATGCAAGAGGTATAAAACTCAGTACTGACAATGTGATTCTTGGTTTATTTGGGAAGAAGTCACATGGCAAATCGGCCTTCATCAATTCGGTCATGTTCGCCTTGAAAGGTAAGACACTCAATCATAATTGCCTAATACATGCAATCATAATAATAACTGTAATATCAAGAAATGTGTGCTCCAATTATGTATGTATGTATATATATATATATATATATATATATATATATATATATATGTAGGGTAATTTAAGTAATTAGGCTGTAAGTAAAGGGTTAATATTATCTTTTTGAAATATGATAATGGAAACAAGTCTAGTTGTAACTACTATAATGTATGAAAATGTTATCTATAGGTGTATACATTATTGTATGTGTATTGTTTATAGGTTTGTATGATTGGCTATGAGTAATAAATTTCTAGTTATATATCACAGTGAAAACCAAATTCCTGTCTACATAAATGAGCAGACAATAAATAGTCATATCATGATAATTATGTTGTAATATTATATTTACTTGACATAAGCTGGGGGTGAGTTCACTGTAAAAAACTTTAACCTATTGCAAGATATAGAACCACGCTTGTCTTAGATTGAGTGTAAAATTAATGTAGCCTGTAGTAAGGTTTTATGAACAGGCATGTTTGACTTTTGCTTTTGTGTAGTCAGCATCGCTATAAATATTCTTACATTTAACAGTTGATACTAATGTCATTATTACACTTTAGGTGAGTACATCAACTACACAGATGAATGCGAAGATCAATTGAATATGTCCAGCGGCAGTTGTGGACAAACACCATATCCTCTGACTGAATGCATTACTCTCTTAGAAAACATAGCCCTTGATCATTACTCTTCAAATCAAACTGGCAATGGAGATCAAACGGGTAAGAATTGAATCAGGTAATAATTATTTTCTCCTTAGTGACTTTATTTCAAACTCGGTAACATTTCTTGACTTGAAACCTAGTGTCTCCAAACGCTGGCATCAAATCTTTCAATAGACTTTAATAGCCCAAGCTTGCTGGAAGCCATTATCATTCAATGCTAAGATCATGTCGTAGTCGGAAAGAAGCAGTAAATATGTGCTCTATTAGATATATCTAATAAACGATCTATGGAGTAGGCTTTGGATTGAATTGATTATTGGAAAAGATAATATAGTCAAAAACGAAATATGAATTAAGAGAAAGTAGCAATAATAAAAGAACACATGGTAGAACGGAGGAAATTACACAATCAGCTCAAAAGTCATAATTTTGTTAAATTTTCAGTACCGTCATCGCTGGATAAGGAAAATTCTAAAATAACTTATAAAGAAAATATAAAGAAGATTATGTGGATGGGCAGATGTAACAGTTACTTTGTGCTGCCATCCGGAGGAGTAATTATACAGATAATGTGCTTTACTTGACGTGGTTGTTATGAAGAATTATCTTCTAATTTATTTGTCTTCTTCTACAGGGGACTCTGGTAAAGGCAGAATGGAGATACATTGCCCAATATTTGTTGCCAACCCGAGGTGAGAAACAGTTTGACTGACGCAACTTCTTTTCCAATGTTGCAACCTTAATAAAGGGAAAGACTTTTTGCATATACAATGTAAATGCAATAGGAAAGATTAAACGTGGCCAATAGATATGAATGTTTCATGCTACGGTGGTATAAATAAAGAAATGTACATCTTAAAGTGTTTACGAACAACAGCTAAATTGGTCACAAATAAAGAATGCCAACTAAGCAGTAATTCTATAAATAACTTACTTGTATATATATATATGTGTGTGTGTGTGTGTGTGTGTGTGTGTGTTTTCGGGGTTGTGTAGGGACGGTTGCTAATATGAAATGCTCGTTTTGTAAAGTGTGAGTTCGGTGGTTTTTTTTTTTTTCCTTTTCAGCGTCCCCTTGCTTCAACCTTGCAAGTTGAATTTATTTTGTTGTGAATTTTGATGTAAACTAACTGTGGTCAGTTTTCGGACATTCGGCGTTTAAAAAAAAGAAATGGAATTGAATTGAATCAAAATTGAGATAATGATATTTCGTTCTATTTTGTCACTAAATTATCGAACAATTATGTATGCTCCTTCCTTGAAGATCAGCATTGCCACATCCTTACTGCTCTGGAAGAATTGGAAGTTGGGATATCTCTTCCATCTTTAGTTCATGAAAAAAAAAATAAATGCATAGAAAATTAGATCGGAAGGAAATATAAGAATCCGTTTTGATGCATATCTCCGTTGCCTTGTCCAATTTCATAATGATGATGACCGATATTACTACTGGGTAAATGTATCAATTCTATAATCTCTTTTTCCTTTTTTCAACTGTATCATTTATGAAGGAGAGACAGCTCGAAAGTAAATCTTTGTTGAAAATAATGTGTACTATGTACTGGCAAAAGGAGCATCAAACTATAACTTAATTTGACTTTAAAACTTGGGAGCGCAAGCTGCAATTAAGTTTGAATAAATGATAATAATGATAGTGGCCTCTAAAAGAGCTGTAGTCCATCAATAATGATGCTCATGGCGCTCTTACATAAAAACAGTTATATAGTACAAACCTACAATATTCAAATACGATAACTAAAGCAAATGAAATACACAAAAAAACAACTTAATATTCATAACGAAAGGGATTGTAACGAAAGGGTTAACATAAAGGGATTGTATAGTTTTGGTTGAGACCTAATTTCAGGTTTCTAACATTTTTGGCGAAATAATGAGAAACCTCTTATAAAATATGAAAGAGCATGTAATTCCATGAGGAATTCAACGTTTATTTGATGAAAATTGGTTTTGAAATGGCTGAGATATCCAAAACAGAACGATTCTAATGAAATGTGGGACCCACCTTTTATTATGATCGCTGTGTTTTACTTTGCTTTTGGATGTTTCACTCATTCCGAACCTGATTTTTATTATAAACTTTGAAATCCTCTTAAAATATGATGCTCTGTACTATTTCATAAGTGTTTTTCTGGTATCTTGCAAAAAGTTTAAAGCCCAATTCTCATCTCCACCAATACTGTACAATTCCTTTAAATTGAGCAAAATTGGATTCATTCTTAGTAATTTGACAGAAGGATGTTGGAAAAAAAATACCACCCAATCTACATACTGAGACATGAGAAGCATGATTTCTTTCTGAAAATAATTCTATCGAATATAATTTCTCATGTAATTTAAAACACACAGGGCTTCTGAATTTGGTGAGATTGTGCAATTTCAGTCAGTACAAAGACCTATATGTTGGCGTACATCTAAAATAAAATGCTCAGTCTTGAATGTGATTTCAGAGACCTTGTGCGAGTTGCCCATGTAGCAAACTGTAATTATCGTTATTAGTATTATTATTATTATTATCATTATTGTTATTATTATAATTATTATTATTATTATTATTATTATCATCATCATCATTTTAGGGTCAACTAGGCAGTGGTGCATGCAGTGGAACAATTATTCTGTTTTCCTCACAAGTAGCTACAAGTTAGAAAAGACTCTGTGTGTGTGTGTGTGTGTTTGTGTGTGTGTGTGTGTAGGGGGGGGGGGCATGGATAGCGGGTACCAATGTTTCTCAATCCCTTTGCTGATGCATTTATATTCCAACAGAGATGAACACTTTGACAATGACATGAAGAAATTTGTATATGCCCTTGCCTTGGATATACAAAAGGAATATGGTAAGTGATTTGATGAAAGAAATCGATTTAGTTTATTCGAGCTTTTGAGTAGGACTAGGTCTGCAATGTCTGCTGTGTTTAATTTTTGACGTAATTGATCATTTGTTTCTTATTTTCTACATCACTAATATACATAGATACAGTTTCCTGTCAATGATAAAAGAAATAATTTCATGTGGACAATCATGAACATTATAAGTAACGTTGTAAACAATAAACTAAAAAGGGAAATGAACTGGTTATCAAAATAACGCAAAAGCTATGTACACTAACTTTGTTTCTTGTTAAATGACGAGTTTCCTCAGACATGTAGATTCAGTAGATGTCGCAAAAAAAAAAAGAATCTGAAACACAAGGTTAAAGTCTGAGGAAATCGATCCCTTCGATCACTTGCTATTGAGTTTTGTTTAATGGCAAATATTCTACATTAATTCTGATTGAGGCACATAATGCTCTATTGAAGTCCAAGAAATCTGAATCTCATTAACTTATTTTAGTATTTTGTCCACATCATTCTACTGCCTTGAATTTAATAATTGTTGTAGACCTCACAATCACATTTAATTCCAAAACTTCATCTCTTCATTTCTTTTATTGACGTTCAGCGTTCAGTGAATTTACTCGTAGTAAGTGGAGGTTTTGGTGAATTCCCTCGATAAACGAGACAGTGCACTCCCGTTATAAGGGCTAACAAAGTCCTTAGGACGTGCTTTTTTCTTTACTTATGTCGAAATTCCCTTGCAGCCGAAACAATTTATAGCTGACAATTTGGACCTGCATTTTTTCCTTGTTGTAAGAGAATTTCGTTGTACTCGTGTTCAGTAGAAAGGAAATGCACTGTTTCCGATTATGTGAACACGAGTAGGTCACGGGAAATAGAGGACTCTGTATGCAGTAGCATCACTCCATGGAAATAACATGTATGTGAAAAGCGCAGAGGTGTCCCCTTTCTCAACTCCATAGACAGAGATTCCTGTATTAAAAAAATAAAGAAAAAGACGGAACTTCCATTGCTCTTTGATGATAGAACAGTATGGGAATGAAGTGTCAAAGCGAAGCTCTGTTTTGTTATTCTCTTGAAAACAAAGTCAGACAAAGAGAACAGTGAATTTCCTCAATAAAAAAATTCAGAAAAAAAATATGGAAAAGCAATATGACGACGAATTTCACATGCTTCCGCTAATGGCGATGGCATTCAAATATTGGTGAGGTGTTGGTGATTATTATAAACCAGCACAAGTCCTTCATCACACAAATCAACATGATATAGTTGCACTGGAGAAAGTGTTGACGTGAATCGATACAAAAGAAACTACATTTATAATCATTCAAATGCCATTATGCTGGGATGGTAATGGTGTATGAAAGCACTGACAACAAATAAACAGACAGGGTCCCGTATCTCTTATATTTATGTTTTTCATATTAGAATATATTATATATATGTATGTATGTATATATATATATATATATATATATATATATATATATATATATATTCAAAGTGACATTTCTTTATATTTGTAGGAATGATGTTAATTCGTATTTTCAGTATTGTATGCTTTTGCTACCCTCGAATTTTTTTTTATCTCTTTTTTTTCTCTCTCTCTCTTCGTGCATCACAATCGTTTTCAAGGCGAGCCGTTGAAATTTGTTTTCACGCATAAATCCGACATGGATAGCAGAGGCCAGAATGTGCTGGAATTGTTCCCTCGTATCTCCAAAGATGACATGATAGCAGTTGAAAATTACACACTCAGTGATCATACGGAAAGTGTGGAGAAGAGCACAGAGCTGCTAATGTTCATATGGGGCTGTCTAGAGACAGCGGAACGTGTTATCGAACCTTTGGAAAGAAAGATCACAGAACGAAAGAAATCACACAAAAGGAACAGAAAGGAAAAGGACCTGGAGGATGTATAAGCGATGACTGCTTCCATTATTTCTTATTGCAGATTATACTTACTGTTGTGGCATGTGCTAGTTTTCTATGATGTAATTTTAGTGAGTGCGAACTAGAAAAAAAAAATACCTGTTTTCTTAAAGAATAGATCTTTGCACAGTCTCACAACTTCAACTTAAAAACAGATTGGTGATTCCATGTTTGAGGTAATAATCGCGGTAAAATTACGCTAATCCAGTGCTGTTAATATTCGTCACCTTAATTCCCTGTTGACCTGCCCACGCCTTTAATAGTCTTTTGGTTTGCATGTGAATGTGCTTTTTTTTTCTTGAACAAATTAAAAACTTAGGAAGAGATTACTATTGCAAGCAAATGTGTAGAATGAAGTTGCCAGGATTGTAGATTGGTGAATGAAACGTGGATATACTCTCCCTTCCATTCCTCTCCTTTTAGCTTCTACATCAGACATCCATTCCAGGTGGTATGATAAATGATTCGAGACTATAATCCATCTAAGGACCGGTTTTGCGCCCCCCCCCCCACCAAAAAAAAAAAAAACAGATAAAAGAAGGCATAGAATGAAAACGTGAAGTAGTGCTATCGGAGTAATAAGGAGAAGGCAGATGATAGCCTCCTCCATCAAAAATAAGAACATAAAAAATATTAAACGAGATTGATATGAATTGTGTTTGGTAGGCAATCAGACTGTGAAGGCGAATTAAAAACCATTATTGAAGGTATCCGCAGTATTGTCACAATTAGTTCTCTTTCCGGAGGGCTTTCCTAACCCTACAATGCATAAGCTATTAACTAAGCAGTACTTTCCTTGTGTGGTTCTAGAAGATATCAACAATCAAAAATGTTAATTTTGCACAAATTTGTACTAATATACATAATCAAAGCACAGATGGGTGACAGGCGTGCGTTTCTCTTTTTGTATCGAAATTGGTTAATATTGTCCTTTTCTCACACTGTTTATAACTTTATTAATAGCAAACGAATATCTTGCACTTGTTAGGTAGATACACTTTTAACGGACGTGTCATCATCAAGCTGTTTCACTTTACATTTTTCCTTACGACCATGTGTAGCAGTGCGTAGATGTTTTCTTGCCATAACTCATTTTTTTTTTTATGATTATGTGGTCTTGCATGCATTTGTATATTTGTTTTCAGTGTTCCGTTCTATTGCTTGCCTGTTGATATTGACAACATATCATTCTGCCTTTTTATGCAGCTTCTTGTATGTAAACACGTATATAGAATGTAGTTGTAATCGTGCAAGGATTTCTGAAAATGGCGCATTTACCTTGATGGTGAGTAAACAAACTGACTTTGCGATCGAAAGTAATGAATGTGATAACATTTTGTAGTTTCTTGCGTGTGCAGATGACAATTTTTTTTTTAACAGATAACAACTCGAATAGCATAAAGTCTTTGTTTTCATCTTTGTTTTGATTCTAAAAAGGTTTACGAATAGTGTTCTCAAGATAAAATTTATTTTTCAAACATGAATTTTCATGTAATATAGTGATATGTTATGCCCGTAGTAGACACATCTAACAGTAATGTAAAAGATGAAAACAATGATAAACAATATTAAAATCAGTTCTCCTTTTTCGACACTATTCCAAATTAATTACTCATTTCATGCAAATAATATTTTGATAAAGAAAATTTTGCCGTGTAGCTATCCAATAAGTGAATCTATAGCATAATCATACCCTCGATCAGCTCCAACAACACGTGCATTTTAATGTCTTTTTCAAGCGAGAGCGTAATGCAATGCTCATTGCGTACCATATAAAAGGTTCAACACATTAAGTCAGGCTGTCCCCAATCACCACGAAGTACATCAATATCAGATATCTCTCCGTTTGGGAGGAGTAGTCAACGGTTACTATGTTCCAAATCCAGCATACAAGGTTGGGAATTTCTCTGGGCGCAATTTGCTTCGGTGAAAATCATCGCTTTACCAAGCGAAGATTCTGCTTTGTGTCTCTTTATTGTAATCAAGTGTGGGCTACAAAATCGAAGACTAAACTCATTTTTTCCACTACAAAAGAATTCGTTTATCACATAGACAAATAGTTATTAAGTTTCGCTAATGAATATAAAGAGGGGGAAAAGAAAGTTCGTAAGTCCAGGAAGAGTAATGTGGCAAGCCGGAAGAGGGATTACATTTTCCTTCTGTTTTTCTTCAGTCAAACGATTGCAAAATAATTACGATTGAATACTATGTGTGTGCATCGTGCGTGCTTTCGTGTGTTTGTGGGGTTTTTGTGTTTGTGTGTGTGTTTTTTTTTTTTATGTGTGTGTGCGTGTGTCAGTACCTTAATTTTAGATAAACGAATCTTTGGTAAAACAAATCTTAAAAGTAGTTTTTGGAATTAAGAAATCTCCGAAAATGACGATCAGTAATTGAGTTCATAGCCAGTGTCAAGGTACTGAACCTCTAGGACCAGAGTTCTCAGGAGACTTTACATTTTGGTTCGCAGTGACTAGTTACTCCACCATCAGACTAACACATACATGAGAAGCTTTGTAGGTCTAAAGAGGTGAAGAAGGGAATAAAATCCCTCAGACATTGAATTCCGTTGATATTCTGTTTGTTACATCTCAATTTATATGATTTTATTGTATGCATGTATAAGTAATTCTTATTTGCTAAGTGCGAAAATAAGAAAGAAAAAAAAAGTGCATTGCAGTCTCTGACAATATATATATATATATATATATATATATATATATATATATTATGCACCATCTTCGAACTTTTGTCGCAGGCTCCTTCCATGCTCAAAGGACCTGTATCCATGACAGGCATAATGCATCATAGCGCATTTTTTATGTTAATAATATGTGCAGTTATATGGGTCGAATACTTATTTATTTATTCATACAATCTACATAAATATCAGGGTGCATGCTTAGTAAACGAATTAATATCACTGACCACTTTCAGTAATATCCTAAGTTAAACATGTGGACGATTTAACCCTATAAAGCCCAAGCTATTTTGACCCCTTCCAGGCCAGGGGGGGGGGGGGCTATATGACTTCTTTATCATACGATTTATGACCGTCATATTTGGCACATGGGTAGAGCAACTCATATTCTACATGATCAAACATTTGACATTTCTCAAGGTCATCCACTGAGGGCGCTATTTACCAAAATATAAAGAAATACATGGGAAATATGCTAAAATCATGTTTTTTTCTTTTTATTTACTTATCCCAAGTATATATGTTTCTATTTTATGTCAATCATTGTCATATTTACCATAAAGGAAAAGCAAGTCAACCATCACCCTTTGCAATGGTTGAAATTTCTCAAGGTCAACATGTGGGGGCGGTATTCATTACAATATTAAGACATATGAAATTTATGATGTATTGCTTGGAATGGGTACATAAATTGGTATCACATTTCATGTTTCCAAAATATTGAAATTTTGAGTTTGCAGATTGATAATGTAATAAGCAAATGATATTGCAGGCAAATCTTGTGTGAAAATAACCCAAAATAAAAGGGTAGTCTGTAAAAAAAAAAATGCTGTATTTTCGTTTATTTCTATTATATCTATTTATTGATGCCTTTGTCGTATAAAAATAAAGCAAATAATAAGAAGAGCATTTCAGGGTAATTAACAACCATTATTACTTCACATTTTGGTCCTTCAGCAAATTACAGCCAAGAAAATCCCCATTTCATTCATTATTATACTGTTAACTGAAATTAGAACAGAAAATCACAAAATCGGACGAACATGGTTGTCAGTTTACGGTTGCCATGTCAACCAGCAATATCGGACATAGCTAAGTTATACATCAAAATGTTCGCAATAAGATTTTAGGAAAAGTCACCAAAATTGTTTGAAATCGAGGAAAGAGTGTGGGAGTGGCAAACGATAATATGGTAGGGGGCACATTGTTGGGTTTTATAGGGTTAATACACAATACATGCACCATACAGATGGAGTCGAAACAACACGAAAGTCAGTACGGAGGGAAAAAACAGGGCCGCATACTCTAGGTTTTGAGTATTGAATTTCGTGCTATGTGCGATGTCTACTTCAAGAGTGTATGATGTTAATGAGACACAAAGTCCAACAAATTTGAGTCATTGCGACATTGTTTGCTCTTCTGATCCATAAACTTGTATAGCTTTAGTAGATTCCCGTGTTATCTTCTGGCGTCAGCTGTTTAAAGGGATGGTATATTATTGGTGGAGATGAGGATTGGGCTTTTATTTATTTATTTTTTTTTTTGGTCAGATTTTAAAAATCATTTGTGAAATAATACAGAGGATACCATTCTGTGATGAATTCAAAGTTTGTTTGGCAAAAATTGGTTTTGGAATGGCTGAGATATCCAAAAACAAAATCGAACAAAGTAATCGTAATGAAAGGTGCCCCCCCCCCCCAACAAACACACACACACACACACACACACACACACACACACACACACACACACTTTTATTAGGATTGCGAAGTTTGGGTATCTCGGCCATTTCAAAACCAATTTTCATGTAGTAAATGTTGATTTACACTTGAAATTACGTGCAATTTCCTATTTCTTGATAGGCCTACAGGTGTAGGTTTCTTATTATCTCACCCAAAAATGTTAGAAACTTGAAGCTTAGGTCTCATTCAAAACTATGCAATCCGTTTAAGCTACAATTTGACGGTGATACCAATGGAGTTGAAATATACGAATACTTATTCCTTTTCTTCTGCTCCCTGTAATTGCCATGCAATATTAATTCACCCCAATGCATTTCCATTATATATTTTATGACTTATATAAATTACCGATCTATAAATGACGAATACAACTGCTTCAGGGAGAAAAAACAACAAAAGATACCGGAAAAGGAGGCCAATCGTCGAACAGAGTTCAAGTGAATGTGCAAACAACACATTCATAGATAACATGCATAATATTCTGTAAACACAGACTTCCAGGAGGGGAAATGATCAAGACTTAAGTCTCACTCTACGCTCTGGCTACGTGCACACGCAACCATTATTTGTGTACCTTGGCTAACATGGCTCTGCTTCATTTAATCGTCATAACCGTTGGTCTTTTACTGATGAAATCCTCATCATGTAAGTTCAATATACTTTTAAGCTTTAAAGCTTTTTCCAATGCTCGCGGTCAACGTCGTGTCTTTCTAGTGTTCATTAATACACGCAATCGTTTACTCCGTCTAAAATGCTTAAAATAACAAATTATGCACCGCTAATTATCCATATGTCAAGTGCGGCTAGACGACAAAGGGTAGCTATTTCATACGGTACATCATTCCTCAATGCTGCTAAGAGCAAAGAGGTACAGAAGCAAAGCATTGTGAAGTATATATGCCTCTCGGACCTTGCATACTCGATACACTACTTCAGAAAAACAATACTGTAATCTCGATATAATTATAGTATCATTGCTTAAAGGGGATGACTAGTAACTGATCAGTGGGTATCAGTGGGAATGCTGGGGGATGCTGGTTCCAATCCTTATGGGATTCATTTAAGAGTACATTATTTATCTGTTGTTTTGTGACAATTATCTCCTTCAGAATTGTCTCATATTCAAGTAATGTGAAGTTTAATGTTTCCAGGTTAGCATGCCTGTACAGTGACGGGGCGATTAAACTGCACATTACTTTGATATGAGACCAATCTGAAGCAAATAATTTTCACACAACAATAGTTATATAATGCACTATTGGATGAATCCCACAATGATTGGAAAAATCATCCCCAAGCATTCCCACTGATTCCCATTGATCAGTTACTAGCTATCCCCTTTAAACATACTATCGGAGGAATAGATTCTTTGATATTCATTGTTGTTACCATAAAGGTAATGGCCAAGAAGTCATCACAGAGCCAAGTATCATCCTTAGTGTTGGAGCATCAGCATCTGTCCCTTGTACGTACGAGGACAGAGTGTTTGCTGTATACTGGAAGAAGAGCCAACTAGGAGCATTGGAAGCAGAAGAGGATGTGGTGGTACTGGACGCACAATCTACTCCAAACACGAGGATATATCACATGGAGGGTTTCAACATCACCGACGATTACTCGCTGACAATAGCTGACGTCAGCTTCCAAGATGAAGGAAGATACTTCTGTATAGTGTCCGACTACGCCACTGGAACTCTCATTAGAGGACACACTGACTTAACAGTAGAGGGTAAGTATATCAAACTACTGGAACATTGTAATAACATAATCATGCGCCCTTCTCAATCGATGATAGCTTGTTTACCGGTTGCTGGACAAAATGTTTTTCTTTTTTTTTTTCAGGGGGAGGGGGAAGAGTGCCATTCGAATTGGCGATGCCATTGCTTGTTTTACAAAATGCCAATCACGAAGTGATGAAATTTTCTGTATGCTACCAGACTATTATTGTTTTCAACTGAGTGAACTAAATAAGGGGAAATAACGTTGTGAGAATCAAGGTAATTGGATACGAAATTGCTGGGACAGTAATGAAAAAAATAATCAAACTATCTAACATTTTTATGACAATCGGAAAAACATGCGTCACACAACAATACAGGCCTCTGACTTCTTTATTCATTTTGTGCACAGAGTTAATAAAACTCATTTGGTTTTATTCTCCAAAATCTAGGCATTCATTTTATGTAAACTCGGAAATACACGAATATTATATACAATCTAGTAATATTTGCATTTCTTGATGGTTCTTCACGACACTAAAGATGTCATACATAGTCTAAAACAAACCCACAAAAGTCCGGAAAATATCCTTATTAGACTTCACAATAATGTTGCGTTATCAAAAATGGAAATTGTCTTGAAGTTCAGGCTACCTAATATACCCCTTCAGACAATTCCTTATTCATGTTCATTTCTGTTGCAGGTCACGTAAGAACCGACACTGTACCAGACGATGTCGTGTGGACTCAACCTCGCGCTGCCTTCTGGGAAGGCCAAGATATGAGTAGTCTTCCATGTAGGTTTCAGGGAGACCCATTTTTGGTGACCTGGATGAGAGGTGATGTCGAGTCATTCTATTTCAATCTGATAGGCTGTTCCATCATTTTGACGTGTGTTTCTTTAAAGCTTTTTTTCCTTTTGTTGTATTTCGTTTTGTTTTTCGGTGATGCGCTGTTTTGGTTTCATTAGCTATTAGAAGAATTTAATTATATATATATATATATATATATATATATATATATATATATATATTTCTTTTTTTTGGGGGGGGGGAGGGCAAACAACAAAACTAGATACTCTCAAAATAACACTTTATTATAACCTAACCTGAAAACCATATAAAAAAAAACACAAACAAACAAACTTTATAAATCGGTAGCTCTCTTTTAAACAGACTCCACATTACAGCTTGCTTCCTCTCTGAATGTATTCAGAACAATTTTGTCCGCATGTTTTCATGCTTTTTCCCATAAATCCAGCAATTTCATTTTTCACTTTCCATTGCCACACTACTTAATGCATTTCTTTGTCACTCCCTCCTGTCATAACTGTGTGCTGCCTTCGACATAATTATGTCGTTAAGATTACTTTTCTTGCTCATGCCATTGTTTGATATTTGTGTGTTTTATATTACTAAAATGTCTTTCCATCTAATGGAGGCGCCAGTGTAAAGTACAGTAAGCATTGGTAAGTAAACTGAATTTGCCTTGAAAACATGAATAAACTATTGTTGCTGTCGTTGCATTGGCCAGAGATCAACAATGAACATTCAAGTAACAGCAGCAGTAAGATTAACTTACAATAAATGCAATGGTTATAATGTAAGAGTAGTGGAGAGTAAGCTATCTGCTATCTCTCTCTCTCTGTCACAGGTGAGTCCGTTGACACTGCAAATGATTTAATAAAATGGTCAAATGGATTGAAGAGCGGCGTTGGGTTTGACGACGGTTCTCTCGACCTAACTGATGACTACAGCCTTGTGTTCAAACGTGTCGACCTCGGCATTGCTGGAAAGTATATCTGTCGTGTCCGGAACTATAAAGGCCTGGACATTCAAAACACGACCATTGTCACTGTTAAGGGTGAGTGCCATCAACAGTTAATAAAGACCCTATGATGTATTTATCCGCCTGTGTATTTTGTTTTTGCTTAAACTGCATGTCAAATATTATTGTTATGTCATAATTTGGCACGTTCACCTGTTTAACGGCATAGATATCACGCGTGTTTGTGTACGACACACTTCATTATTATAGATCTAAAGAAAGAGTTTTGTTGTTGTCGTATTTTGATGCCGAATGTGTCTGTTTTTTTTTCTTTTGTTTCCAATAAATATACATACTCTATGTTTTGCCGGCTTTCTCTTTTTCTTTTCTTCCAAGGCTGTCGTATCTTCAAGCTATATGCTTATTTGGCGACAGTCTTCTGCATTTACACTACCAATACATGTGCCATAGTTCAGTCAGATCATAATGACTCACTTTATCCCTTGTGGTTCCAATGGTGTGTACTGTTATTCTTTTCTTTAATCTGTACATTGATATCTCAGTTATTTTGGATGTACACACTGAATGTTCTATTGTCTTAAAAACAATAAGAAATGACTGTATTTCACTTGTAATACAATATGCAAAAGATTCTCAATTAAACTTCATTTGAACTGAATTGAAAATATTGAAGGAAAAAAAACGACAAAAATGTCTATCTACAAGTGAAAATGAAATTTGTATTTCTGACAAAATTGAACATCTATTCTGCTAGGGCGAAATTGAATGACAACTTCGCGTCAAATGTATTTATTTTTTTTTCAAATACAATAAAACTAAAATGAAATTAAATGCACGAAGAATGAGAGGGAACTATAACAGAGTAAAGTTTTGAATACAATCGTTTAAACTCAAACTTCATTAATTTCCTGAAGTTGCATGCAGATCTGGTGATATTTAATGGGAACACCTAGAATGATATTTTCATCCACCACGTCCCTCTTGATCCAGGTGTATAAATGGGTACCTGGCAACGCTAGGGTAATAATGGCTGGGCCCTCTGGTAGAGCAGTGACAACACTAAACAGTGGCGGATCCAGAGGGGGTCGCAAGAGGCGCACGCCCCCCCCCCCTTTATTTATCGTTAAAAACAAAAGAAATAAAAAGAAAAAATGAAATGAAACCCGGAAGTGGCACCAAAATAATAGTTACGCCCCCCCCCCCCTTTTTTACAGAATTCCTGGATCCGCCCCTGTTAAAGAGGCTACCCTGGATAAAGAAGACCTTTTGGTTATATTTATAATTTTTCTTATCATCATCATTGTAAAAGAACGAAAGAGAAAATGTTTAATGCCATTTAATTGGCATGGAATTTCCTTGAAATGAAGCAATGACTTTTCAGCAGTAAGGAGAGTGCAAATCTGATTGAATAAATGTATATCAATTTACTGAAAAAAAAAGTAATGACAACATTGGTATGTAACGCTCCTTTGTCTCCACATGCAAACTAGAATTTCAAATGCGAACAGCACCAAGAATAACAGTGTGGATGGGGGAGACCGCCTCATTGCCATGTGAACTTCCATACACGCCTTTCCGAGTCCAGTGGCTCAATGCATCCAGTGGAGAAGTGGTGTCGTATTATACAGATGGTGCTTTCCATGACGGCAATATCCGATTTAGCATGGGCGATAACTTTTCCCTCTTCATACGGGAAGTCCGTGTTCTGGACGAGACATCACTGACGTGTGAAGTTTTCACGCACGACTCAAGGAGTTGGGAGAACTCGACAGAGCTGAATGTTAATGGTATGTGTTTTTGTTGTGCAGTAAGTTAAAACATTCTGCAATTGTAATTGCATTTCCAGTACGTACACAAAAGAGTAAGCCTACATTATGCACCAAGAAAATGGTGCTATGAATGCTTGATGAAGAAAGAAAAGGTCATGTTATACTCGCATATGTGTACTTGAACTTATTTTGTTTTATTTCAAAATCGTCGTTCATTGTGGGAAAGAATGGATGTTTCCCCACATATGGCACAGGACACAACAATAAGATTAGATTCATTTGCATATAGTATGTAGGCACCTATGTATGAGGGAAAGATATTTGAAAAATGTTCAATGATAGATGTTTATCAAATATCACTCTTTGTATTGCCTCGTGAATAAGTTTCAAACAGTTAATCTAAAATTTTGCACAAACAGCAATGTCTAGATTGATCATTGACAGTTCGAACTCTACTGGTTATTTTTTTTTTTTAGACATGTTTCTTTATAAACAAAAAAGTAGATCAGCCCGCGATCTTATTCCCTACAAACACAGAAGGTGACAATCAATAAAAATCTATAATGCCTAATATGTTTGTATTTTACTTATTATATCGAATAACAGTCGTCACATTCTGTCTGTCTGTTTGTGGCCGACTTCACAGCCTATGGGGATGGTCCCAGATTTGATAGATGTCACGGAAGTGAATACTGTATTATTGAAGTGAGCAGCAGAGAATTTCAGCTCGCGTGTTCAGTACGTGGGGCAAAACCTGACGTCACAATGACCTTGGCAGTGGAGGGAAATTCAAATCTAACGATCTTGCCACCGTCCTTCGAGAGACGAGAGGATGGTACAAACGAACAAATACTCTACGCAGATGTGTCAGTGAATCCAGAGAGGAGCAGCGAAACATTTACCTGTGCTGCAAGGGGAGAAGCTGTTCGCGGAAATACAACCGTAACAATAACAGTGAACGTGAAATCAGGTGAAGATTTTATGCATCAATAAAGTAAATTTGGAATGGATGCAATGGATGTTCAGGAAAGCGATCTTGTCATTGTTACTATAAATTTATTCTAATTTTGAATTGACAAATTTATTTTGTTTCTTCAAATGAAAGAAAGATAAATTCTCTTCAATTAATTGCACATAAACTAATGGATAATGGGGAATAGATACCTAATCAGTATAATGGAACAAGTGAAAAATAGTGAGAGGTGATGATAATTAAAAACTTGAAAAGAGCTACGCCTACCAGCTAATTTATACCCTCATTGTGATTTCCACTGTTTTATTTATTCTTTCGTTTCCACTGCAAAACTTATTGAATAAAGGTCTTCACCTACAGAAGAGTGCCGGTAAAGCTAAGTTTTCTTCACCACTGTTCATTGTGGAATTACTATGTACATAAGCTGAAAGTAGTCCTATTTTTACTCCAACCCGAAAAGTCATGGATGCAGGGGCAATTTCGTGCGATACTCAAACTTAATAATTTGTTTCAAGTGTTATTATCAACTCCTGTCCTACTACAATTTTATCCTAATTTCTTTTTTAAACACCTTAACAAACCAACGTTGTTAATAACATAACCTCTTTGGACGAGGTAACAACACTCATGACAAGTGATTTAAGACGAGATTACCCTGCTCAGGATGACAGTAATGGCTGTGCTGGCGCTGGGACAGAAACTTCTCCATGAGGCACACTGTAGGTATTGAAGTACAAGGTGTATTTCAGTAATGTATAAAATGCTTACCGGGTTAATTACTTTATGTAAGTAGCTTTTCAAGCCTGATTACTAATGGTGATTGATGGTGATTTGTACTGAAAGATAAGGTCTGAATATTGCTATAAGAGGTACATAAATAATCTGTGTATCGACGTACCGGCGATTCCTCCCACAGTAACCTTTAATAATAGCGATGATATTGTATCCTGCTTAAAGATATAATTTTAAATCATTGAGAATGACGTTTTGTCCATACACAGGATAAAGTTTTACATGTTTGAGCATTACATATTACGTACGCACTTATACTTACCACATCTGCGTTTTGTTCAGAATACCTCTAAACTGCGAAAAAATATATTATTCTACGTATGCATTAAGCCTGCTTATTTTCTTCCTTCCTATTTTTTTTTTTATTTCTTCTTCTTCTTCTTCTTTTTTACCTCTGTACAGAAGGATTTCCAACGTCTGCAACCGCCGTTATTACCATTGTGTTAATTCTTATCGTCTCGGGCCTTGTGTGTTTCCTTGTCTTCAAACGGAACCGAGTTCGCAGGAAACGACGTGAAGGAGACAAAGAAGGTGGATATAGTACTTTTTTTAAGTGTACCATGTGTTGATCATTTAGAACTGTGTCACTACCCACAAAACCTGCTACCGGTTTGATACTTTGTTCTGCACCGAAATAGATAACACAATCAAAATCTGTGAAGTAAATTTACAACGACAGGCCGGGCGGTAAAGTATGACAAAATTACGTATACGCATGATAACCATGGAAATATATTTTTGGAATACATACTACATGTATAAAAGAAGCCTTAATAAAAGTTTGATGAAACAATATGAAGCTTAAGATCGTATTAACCTCAAAGGGCCCTGAAATCCAAATGCATGTTGATTTGTGTTGATTTATGATACCCTCAACATCACTTTTGCGGTGAAACGAATGAGAAACATTCTAGTTTTAACAATTTTGTTCTTCTATTTTTCTTCAGATTACTTGGGAACGCCCACACACACACACACACAAACATAAAAAAACCACCTTCCAAACCAATATTCCTCAGATGAACTCATCTGGCAATCATTACTATACTGAAATGTCTTTTGTTAAACGATTCTTTTGTTAAATGACTGACAGATGAGGTCATCAGAGGAATACTGGTTTGGAAGGATTTTTTTTTTTTTTTTTTTTGGGGGGGGGGGGGGCGTTCCCAAGTAATCTGAAGAAAAATAGAAGGAGAAATTGTTCATAAAGTATAGAATGTTTTTAGATATTTGTTTCACTGCAAAAGTGATGTTGAGGGTATCATAAATCAACAAAAATCAACATGCATTTGAATTTCAGGGCCCCTTTGATATGACTATTTAATAGAACTATTGTCATTGGCAAGAATAGGAAAGTGGCGAAATGCCCCCCCCCCACTATTTCTTTCTCTTTGTGTTTACACACACACACACACACACATATATATATATATATATATATATATATATATATATATATATACATAAATATATAATATATATATACGTGATTGTAGGCATATAATTATGTGTGTGTGTGTGTGTGTGTGTACGACGTGTCAATTACTATGTTATGCTTAAAGATAAATGTGTATATCTCTGCGCTTTTTTTTTTTTTAATCCGGTGGATATTGCAAAATAGTTTCGTCGAAACTTGGTTGGCTTTGTTGTACTGTATAGGAAGAGATGATAAGACCAGCTGAACCCAATGTCACGTCAATTTCACTTCCCCTAAGTCAGGCGCTTAGAGTGGTATTTCTGGCGATTGAGTCAACGATATATCCGTATAAATATGTTTCATTTGTTTTATCCCTCACAGATGACAGGGATAACGCAGATAGCAGAGACTGTGAAGAAAACGCTCTTCCACTGGGTATATGACAATTTATGAGATCGATTTTTATTAAAAGGCTGGACTTAATGTTTCACGGTTTCGTATCTGCATAATATTGATGATAATAAGCGCATTTTCAATAACCTAATCAATGCGCTTTAAATCCTAATTCAAAGTCAAAGAGAAAATGAAAAACAAACAAACTTTTGTCAAATTCTTTTTAAAAATTAAAACTTAGGGTGATAGGTGAATAAATCTTCTTGTTTATTTGCACGCCTATACTGACACATCGGCATTTTGATCTGTAGGCTCGAAGTGCAGAAGTAGAAATATAATTATACACGTGGGATAATGGACCTGACATACACTTCTTATGGCGGAGCTCTCTATATTATGCACTGTGAGGCGCGCAGGTCAAAGATGACGTCATGAAAATTGTGAGTTTCCGGATGGTAATATGCAGTGAATATTAAACTGTACTTGAAATATTGGAGATTAAGTTGTTGTGAAAACAAGAACAAAAAAAAAAAACAACAACAATAACAACAAGAAACTGTCGAATAAGGTGTCCTTTTTTAGATTCTGGTAAAAATTACTTAACATTAACAAAACCTATAACGGATCAGTATAATAACGTGTCACACATAACACTGGATGATGGTTGATTAGCAGTGTCTCATGTTATGGACTACTCTAACAATCATTTAATTTAGCTTCATAATCAAACTGTGTATTCTGAACAGTCATGTTGACGCCAACTCTTGTACGATTTCATTGGTAAGTCGCCAAACCAACACTGTTGGAGAATCTGAGGACAAAAATAAACGACTACAAGCCTGGAGATGCAGCAGATATAAAACTCACAACTGAAAAAGTCAATCTGGGTCTATTTGGGAAGAAGTCACATGGCAAATCGGCCTTCATCAATTCGGTCATGTTCGCCTTGAAAGGTAAGACACTAATCAGAATATTAGCATACTTGCAATGACATTACATTATATCAACTGTAACTTAAATGTACATGCATTTACTATAAGATTGTAATTTTTATTATCATTATTCCATTTAAAGTTTTCGTATGATAATAATGAAGAAGACTTCTTGTATTGCGCCAGTATATCCGCCTTTGAAGGGCACTCACATGCTGGGATATTTGATTTTAATTAGTCCGAGTCAAGGATTAATTAACATTGTTTGGAAGGCGTAGCTGAGAGGAGGTAAGTCTTCAGGAATAAAGTCATGCAGCCGCGTGCCAAAGAATCTGCATTCCTGATCAACCGAGGGAGGGCACTTCAAAGTTTGGGCCCAGAGACTATAAGGCTCTATCTTCCCGAGCTGTATGGCTGAAGAAAATAAAAATCTTCAATTTAACTTGGTTCGCTGATCTCGGCCTACGATCTGGTGTGGATGGAGATTTGCCTTTAAGCGCTTTAAATAAAAGAACTTCAAATTTCGAATTTCAAAGGTAACCCTGTCTTGACAGAGAGCCGATAAAGATCTTGAGAACTGGGACTGATGTGAACTCTCTTCCTCTTGTCATGATATACTGCAGCAGAAAGATCCAGGTGTAGGAGTGATATCTTCCGTTGAGTTGTCGTTAATTTGATAATTTTGAACATTACTTTACAGGTGAGTATGTCAACCACACAGGTGAATCCGAAGACCAATCTGGATTGTCGGGCGGCGGTCGTGGGCGAAGATCGTATCCGCTGACTGACCACATCACTCTCTTAGAAAACATGGACCTTGATTATTACTCACCTGGCCAAAGTCACAACATCGATCATGTCGATCAAACGGGTAATAATTTCATCAGCTTATACTTCTTTTGATTTCGGTTAATAACCTATCTTGGCCTACAATCCTGTGCCTCCAAATGTCGCATAGTCTATTGTAATAAACCTTGTTACATCAGGATTTAGATGACATAACTTCGAAGGTATTTGTTACTACAGTATTTAGATTATGTCATTGTCCGATAGAAGTCATCATTGCCTATACGGTGTGAAATTGATATGCAAATCAAGCTCATAGTTATGTCATACAGAATGAAATATTCGGTTCTAGAATATTACTTTTCAGGAAAGTAGATTTAAAATTAACTGGAAAAAAGTTTATGCAGTATTATAATGTGGCATCTGAATGTATGTGTGTGTGTGTGTGTGTGTTTGGGGGAGGGGGTGGGATGGGTGGTCTGTGTGCTCCTATGCGTGTGGCTGTGCGGAGAGCAATTAGAAATGGCTTCTATGTTCTTTTGAACCCGTGAGGGTGATGAAACTTATATAGAAATACTTAATCAACAATGAGACTATAATTCCCCAAATCCAGTCTTCACGTTTATTTCGATCTTAAAACAAAAACAACCACAAAAACATTTCCACAACTTAATTGTAGCACCCAGAGAAGTGGGTAATATTTTTGACTTAAATTCAAATGAGACATCACAAAGTGCAAACAAGTGTAAGAAGTTCAGTCAACATGAACATCAGTGTGGTTCAAGATTAACAGTGAAATGAGGCTTCAGGCATACATGGATTGTGTAAACATTCACAGGACGTCCTCTTTTCATCATATGTCATTACATCACAGTGTTTGCCTTAGAGTGAAGAATTCATGTCATAAGACTTGTAAGATGGGGATTTTCTTATTTTGCAATTAATGTGATTACTGCTAACGACGTAATGGAGCAATTCAAGAAACTATTGTTACAAGATCTGGCTGGCTTGAAGGACAACAGGGAAAGAAGACGAACATATCGAATACTTTGTGGATACGCACACTATTTTGCGTAGAGGAAAGAATGAAGGTGTCAGAAGGTGCATAATAAGGTACAAGCCCTATATAGATGAGGAAGGAAAGAATGGCGTATTTATTTTGTGAAACATCGGGATAAGTAATCATGCAGATAATGTGCTCTGTTTTTACGTCTTTATGGGGAATAATCTTCCAATTTCATTTTTCCTTTAGGGGAGGGTGCTAAAGGCGGAGAGGATATACATTGTCCTATATTTGTCGCCAACCGGAGGTAAGAAACATATTTTTTTTTTATTGTTGTTGTTGCAAGCACTCTGACGTAATTTTTGTCCCGTGAAATGAGACTATAATAAGAAAGGTAAAGTAAAAAAAAAACAAAACAAAACAAAGCAAAAACAGACATACCATATACATTTATGTAATTCAATTACGGGCGGAAAAGAAGAAGGAAGTTTTATCTTCGAAAGTTTAAAAAACAGCTAACTGGTAAACAAATAAAGGTAAAATGCCGGTTAGGCAGTGACTATAATATAGGCCTACTTGTCTCTGACATTCCTAGAAGATGTATATAAAGATTATACTTCGGGTTTTTTGTCACTATATTGTTAACTATGACTTATGTCACATTATTACGACTCTCATTTAATTGGGAGGTGATATATGTGTCTCCTCTTCTAGTTCGTGTATAAGACAAATACTCTTGATGAAACTTTCGTTGCAAACGTCATTTCGTGGGTTGTCTCTAAACCTATTAGTTGCATGTATACGTCACTTTGTGCAAAGTGTATATTTTATGAGTACGGAAAGGTAAAATGTATCTATACACGTAAAATTCTACTTCCAAATGGCTTAAATAACATGTTTTAGTGACACTTTGTGCTATTACGTAGTAGAGGCAGTTTGGAAATAGAATAGATTTCTCTTATATACTACAGTATGTTTTATTTTAAAAAATGTTCAAACTGAATTGGCTGAATTTGACTTTAAAGCTTAGGAGCACAAACCACAATTTAGCTCTAATCGTGCAATGTTGGGTAAATTTTTAGAGACGTTAGTCTATGTTGAAAAGTTATCTATTATGTCTTATTCTCTACATTTTATTTTCTCGAGACAAGAGGAGTACATTTTCTTTTTAGACAGAATTGTATCGGTGACCACATGTCAATATCAATTTCTTCAGATTATATTATGAAGTATATCCGATCGGTTCACCATGGTCAGTATGAAAAGCCTTCATTGTTTCATGTATTTTAAACATGAAATAAAACCCCCAGAAACTTTAAAAGAGGTCGGAGACTGGGGGGGGGGGGGGGGATTAACCCTTCCACCAACCCCACCCCCCCCCCCCATCTATCTGCAGTCTTTTCACACTAGAAAACGTTCACCATGGCCCTGTCATGGAAAGACACTTTGTCCCATTTCATTACTTTCTGATACATTAATGTTAAATCTTTATTGCCCCATTCATTTTTCCAACAGAGATAAAGACTTAGGGGACGACATCAGGAGATTTATTTATGCCATTGCCTCCGAGATAAACAAGTCATATGGTAAGTGATTTGATAGAGGATATCACGTTTACGCAAGGTTCTAATTTAGTCCTACCCCCAGGACTGATTTGCCTTGATTTATTCAATCTATTTCGTTCGCTGTTTCTACATGACACAAACAAACATATATATATATATATATATATATATATATATATATATTATCTATATTACATGGTACAATATTCTATTACCTGGTACATAAATCCTTGCAATGACAAACAAACAGTGTTACATATTTAGGAACAGCATTGTATAAAGTCGGAAGAAAAGAAACGCAGAACATACTAGTAAGTACAATGATAGCCAGAATACTTTCGAATTGGCGTCTCTGAAAAAAAAAAAAAACCCAAAAAACTGTAAGACACCTTATTTCACCCTATTATGCTGTACAGATAGTACCACATTATTGTGTGAAGGCTAGGTGGTGGTTAAGTTGAATTTGAAGTGGTATTAGTTTCTATTCGTAAGTTACATTTTCTGATTCTGATTTCTGATCCTATATTCAATGTTTCCACTACAAGTCGTTATTTTTGTTCAATCTTCGTTTCTCTTCTTTTATTACAATCGTTTTCAAGGCGAGTCGTTGAAATTTGTTTTAACGCGAAAAGCCGACATAGAACGCAGTGGTCGGAATGTGCTGGACTTGTTCCCAGAAATATCCGAAGAGAACATCATCGCAGTTGAAAATTACACAATCAGTGACCATACAGAGAATGTGGAGAGAAGTACAGAACTGCTGCAATTCATCTGGGGTTGCCTCGAAACTGCGGAACGCATAATAAACACAATAGAAAGAACGGGAAAAGAGTAAAAACAAACAGGGGAAGGGCAGAGTGAGGATAAAGAAATGCATGGTGAATAAATCAGGACTGGTTCCACTACTGCTTTTATAGGATCACTTACTGTTGTGACATGTGCAACCAAATTCCAGTTTAATTTGTGGGCGCCAACTTATAATAGGCGATACCAATTTTTCATGTATAGATCTTTTCAAAGTTTGTTCTGATGAAACCTCAACTGAAAACCTTAACCTTGCCTATTTACCTTTCAGGCAGAAGGATAGTGACTAAGGTCAACAACGCATTGTCTGATGCCTGAGCTCTCTTCTTGGCCCTCTGCTGTTTTGTGTTTAGTCATAAATAACCTGCCTCACAATCGCCAGTCATGTTGTTTTCATCTTTATGCGTATTATATCATTACCTACTACTCCAATTAAGATGTTAAAGTTTTGGAGTTTGTTTTAAACAATGAAGTGCAAATTTCAGATCAATGGGTGTCACAGAACAAATTATTTGTCAGTTACTCAAAGACCATTAACATGTATTTTTGGTGCGAAATTTATTCTCTCAACGTGTAATATACGTTAGATGTAAAAATCAAATATACCCAAATTCGAAATTTGAAACGACGAAATATCTTGGAATGTATATCGATGCCGAGTTGAAATGGAATGCACATGTATAAAATGAATCAAGCTTGAATTTGATATACAAATATACATATTGATTACGGAAACGCTATCTGGTAATCTGCTTCACAGGATTCTCTGACAGCCCTTCAAAAGATGCAGAATAGAGCGGGTCGTATGATTACGAGAGTGAATCAATATTTTTCTGTTTTTATACTATTCATGATATTTTAGACTGAGAATCTCTTGAATGCCGCTATAAAAAAGAGAGAAAAAAAAAAGAAAGAAAACATAAGTGTATGATGATTTATCAGATAATTATTGCATAATTTTCCCAAATTATAATTATGTCTGATGATATTTCTAGAAGATTTCCTTTAATTATTCACTTAAGATCAAATCAGAATTTGAATGTGTACCTAAACCGACATACACTTAAATTGTAAAAAGACCTTTTCTACATTGTAATATCATTATTTTTTTTTGTACTTAATTGCCCAATGAAATTCGTAATGCATCAACTTTCAGATCGTTTCAAACGTTATCATCTGATCATCTAGACCGAGTAAATTGTAGCAAAAAGAAATAAATAAAATCAAACACAATGGATTATCGAACGTATACCTGGTTTGTTTGTTTGTTTGTTTGTTTGTTTGTTTGTTGTTTTCTGGGGCCGTATAGGGGTCGTGTTCCTTGTTTTAGGTTTGTTCTCTTCTTCTTTTCTTCTCCTTGCTCTTCTTTTCTTTACTTATCTCTGATTTTATAGACCCCCACACTATCAGTCCTGAAGATTATTTTCATGAGGATTTTTTTCCCTCATGTTTTGTGCATATACGATGTATTATCTTCGTGTCGTAAATATTGGACTCTGTGGAAGAAGAGTCATATTTTGCGTATACGGCTGATCGAGAAATTCCCCGTTTCTTCATACTGTGTTAGGTATTCTTCCTCAAAATTGTGTATGTTTTATGTGAAGACGGCATTCTCAATTACGTCACTCTTTGTTCTGTTTTTAAATAATCTCTCTTTTTTTCCGAACAGATCTAATAAATCGAAGTGTCAATTGATTATTTTGTAAAAAGCTCCCTGAATATATGTCTACATATCAAACAAAAATGCTTGTTAAATGTGCATTACTCTTTTTTTTTTTATCAAACCTCATTAACATTGTACTTTTTTTTTCTCATACTCTTGATATTTAATAAGTCGAATCTTTCCTACTTGCTATGTACATGCAGCTTAAACAGATTCTTTATACCCAAGCTCTTTCGCCAAACATCTGTCCTGTAAACCGATGTAGCAGTGCGAAGATGTTCTCTTGTCACCGACAACTCATATTTAAGATTATGTTGTTTGCGTGGATTTGTGTATTTGTTTCCAGTTTTTCCGTTCTATTGACAACATGGCATGATGTCATTTTGCAGCTCCTTGTATGTAAATATGTACAAAGACTAACCATAATCGTGCCAGAATTTCGGGCGATGGAGCAGTTATCTTAACGGAGAACAACTAAAATAATGATATCCTTCATATAGCTTAGATAATTTATCAATATCTGTTCGCAAGGACATATTGTAAATAATGATGTTATAATAACATTTTTTTTTTCAAATGATTTTATGTATAACACCGACAAAAACGATTGTTAGGCCATTAAGAAGCACATTAACAGCAATGTGAAATATGAAAACGATGATGAAGTGACTGACATCCTTCACAATATTAAAAATTGATTCTCCGATTTCGAGATTATTCCAAATGAATTACTCATTTTGCGGAAATACATTTTTTGTGCAGAGGGCCGTGCCGTATAAATATGCATTTTTCGGCTCCATCAGTTGCTTTACTCTCGATTTACTACTCAACAATACGTGCATTGTAGCGTCTTTTTCAAGCGAGAGCGAAAGACAGTGCTCATTGTGTACCATATAATAGGTTCAACACATGGAGTCAGGCTGTCCCCAATCACCACGAAGTACATCAAGATGAGATATCCCTGCGTTTGGAAGGCGTAGTCACCAGTTACTATGCTCCAAATCCAACTTACAAAGTCGGGAGCTCTGGACACCATAAAGACACAGGTGGTGGTGCAAAGCATCGCTATCAAACGAAGATCCTGCCTGTGTCTTCTTAGGTAGCTACCTCGATTCACGCCATTTCTTGCTAGAAGTTGTCTGTGGCGACGCATCAAAATCCGAGAACATCTGGAATAACAGCACGCCATGCAGACCAGAGCGATCAGGTACATACCGAATGTAAATAAGAAAAATGCCAGGGCGTGACGTTGATTTAGATCTTGATTTAGAGCTTTGATGATACTGTAAGTTAATGCGGACAACAGGCCACATGTCCAAGAGCCCATGATAGTGCTCCACATTAAGACCTTTGGGCTGCCGCGGCATGCAAAAGGGCGTACTATTGCTTGGTATCGCTCGATGGAAAGCGAAACGAGCGTGAGGATGAATACAGTCGAACTACCAAGCCGCAGCGATCCACCAATATCCATCCATTTTGAAGTCTTTGCATGCGAAACACCTCTGGGCAGTCCAGCTACGAATATAAGCAGGCTACTCAAGTTTAAGATGTTTGCAATTGTGAGATTTGCGAGCAAAGTGTGGCATCCCGTCCGCAGACTCCTCACAAAAACGATCAGAAGGAAGATGCTACCGTTACCAAGGATACCGACAGCACTAGCAATCGATTGCCAGATGAAGACAAACGTGACCCAAGAGTCATATTTCTTCGACCATTCAATGTCCGGCTCAAATATGGTCTCTTCGACTATCACTGAAGTGGCTGATGATGTCCCTGCCACTGTTGCTGTAGAATCCATGTCCCATTTACTAGCTGCTGAATCAATCTCCTCAGACCGTTGCCTTATCGTCACGTATGAATATACAACCAACTGGCGTAATTTCCCTCCTTACGCACCAGGCAATAGAATATCGAAACTGATTAAAGATTATTTACTGTCAAAGAGCCTCACATCCGACTTGAAGACTTCTTTTTGCTCACATTCAAATTTGGGAATGTATTGTATAAAGACGCATTGAATCCTGTGTACAGACTCCACATAAAAAGGGACAAAGTTAATATTGCATGCATTGCTTGTCATCATCTTTAGACACTTGAGATCGGCAGCAGAGTAAATTCAGAAATTGTCGTTCGCAGTCGTCGCCAGTGAATTGATCTTCAAACATCATAACCAAACGTTTTGCTAATTAACTCGCTACAGTGTGCTTGTTTTGTGTGTCTACAATGTATTTGACTTGTGACAAATTTCGATCTGATTTATTCTGTTTTTCGTTGTTTCATTATGTTTCTTTATTACTGCATGTGTCTGTCTTGAATAGATACCGCCCACTTTTTGATGTTTAAAGATGACTGATCGCATTTGTGATTGCATGTACGTGTACCTTTAATACAATGATCATTTTGGTTTCCCTTCCTCAATTTATTAAGTCTTTCTGTGGTCCTTTTATTTTCTAATCTTGTTTTTCTTTTACTTTTCAAAAGGAAAGATATTGGAAGACTAAAATGTACTTTGATATGACACCTTTGAAATCATAGTATTTTTGTCATTTGGTTGCGGTCATCATCGCACTTTCATGTAAAAATGATAAAACACCAAGCTTTTTTTTTTTATTCAGTGAACTTAAAGTTAGTTTCCATCAAAGAAGGTTTGAATACGGTGTGTGGTTTTACATGTCGGTTTAATTCTATACGTGAACAATATTAGTTTTGTATGATTGCTGGAATTAGTCATAATTGAGTGTTTACTCTTTGATTTGATTTAACTGATTCATAGATGATAAACAAATAACAAATGAATAATTTGGACTGAATTAAAGAAGAACGTCAATCACGACGGAAATTCTTCGTTTGCTCAATATTTCAAGCACTGCTTAAAGGGATGGTGGAGATGAGGATTGTGCTTTTAACATTTTGCGAGATGCCAAGAAACCACTTATGAAATAATACAGAGCATACCAGTCTAAGACCATTATAAATTAAGATTGTATTGCTGACTTGCTTATTTATTCAAACCAGAGTTGATACAATTTCAAAAATTGTATTCATGTTTTGTTGAAACGTACGTGATTTAAAGTTCCTTTAAATGTTATGTACTCATGTAAGCGTTATGTATGTTACTTTGTATTACTTTATATGGCAATAAAATCATTTGAATTGAATTGAAGACGAATTCAAAGTTTATTCATGAAAATCAGTTTTGGAATACCAATTTTCATCAAATAAACGTTGAATCCCTCTTGGAATTACATGTTGATATTTCAAAATAGATTTCTCATTATGTCATTCAATATGTGAGAAACCTGAATGTACATGTAGGTCTTGACCAAAACTATACGATCCCTTAAAAGAGGTTCCTGCCTGTCAACATTGGTATAATTTGTATTAATGTCTTCGCTTTCACATTGGCGATGATATCGTGGAAATGCACTACATGTATATTTCAACGTACATAAAACAAAGTGGAGTCAATTTGCACGAAATCATATTTTCATCCTAATACAAAAGGAATATGAATGAGTTGTTTCTTGCTCCTTAAAAAAAAAAAAAAAAAAAAAAAAAAGCGCAATATCCGGGATCTTGTAAATCATTAACTGAGGTCAACCCATGATATTGACAATTATGTTCACTGTAAACATCCATTTGTTTACTCTCAGCTTATGATGCCTGTCTAACGTGCTTCTCCGCATTAATTTTCCCTCAACGAGATGTGAATTGCGTTGTGCTGGACTTGAATCTAAGCTTTTTTTTTAAAGCAATCTTAAGTCATATTGATCAGTCCAGTGCATTGACTCAAAAGAATCTAGTACGACGTATTTTAACTTTTTCTCTCTTAGAAAACAAAAATCATGTGTTTAGGGTAAACAAATAGTAATTTCATTTGAAATCGCCGCGTTTTGGTTGTAATGCTCCAAAGGAGATACAACTCAACTGACACGTGACTATACAATAACCAGTCTGTATTTATTTTAAAAGTGTTGTAGCTATGATAGTTTCATTACAAGCTGATTTTACGAAATAGGCCCCTACATGGCATCTCATGAAATTGCAGTTATTGATGTGGTAAGATGGGTTTTTACATTCTGCTTGATAACTACCCAACTATAGGCCTTTGCAGGGCCGGCACAGCCGTGGGTGCCGTGGGGGCTCGGGTCCCCACACTTTTTTGTGCACCATACAAAGGAATACATAAGGGGTCATCACTTTTGGCCCCCACACTTTTTTCAACCCGGAAGTACGTAAGTGGCGCTAAAGAAGAAATAGATAGAGATCTTGAAGTATGGCGGCGGTAAGGTTATGTGGAGTGTCTGAAGACCATTTTTTTTTTTTTTTTTTGCTTGTCAGCTGAAGAAACCCGGAAGTGGACGGGGAGAGATGAGCTGAGGACTTTTTTTTTTTTTTTTTTTTTTTTTTTTTTGCTTGTTAGCTCATGAAACCCGGTAGTGGCCCCCCACACTTTTGAAAACACTGCGCCGGCCCTGTTTGTACAACCCAAAGCGAGCCAAGTTAGTCCCCTCCAAAAAGTGTACGAAAGTGTAACATGCACGGAAGCTATTACTGGGGACTGGAGATATTAGTCCGGGCGCCACGGGGGTCAGCCTAGCTGAAAAGGTTACCAATTTTTATGTATATAGCAATTTAGCACATATGCCCCTAAGTATGGAAATGCACGTCTGGCTGGTCATCTGTGGTGGGTGTGGCCAGGAGGGCCTAAAAAGGACCCCTCAAAATTAGGCTAGCCTAGCTGGAAAAGTAACCCCATGAAAATAATTGGAACTTGTTCGTTACACTAACAGGATAAATGAATGACCATTGCCAGACGTTTTAAGTGGTGGGGGGTAGCCGCCAGACGCTCTTAAAGGCCCAACTCGAGCTAGGCTAGCCTAGCTGAAAAAGTAACCTAATGAAACCCACTGGAACTTGTTCGTTACACTTACAGGATAAATGAATGACCATTGCCAGACGTTTTAAGTGGTGGGGGGTAGCCGCCAGACGCCCTTAAAGACCCAAAATTTTCCAGCTAGGCTAGCCTAGCTGAAAAAGTAACCTAATGGAACCCACTGGAACTTGTTCGTTACACTTACAGGATAAATGAATGACCATTGCCAGACGTTTTAAGTGGTGGGGGGGGGGGTAGCCGCCAGACGCCCTTAAAGACCAAACTTTTTCCAGCTAGGCTAGCCTAGCTGAAAATATAACCTAATGAAACCCACTGGAACTTGTTATTTACACGTACAGGATATATGCATTGCCGCTGCCAGACGTTTTAAGAAGTGGGGGGGGGGGGGTAGCCGCCAGATGCCCTCAAAGACCCAATTTTACCAGCTAGACTATAGCCCTGACTGGAAAAGTAACCTCCTGAAACCCACTGGAACTTGTTCTATGTTTGTATCTCACCTGATAAACACTGTCGACATAGTATTCTGGTGTTCTTTCAATAACTTTCCACACTTTTGAGCTATATGACCACCAAATTCACTCCTCAGATCATATAGTGATTGCTGTCAAGTGCTAATATTGGTGAAGTCCGACTACGTCAACAGTCAAAAAGTCAATGAACTAGGCCTATGCCATTTGAAAATCTCTGTAATCACAAAGTCGATACGTGGACGGGACATCACTTCGCTTTTGCCTTGTTAGATGGCGAATATTTGTAAGCTTCTGTTTCTAATTCATACATCACCAGCATACATGTCTGAGCATAGCGGTAAAGAAGATTAGAGTCTTTGGCAACAAGTGCAAAATTAAATTCTGGGCCTTATTTGCTAAACAAACGTGGTAGGAGGACAACGACCTGTTAGGCAATATGGCGGACCAATAGCTCTATATTATTAGTGTTATAGAATGTTAAAATGACAATGATGTAGTTCTGAAGCATACTTTTCATTAGATGCTTTTGCAATGACTCAATGTATACTTTTAATCGAACTAAGTATATATCCATGACTTGCTCATGAATTACGGCAGAACGATTCGGTGAGGAAAGTTTTCTGTTATGTCATTACGGAAGAAGTGAACGTGTCAATATTTTGCTATTTGTTACATAATTATTTCTGAAGTGGTTAAAGGTATTTTCCTATAACATTTTTCTTTTATATAATACCTACGTTGCATCCAAATGCCTATTCGTTGAAAAAATGCGGGCCATGTATTCAAAGGTCAAAGATCATAGGTTAATGGAAGTAGGGCATACATTGTACAACAGTTCACTAAGTTGTTGGGTTTTTTTCGGGGGGGGGGGGGGCGGGCATGATTCAAAGTGTCCTAAAACCTTGTATAATACATGCATTTAGTTTTGTAGTCACGACTCTTGCTATGTATGATGCCAAGCTCTTCCCGCTCATACAAATGCAGCCGTTTCAGGGAAATAATTATGATAATGATTGGTAATGCTGAATTGGTTCATAACATTCCATTGATACTATGTATAGAACAGAAAGTGAATTTGACAATGGTATATGATATCCGCAATTTACTCTTTGACAGGTTCCATCATCCGATTAATAATGTATAAATTGAATATACAGTAGTCCCCTATTCAGTAACTACAGGTTAAGTATAGATAAGCTGCATTCATTTTGCACGCGACCATGGCGTTATAGCCAAAGATGATTGAATTCTGTAAATCTCTGTGTGCCTGCACAGGATTGGAAAACAAAACAACTTTCTGTGTATAGAACAACGAAACAGAAACTGGTACATGCATTATTCTCAGTCACTTTGTTGTGCATAATGATGGTTTGCTCATTGCAGTTCCGGAATCTCAGCTCGAGGGACTCGAATTGATCCCAAATCAGTCGGCATGCGTGTATCACCCAAAACAATATCTGAACACAATTATAACTGCAGTCCTCCATAGTCTGTATTGGTTGCCGATAAGGGCTGGTATCAAGTTTGATTCATTCTCATATTATTTACAGTACCTTGTATTTAAATGTTTTCATCGAAATGCCCGTATACGATATGCGTATCTCAGTTAACTCTTTAAACCATAGTTGAAATCTACGTGCCAAGAATCTCATGTTTTCAATAAGCGTGAACTCCAAGACATGTCGAGATAAGGACTTTAAGACAAAAACGGTTTGGCATCGTCATTATAAAACGAATTCCCCTTTTACAAGACACGTTTTAGATTTTAGATAGAAATATGGATTCGTTTGAATGCATACAAACAGCTTCTTAAATCCTCTTACATTTTGTTTTTAAGATATGGTGTATACTTTAGAAGTGTAAGAAGCATGCTCTTGTTTTAGCGGCTTTGAGTACTGGTAAGAAGCATATGTTATTCTTATAGATTATGTGATTATTAAAGTACGCATTCAAGAACGTTTTGAATAAAACGTATCCAGACAACTGCATATCATATTTTCACCTCTTCCTTCATGCAGATGTATACTCTTGCCGAGAAGGTTAACTGTTTGATAGATATAGTGCTCACCTTATTGAAAAGGTAATTGGGTAAATTTTCGGTTTCAGTATATTATTCAAACACAACTAAGTTAACTTTTACATTAACATTTTCACAACTCACAAATCCCACACGCACACACATTTCATGATTCACAAGATCCAAGTTACACTAATCCTATTTACTTTGCAGAGTGCAACAACAACATAGGTTATATACTGAGCAAATAGGCTTACATCAGTTCGCACTATTCAAGGTTTAGAGTAGTTAAGGAACTAAATCGTACCCGATTATGTGATGCTAAGTTGCACCTTGAGATGATGGGCAATATTGCCCCTATAAAGGAGCAGGTAGTGACACTGACTTGCTCCTTTAAAGGAGTAATTTTACAGCAGTCATGGAGCAAATAAGCACCACATAGGTGCAACGTCATACCAATAAGGCACAAGATTGCACCCTCAAGAGAGGGTACATTCTTGCATCCTTCGGGCATAAAGTTGCACCTAAAGGTATACGAGGTTGCGCATTTTTCAAGGGGGCAAAGTTGCTCCCGAGGGTGTAACTTTCACCCTTTCTTGCGGGTACAAAGTAGCACCCAAAGTTCCAAGATTGCACCCTCAAAACAAGGCACAATCTTGGAACTTTGGGTGTTTCTTTGCACCCTCACGAAAGGATGTAAAGTTGCACCAAGATGTAAAGGCTACACGGGGTGCAAAGGTGCGCCGAAAGGTAAAGGGTGCAAGATCGCACCCTCAAGAAAGGTGCAACTTAGCACCACACAGTGTGGGTGGAAGGATGTACCCAAGGGAACATTTTCGCACCCTCAATAAAGGGTTCAACTTTGCACCCTCTCTGCAGTATTATTTTATACACACGTGAATTCCTTGTTCCTGTGAGCTACGTTTAATATGAGCGTGACCCAGTATTAGACACGTGTCAAGCCTTTGCAGACACAGAATTTTTTTTCTTCATATTGTTTAATGGTCATTTAAAACAAATTTAAATATAGGCCTATATTTATTTCTTTTAAGTTAAGAGGAGCAAATGTGGAGATCATGACCTGTGATACATGTTACGGGAAGTCTATATTTTTATGTGTACTCGTTGTTTTTTTTTTCCAACTACAAGGAATTACCTATGAGCTAATTGGATAAAGAAGCTGAGCATTCCTTTTTTTTTTCATCAGTTAATGTCAGTGCTGGTGTATTATTCTTGAAAAGTTGGCATCTTAATAATGTCCTCCAAACCAAGTACTTACTGTATAAAATTATATTCCTGTGAGTTACGTTTCTTATGAGCTTGACAGATCTGTACACACGTGTCATAGTGGTTACAAACACTAAGTTTCCTTTGCTTTCATCGTTATCAAGAAGCGATTTTGAACAATTTCAGATGTTCTGGTTTCTTCCATTTCGTTACGAGAAGGCAGTAATGATTTCATGTAAAACATGTTAAGGAAAGTTGATAGTTTGGTTATTTTATCATTACTCATCTTCGTCTTCTCAACAAGAAGATGATACACATGAGCTCATTTGCTAAAGAAGTTGAAGGATGTTTAATTGCTGGTAGCCACGTAGGCGCTTTTGTCATAACATTTTGCATCTTAATCCCTCGAAACTAAGTACATGCAGTATTAGTTTATAGATAACATAATATTTTTGTTGTTGCTGTGAGCTTATTCATATGAATTTTAGACATGTTTGTCATATGTTTCTGTCATATGCTTTACTGAAGAACAGCAAATGTTGAGTTTATTTGCAAGAGAGATTGATCATTACTTTACATTTAAGTTCATTGAAGTGCCGGAGCATAAACTTGTCGTAAAATATTAGCATCCAAAACCCTCCAAACCAAAATCGTGCAATACTAGACACGACAGGAATTCCTTGTTGTTGTGAGTTACGTTTCTTAAACACACTGATTTTTTCTGCTTTTGCAATGTACTATGTTCAAAAACACTCTTGAACAATTTTCAGATTTCGTTTCTTTCTTAAGAGAAGAAAACGGTGAGGTCATGTAAATCATGTTCCTATAAGTTTTATTTCGTTAATAATTTGTCTTTACCCATCTCCTCAACCGTAAGGTGATACGGTACCTAAAAAGTCATAGGCCAAAGGTGTTGAGCTTTACTTCCCCTTTTTAAAGTAAATTTAAGAGCTGGGGCATTATTTTTAAAAAGTTGGCATTTTCAGCTATGTACACCGAGGACGAGTCTTACTGAATGGATTTCTTGTTGCAGTAGAATTGTATTTTTTATGAGCTTGATGGAGTATTAGACAATTGTATAAAGTGTTTGCAAAAACTGTTAATGTATTCCCTTTTGCTAATGTCCAAAGAGTTCATTTGCCAAGTTTTGATTGTCTTTTGTTTTAATCATCAGGGGTTTGTTTTATCATAGTCATAGAGGAAAGAAACTTAATTATAAAAAAAAAGCCTTCATATAAGAAGAGATACTGTAGGACACAATTTCATCAAAAGTTGTGATTTTCAACATATTCAAAATGCAATTGATGAATATTTCTCCCCAGGGCACAGAAAGAAAGTATATACATAGTTTTTGGTCTTTTTTTTTTTACGTCAGTATGTTATAATACCCGCGGGTTTACGCCCATCCCACCAATTTCCATCCGGATACTGTACCCGGCCCTGTTTTTTTGTTTTTTGTTTTTCATTTTTGTTTTACACTGCAAAGAAAATGAGAACACTGATGTTTGAGAAAAATCCCGACATGTTTGATAGGGCAATTTTTTTTTTATGTCTATTATTCTTTCCAAATAAGTTTTTTTGGTTATCACTGAGGACAAATACAGATACCCTATTTCTTCTACCAAAACCGCAGCACTGTATATTCTCATATTTCTACAGTATTTCGTCTCAACACTTGCCCTATTGATATTTCAAAGCATGTTTCCCTGTGCGCTTAAGAAACTCCCCCATTAAAGGAGACCTCCGGGTGATTCTCAGATTTTTACATTTGTACAACTATGAATTAGTTATACTGAGGACAGAGTTTCAGAATTTGTGATAATTGGGATGAAGAATAAGAATATTTTCAAAAAATAGAACAAATTGCAATGAACAAGGATGATGACATGGGAGAGTCACAATAAGAATGCATGAGTTGGGGCTCAAGGAAGCAGAACAAAAGAATAAGGCAATGCATAGATTATAGACAGGTGAACTCGCAAGCAAGCGGTATTGTTATGGAATTACACTGCTGTAATTTCTGAAATATGTGAACCTTATAGCTGGTAACATTGGGTCTTTCAGAGCGTCTGGGGGCTACGCCCCACCACTTAAAGCGTCTGGCAACGGTCATGCATTTATTCTGTAAGTGTAAGAACAAGTTCCAGTGGGTTTCATGGGGTTACTTTCCTAATTTTCAGCTAGGCTAGCCTAGCTGGTAAGAGTTTGGTCTTTGGGGCGTCTGGATGCTATTGTCTGGCAACAATCATTCAACTATCCTTTGAGTGTATCACAAGAACAAGTTCCAGTGGGTTTCAGGAGGTTATTTTTCCAGCTATATATAGGCTAGTCTAGCCGGTAAAATAAATTGGGTCTTTGAGGGCGTCTGGCAGCTGCCCCCCCCCCCCCCCCCCCCCGCCACCACCATGTAAAACGTCTGGCAACGGTCATGCATATATCCTGTAAGTGTAAAGAACAAGTTCCAGTGGGTTTCACAAGGTTACTTGTTCAGCTAGGCAAGCCTAGGCGGAAAAATTTGGGTCTTTAAGGGCGTCTGGCGGCTACCCCCCACCACTTAAAACGTCTGGCAATGGTCATTCATTTATCCTGTAAGTGTAACGAACAAGTTCCAGTGGGTTTCATTAGGTTACTTTTTCAGCTAGGCTAGCCTAGCTGGAAAAATTGGGGGCTCCCGGACTATATGCGCTTATGATGGGAAGTATAGCTTAGGATATTATTGTGTGATAATCCTATGCGGTACCAATTAAGTAGGCCTATCTTTCTTCGTTTTGCTTTTCTTTAGCCACATCTGTCTGTGTAAGTGCTGATACGACTCTTCGCCTCTTCCTTCATTTTGGGCCGGGTTAATTTTGCTGACTCCCCTCCCCAAATCACCATGATTGTGATATTGGGGGGAGGGGGGGGGGGGGAGATAAATTCCCCCGGCCCCCTTCATAAAACTGATACATGTACTACTAGTAGACCTAGATGGTCATAATGACTTCCATCCTTGAATTAACAAAAAACAAGAAACAAAGAAATAAACATGCATGCTAAGCATGGTTGACCGACTGAGGAGAGGGATCGCGGCGAGACTGCGAACAATGTTTGTTTGTTTTAATAGATACTTTATTTTCTGCAAATCAACAAATCAATCAGCAAATCAATATACATAAGGCACATGATCATGAACATGTGGGAAATGTACAAAATAGATTCAAATCAGAGTCGTTTGACTTGCGTAAACAAAGATATAAAAGGTAATTAATGATACAATATACAGTATGCATGTCTATGCAGCGGGGATTACAACAATTATAATTATGGAGCGATAATGCAGAGGGCCGCCATTGTAAGCATAGCTTGAAAAGATGGCCGGCCAGAGGAAAAGGTAGGGGCGTATACTAGTTTCGTAATACTACAATACAATACAAATTCTGCTGCGAAGATAGCAGGGGGAAAACGTGATGGTGGTGGATGTGCGTGCAAGTGCTAGAAAGTGCAGAAGGGCAGATATGCTGGAATGTAGAATAATCGAATTGGTTTGCTGAAAGAGGGAACGGTATGCGATGTTGCTATTTGGGAGACCAACATTAATCATATGAATTATTTGTTTTTAATTTGTATTTGAAGTATACTGTAATAAAATGTGCTTCTTTAAGTTTGCTTTAAATGAAAACAAGGAGGCACATTGTTTCAACTCCTCAGGAAGAGTGTTCTATGTATCCGGACCGTGATGTCTAATCGATTTTTGAGCAAGTAAAAGCTTTGGATTACTTAAATGAAAATCATGGGAACTACGGGTTGGGTAAGAATGAATGTGGTCATTGGTTACTAAGGCATTATGAAAAAATGGTAATAAATTTCGAGTGTGTTTATACATGAATATAGCAGTTAGATATATATGTATGTCATGGGCTTTTAAAGTTTTTAGGCGATGAAAAATGTGTGAGCAAAAAAATTTGAGTGTGTGCATATACGAAGAGCCTTTTTCTGAAGAATAAAAATTGTATTTAATTTACTTTTGCTACAGTTGCCCCATACAATATTGCAATACATAAAAAATAAAGTGTTATATAACATTATTAAAGTTTGATCATTAATCAAATACTTTATTCTCCTTAAAACACCAGTTGTTTTAGATATTGCTGTAGTAATATTCTGCACATGAGTATTCCAAGTTAAATTGCTATCTAGGGTCACTCCTAGAAATTTGGTTGAGTGTTTCTCAGCAATGTTTATACCATCAATGTAAATACTTTTGGGAAGGGTGGGTTGGGATTGAAGAGTATGAAAATGTATAAAACATGTCTTATCAATATTCAATGAAAGCTTGTTACTTCTAAACCATTTTGAAATATTACCTAATTCCATATTAAGTGTATCAATCAGTGTTGCAATATCCTTATGAGAATAAAAAACGTTAGTGTCGTCTGCAAATAAGATAAAGTTCAAACGAGGGGAGCAATTGGTGATGTCATTAATGTAAATCAAAAAAAAAGTAGGGGCCCGAGGATAGATCCCTGAGGGACACCACATGACACGCTAGAATATAATGAGTGACTAGATTTAAATGCAACATATTGTTTGCGATGACTTAGATAACTTCTGAACCATGATAAATTAATCCCTCTCACGCCATAATTCTGTAATTTTCCAAGTAAAATGTCATGATCAATAGTGTCAAATGCCTTACTAAGATCCATAAAAACTCCAATTATATGTTCTTTTTTAGTAAGCGCATCAATAATATTATCGACAGATTTGATTATAGCATAATCGGTAGAAAATCCTTTCCTAAAACCAAACTGATTTGTATTCAATATATAATTTCCAATCATAAACGAGTAAAGACGCTTGTAAACTACTTTTTCTAAGATTTTCGATAGAACAGGCAACAATGAGATGGGTCTATAATTTTTCACCATTAATGGATTTTCTCTTTTATAGATGGGGATAACTTTGGCGATTTTAAAAGAGTCTGGAAACTTGCCATTAAGTAGGGATAGATTGAATATATGGGTGAGAGGGGCTGCTAGGGGGTAAATTATCTTTTTCAATAAATTCACCCTCAAATTATCGGGCCCACAGGATTTACTACATTTCAAAAGTCGAACAATATCAATAATTTCAGATTCATTAATTGGAGTAAAAAACAAAGAATTTTGATTATTTTCGGATAAATATTCTTTATAATTTTTTATATCATTTATGGGAATAGATGCTGCTAAAGAAGGACCAACATTAACAAAAAAATTATTAAAAATATTTGCAATTTGGTCAGGATTAGTGATAACATTATCATTATGAGTAATACTATCAGGACATTCCATAGGTTTCTTTTTGAGTATTTCATTAACAGTCCGCCAAAGAGCACTTTTATCATCCTTGTTAGATTCGAGTTTATTCATGATTTACGTGAAACTCGAATTAAAGTAGTTAATTTATTTCTATATGTTTTATACCTTTTCACATTTCCAGGAGTGGGTTTTCTCAGAGATATCTTATAAAGACGGTTTCGGGTAAGAATGGAATGTATAAGACCTTGAGTAATCCAGGGTTGCCGGGCTCTTTTCCTTCCATTTCTCTTGGTAGTTAAAGGAATATGTTTGTCATAATAATCTAATAATTTTTGTAAAAAAAATTTCATAAGAAGAATCAACGTCTTGGAGTTCAAAGACGTCATCCCATTGTTCTTCAAATAAATCTTGATTCAATGAATCAATATTTTGTGGTGTTTCATTTCTATACATTTTCAAGTATTGTTTGGGTTGGCGGCGTATTGGGGTTGTTACAGATTTGTCTTTAATCATAAAAATCGGTAGATGATCAGATATGTCTGAATAAAGAATGCCGTTCGTGCAGGTTTCAGTAATGACATTAGACAGTATATTATCTATTAATGTTTTACTATGGGTGTTATTGTTTATTCTGGTGGGTTTATTGATGTGGCGATGCAGTGAGTTTGAAAGTAATATGTCATGAAAATGGGTGGGTTGTAATAAATCTATATTGTAATCTCCCATCAAAAAAATTGATTTTCTCTCTCCAAGAATTTCATTAGCACATTGATCGAAATTGTCAAAAAAAGATTGAATATCATTTTGCGGAGGACGGTAGATGGTACCAACTATAATATTTTTCTCATTGTCATTTAAAATTTCAATAAATAAGCTTTCTGCTCCTTGAATATGCAAATCAGTTCGAATTCTGAACTTAATTTGATTATTAACATACATGGCAACCCCACCTCCTATGCCATGCTTTCTGTCATTACGAATAAAATTGTAATTGTCAATGCCAAACAGGTCCGGGGAATTGGAGTGCAACCATGTTTCGGTAATTCCTATAACGGAAAATGGAAAATCATTGAGAGAATTTAGAAATAATTCAAACAATTCAAAGTTTCTATTCAAACTCCTTGAATTAAAATGAATTAAACTAAAATTAGCACAAATCTGATTTGCCTTATTGACAAAAAATTGACTGTTAAATTCATTAATAGTGAAATACTGACTTGTGTGGTTGACTAGCTGTTGGTCATCTATTCCAAAATCAGAATCCATTTACAATGAGTAACATTACGTGATCGCAGCATATCATGGTGCAACGGGAAGTGTAGTGCACATCGTATACACGGGGTGTATACGATGAGGTGCATCGGTGTGTGTTGTGCTGTGTGTTGTGCTGTGTGATGTCACCGATCTATGTAGAGGCATATGAGTATAATACTTCTCTCTTTTATATCCATCTGAATAAACGTCCACAGGTTATGATAGACCTACAAGCAATATCTATTGCTTGGTGCTTATCAGATTTAGCCTGGGCGTTCCATACTGAATTCCGGATTCCTCATAGACTTAATAATACACAGACCACCAGGTTCCCGTTTGGAACAGGTTAAAAGTCAATAATGTGAAGCTGAAGTGCCATGATCACTTCACCTAGAAAACTTTCTCTTTGTTTAAGGTAAACAAAAAGAAGAAAAACTAAGGTCTAAATGAAGTGACATATTAATACATTTCACTGCCTTGGCTGAAATTGAACACGACCAAGTTGACGACGGTTCCAATTTTATATTCCGTATCACGTTTTATTCTCCTTTTTTTTTTTTAAATCGTAATGGATTTACGAAAGATTACCGAAATACTGACGTCATGATAAGTGGTGATCTCAATAGCTTTTATCTGCGTAGAATCAAATGGACGTGAGGTCATTGTTTTCGTATTAGCCTGTTTCAAACTTTTTTTTTTCATTCAAGTTAGTAGTCGATCATTTTCGAACAAAGTCTTTACAATTTTAGTCACTTATCACACATTCTCTTTATTCGTCTTGGATCACTGTTTCCGTCAGTTGTGTGATCTGTACAGGCCTACATTTTTGTTTGTCTCCGTGTGTGCTCTGAGTAGGCCTAGGGTGTGATAAAGTGTGTCTTGTGGATTTGTTTGTTGTTGTTGTGGGATGGCTTACGTGAGGGTGTATGCGTGTAGGTAGGCCTATGTGTGTGTATGTATGTGTGTGTGTGTGTGTTTGTTTGTATGTGTTTGTCTAGTGCGTGTGTGGGGGTGGGTGGGGTACACGTGTGTGTATGTTCCTTCTTAATGTGTAAAAAGTGAACGGTCGCAGGAAAAATGAAATACCGGTAACCAAGAAATCACAAGTGAAGGAAAATTTGACGAAAATGATTGCACTATTATGAAAGGCCGGGTAAAACTAATCTATTTTTGCTGAATGTGTGCAGCGAGTGTGACGGACGAATTTGAACAGTAATTGCAAATGACGAGAATGCGTGACAAATGACAAAATTGAAGAGACTTTGTTCGAAATTTATCAATAAAAGACTTTGACTGACACATTCCAGATCTCTCAATCGGGACGAAAAGTTTTTGAATTACAGTAGGGGTTTTTAAGTTGAACTGAAAAACTTTGAAAAATGAACGGGAAAACCTATATTGAAGATAATCATGTAGGTCCTAACCTTAGAAATTTACTTTCGAACTCATCGATTTCCAGTGAACTCCGGCGATGCGGGGAGGTAAGCTTGAAGTTTTTTTTTTCCTTTTTTTTTTTTTTTTTTTTTTTTTAATAAACTGCACATAAAGAAAAAAAAAAGCGACATTCATTATTTTTGGCTTTGTAGTCGGAGTTCTGTCAGCGATAATCAACTTGCTGGATGAAAGGACGCCCTCTGTGTTTGAGCGAATATCATCTTATTCTGATCTTTCGCATGTGTCAAAGGTGTGTGGGCGGAGAGAACAGCCGTGTCAAAATTCTCTCAACATGACTCTTTTTCATTTCGGAAATTGCGTGGCTCTTGCCTATATTCCATACTTCATAGTCTACAAATGTTCCGGGCTGTAAGTATTTCTTCAGTTTTGTCTTATTTGTATTGAGCTCAAGTTTATGCTCTCTGTGACTGCCTAAGATAACCAGCAAGCCACTCCTTAGTCCCTCATATTTATTTTTGTGTCTTCTAATGATTCTTGTAGAACCTAATAGCGTCTACTTGGGTGACCCGCACCTCGTCATAATGTTTGCCCATAATTGAATCACATTTCGCCACTGAAATTCTTTGAAATCCAACTCAACTCACATACAGGAAAAATGCTGAAAATTCCAATGGAATCACAAGTTCACTGATCGATATTGAAAATTTGCAGCTATCGTCGTCAAAAAGGCGAACGATGCGAAAAAGTTGCGCGCTAAGGAAGGGGCCCGCAACTCGTCACCCGCTCTCCCATAGACTTAGCACGTAAAAGACGTGTGCGGGTGACCGTGATGTTCCCATAGACATACACGTAAAAGATGCGTGCGGGTGACATACAACACGTATTCCTGTAACCCTATTAAAATTTCAGATTTTCGCGAAAAACTGTTCGGTTTTCACCACAATTTGCTTGGTTGTGGTAGCCCTGCCAAGTTTCAAGCGTACAGAACACAGTCCCGGGCATACATTTTTGTTCAGTGCGCTGAAACCGATTTTGAAAGATCTGGCGTTTGCGTTCGCGTTGGTTAACCGCTTTCCAAGCTATCGCCTGCCTCTGTGATTGTAATGTACAACTACAGTGCACATTGATATACACGGGGTATGAAGACACTGTTTGATTTGCTTAGTGCAGCCCCTTGGCCGTATCTTCTTCTTCTACATGTCAACATACACAACTTACTTACAAGGTCAAGGTCCCAGGACAGTAACCTTTACGACGATACTCTTTTGACTTGAGAGTGAGGTAGAGTCTAGGCCTAGATATCTATTTATCGGAAGAAGAAGAAGAAGACAGTGCAGTGGTTAAGCATTCCCTCGATCACAGCAGGCTTCAATTTTTCAATCTCAAAGTATAAAAAAAGGGGGAAAATTAATGTGACCAATTAAATTTAAGTGAAACTACAAATTAGAAATGTAGACATTTGAAATTACAAGTGTGCGATATTTGTTTTTGTTTTAATTTTCAGGTCGGAATACAGTGCTTTTTGGAAATGTGTGCAGGCTGGAACAGCTTATCTTTTCACTCAGCTGTGTAAGGTAGGTACGGTACAATGGCAATTTATGAAAATATGTCAGTATATAATGATATTGCTGATTTCAATGACATCTACACAGACATTTTCAAGCAATGTACATGTAGGCCTACAATTTACATACATGTTGGCATGTACAGTGTAAGTTTCACTGAGATCATTTTGTGATGTGTTCATAAATGTCATGTTCTTCTTCAGCTCATTCTTCCCCAATATTACAAATGATTTGCATTACATTATTTATTATCCAGTTCAAGTCATGCTGGATTTTACCCGATGCACATGATCAAAATGTTCCCAAAGCAATTGTGGTAATGATAATTTAGTGGAAAGATCAAGACTTTTTAATTTATATTGTATATTAACACCATTCATATCCATCATCTATTTTCATGTTCTGTTTGCAGATGATGATTTTAGCCACTTTCTTTCCAACATCAGAAGGTGGAACCAACCATTTAGACATTATGGGGGTAAGTTTGGTAATTTAAAATAGTACACAAGTTATTTGATCTGCATAGTTACATGCACCAAGATGTATTGTTGAACTTGTAGGCATCATTTAGCATGTGAATGGGATATTTGTATGCATTGAGAGGTCTTTAGTGTGCATAGATATGAAACATGTGATATGACTGTGTGAAAGCTCAGCAGGAGCAACATAAAGATGACATTGGTTATATGCATCTCATAGGTTTACAAAGATTGTAGTTACACAGTATATCAGCAAAAGTGATTTGCTATTGTCTCTTATCTATTTTTGATTCTGAATACTCTGTGGTATCAACACCATATACAGGACCGGGTGTCCAAACTAGTAGGCCTAAGTTCATGTACGTGTTACAATGACTGCACTTCAGTGAATGTGTTACATGACACAGTAGCCATCTTGGGTACCATACAGAGATATTATGACAATTAAATTTCAAATTGCAACTGATTACATTTTTTGCAGAAATACAATACTGTGTGGCAGTAGAAACATGCATGTTTTTAGCATCCAAATTTTCCAAAAGCACTGTGAATAACAAAGTCCTGCATGCCAATGCTGTAATATCATTACTTTGAAATGCAACACAAACAAAACAAAAAGGAAAAGATGAAAAGAAGACCAAAAAAAAAAAAAAAAAGATAGAGAAACAGAGAAAAGAACCAAGCAATCAACAACAAGCATTAATTATGAGGTTTTGCATGCTTTTCTTTTATAAAAACAAAAAGAGTAACAAATAGCGATTGAAAATTCAAAGTGATTGCTTTTATCTTGGCACGACACAGGAGTTCATGAAGTCAACTGTCGACCTAGGGGACCTGGTTGGCTTCTACTTCATTCTGAACAGTGTATCGGCAAAGGGGGAGCAGAAGTTCCTGGTTGCAGGTGTCGGCTGGGCCACGGCGGAGCTTGTCATGACCCGGGTCGTGCCTCTCTGGGTCGGGGCCAGAGGGACAGAATTTGACTGGAAGTACATTCAACTCAGCCTGGAGTCCAATGTTAATCTTGTGAGTTTAATCTGCCCCTCATCTTTCATATTTTTATGCATCCACTAAATGAGTACATAAGTAATGCAATCCATTAAACCTGTCATGATGATGTGTATCGACACACATTTTTTTAAAATTCTCTTTCCCCTTGCCTGTATGCAATAGTGTCCTGTGTATCAAATGAGAAAGAATAAACGTTTAGAAAACCAGTGTCCTCTCATGGGGGGGGGGGGGGGGGGGGGGGGGATAGGTAGGGTCCACAGAAGCTACACCAAAACACACACACACACACCAAAAACAACAACAACAACAACAACAACCAACAAAAAACAAAACAAAGCACAGCAGATTTTACCAAAAAAAAAAGAAGATTTTTTGTACTTATCTTTATGCTTCAGAATTTCAGATTTAACAAGAATAAAGAGTAACTCTGTAAAGGAAAATATGCAAATTTTGAAAATTACCTTAGTTGTAAAATTGGAAAATCATATTTTATGCCTGCAAGAAAATCAGCCATTTGCAGTTTTGTAATGTAGAGTCACAAATGGAACAGGTTATTATATTTTGCCTCGTCCACTTGGGTGCAGGTTCAGCACATTTCTACAGCAGCGCTAGTGTGGCTATGGAGCCGTCATGATCTCAATAAATCTGTCCAGCCGATCGTCATGACACTTCTTGGCCTCAGTTGCTACAAGCCCCTTGTTGTTGAGTAAGTATAAAACTTGAATTCTGCATTGTTTTGCATGTTAAAGCAGTCATAGGCTAATAGGGTAAGCAAGCACATTGTAAATTGATTATAACAAAATTCTTGTTTCAATAAAGCAAAAATTCAGGTCCTGAAATTGTCATAAATCATATCTGAGTACAGTGGACTCCCATTATATGGAAGTCCTCGGGACCAGCAGGTTTCTGTCCTTATATTGAAATTTCGTTACAACCGATAAAATTAACAATAAAAAACAATGAGTGGGTAATGTTGCAAACTGAATTTTTATGTCATTATAGCCTTGATCGTTGTAATGGGAGTTTAGTGTAAATTTTACTGTTCGGTTATAAAAAAAAAAGGAAAAAAAAGTCAATGTAACAAGAGAAAACCACCAGTCCTGAGGACTCTGTTGTAATGGGAGTGCACTGTATTTTCCCCATCAGTATTTTGTGATGACTTTTGTGAATGGAATGAAGTCAGACAAAAAAATTGATGTTTTTGGTCAGTATTTCAGCAGTTACACTGTACAACTCTTTTCTGCAAAGTTAGGATTGCTCTGTTAAAGCAAAACATTAAATTTCGTCGACAGAATCCATGTGTTTCTGTTTTGTTTTGTTTTGTGTGTTTTTTTTTTAACGTAGTCAGCTACTAAATAGTAAGAAAAATAATGTTACTTGTTATGTGTGTATACCTGCAACAAAAACACGTAATGTATCCCTTGTCAAGACAGAGAAAGTGTAAAGTATACAGAAGATGAGAGACGATCTTATAACATTACATTTGCATCAACAAATTCTGGATTATTCTGCTCTTTTTCAGAATTCTGATCCATGCTGCTGGTCTAGGTTCATGGACACTGCTGCTTGCCAAGGCTCTGTATACAACTGCAGTCGGTTTTGTAGCCCTGCAGCTTTATGTGGGACTGCAGGGCACTGCCAATCATTACACGAAATGAGACACATGGGATTGAAGGGATGGTACTATTCATGGTTTCACAAAAGTGAATTGATCGGACTGTGGGACTACCACACCTGTGGATGCGCTTGATGCACATGGCTACTACTCGAGTCGATGCTGAGTGTGCCAGTGAGAGAGCAACATATAGTGGTTTAAATATCTGCATGTTGATATGATTTTATGACTTTTGCAAAGCTGTCATAGTCAGCTCAATGACATTCAATGTGCAGATTTGTTTGTTATTTTGTTTGTTTTTTTATAGAGTGAGAAATAGTAGACTCTTTGTCCCCATTATTTCAGGCCTTCCAGTAATCCATTTTGTTCGAGTATATCAAGTTTATATGGGATGATTTCCTGTACTTGTTTATTTTGTGTTTATATTAGAGACAGATATCTTGTTTTCTTTCTTTCTTTTTTAATTGTGATTATTGGTAGCAGCCTCCTTCAGATAGTCTCCCAATATTGCAAATTCTCAGTTACTAAGTATACAAACTCAAAGCCTTGCAATGAGGCTAGTGTCTTGTGAACATTGCTTACAGAAATTTCACTTGCCAACCATAAGGAAGGAGTCTCAGATTCTCTGAAGGAGGGGAGAATTGTTACCTGTGCTGAGTTGCACTGGTTGCTGGATGGCAGCTTTAATACAATAAAGCTGCTGAGCTACGGTTGCAGAAATGGCTCCAAAGGGCCGTACTGTTTAGAACTATTATCTGCTACATGTTGTACTTGCTAGCAGCAAATGTTAACAGATACTTGCGTAATTTCTAACTGAAGATCCTAACAACCAGGATTTTTTTTTTCTTTCCCTTTTGAAAGGTTAAATCCATTCAATGTGCCCAAGTTCCTTGATCATGAGTGAAATTTGTGGTGTTTTATTTATTTTTCCTGACTGTACTAGGAGGATAGTGATTTGCTTTTAAACAGATGCTCTGATGCTACACATGGTAGCTAAAGAGCTGGAACTCAATTCGTTGAAGTATCAAAGGTCTGAAAACTACATGGGGGACCTCCCTTTAATAGTACGTATGTAGCATTGTCAGATTGTGTCATGTAGTTATGTTTCTCATTGTGTATGTAGTATTAGTCTAATACACCAAGGACTCAAGGTGTAAAGACATAAGAAGTGTGATTATGAATGTGACTTTAAGTGATACAAATATATGTATGTTACACCTGTACAGTGTACTTTGGCACTGTTTGTGATATTGAATAAAACATGTCTTTGGGATACATTCTAGCTCTGAACAGCATGCTAAAGACACCTTTTGTGGAGTACAGTATGTGTACGATAGAGGAACTTCAGCAGGACAATTTTTATACCAAGACTGAAACTTTTGCAGGTTTGATGTGGGCTTAGTACAGATCAGATAGATAGATAGATAGGTAGATGGATAAAATTTTAGTTAGATAGATAGATAGATATGTAGATAGGTAGATATATAGATAGATAGATAGATATATGTATGTAGATAGATACACTGTAGATAAATATATGTATGTAGATAGATAGATAGCGAGAGAGAGAGAGAGAGAGAGAGAGAGAGAGAGAGAGTGAGAGAACCATACACAAATGTTAGCACATTCACACACAGGCACAATGAAAAAGGTTGTCACTTTACTACCACAGCCTTCTGTATCAATGGTTGCCAACATTCACATAACAATATCAATGTCATAGAGATTCCACAAAGCAATCAGGGAGATGCTTGTGTTTTACATGTGGCATGTGGGGGGGGGGGGGGCAATTTTGCGTGATTATTTAGCAACGCATGATGCTCTCGCCGCGACATTATATGACTTTTTTCTTTCAAGTATCGCGCAACTTTTGAGACCAAATTTGTCGCTCTCGGGCATACCATTTTGAAGCCATGCCCCTTTGAATAAAATTTGTCGACCCAAAAATTGCTCAAAAAACATGATTTTGTGTACACTGTTGTACAAATCCAATGTAAATTGTGTTTTTGCAATTAATTTATATAAAAATAAATATTTTTACTTTCAATGGCCGATAAAGATTTATTTTAGCCTGATTATGCTTTAAAAAGTTTACAAATATTGACAAAAACAAAAAACAAAAAGTAGAAAACAAAGAAATACATAAGAAATTCAATAAACAATAAAATACATAAAAAATAATTATGAAGCCGAATTTGTGCTTCAATATTATTGTTGACTGTTACAAGATATTGCAAAGAATATGTTCACCAAAAATTAGAAGTCTCGGAGCTTTATTTTTTTTTATTCATAGGCCAAAAATATTTTTGCATAAATTAGCATAAATTAATATAAAATACATAAATGAAAATTTGAAAAATATAACTATACAGTCTTGTAGATTACATTGGCCTCTACCTTAAAGCAAATTTTTGCCAGAATCGTGAGATCCACGACCAAGATCTGAAAGGGGGGGGGGGGGGGGGGGTGGGGGGGCAAAAAGGCCTCCCCAGTGGTTTCAAGTAAAAACCCGGTGGGATTAGGGTTAAAGAGGTGATACAGTGTATAGTTTTGGTTGAGATTGGGATTCAGGTTTAGCTTTTTAGGAGATACTTAGAAACCACTTATATGAAATATGAAAGAGCATACAATCTAAGAGGACTTTAAGGTTTATTTGATGAAAATCGGTTTTGAAATGACTGGGATACCCCCCCCCCCCCCCCCCCCCCCCCCGAAAAAAAGAAGAAAAAAGACAAACAAAGGTAAAACAAAGTGGTCATACTAAAAGCTGGTACCCACTTTTTATAAGCCAGTTCGGAGTTAGCTCATGGGCACATTGGTACGAATGAGCTTTCTCTTTTCTCAGTTGGTTAGGGGCACTTCACTCGTTTTCAGAGCGACATAATGCATAAGCTTTACGTAACAATTTATGGGATTCATCAATCCCGTTCAAACAAAGAATAAACTTGCGTAGACCAGATGAGCAGAATGATCTGTCAATTCACACTTGAGAAAGCATCCATTTCATTATTTTGCATTGGATGTATTGACAATCTCTTTCTGTTGATATTGCAAAATACCACTTTTGCTGTCAGGTGGATGTGCTGGCAAGCGGCATTTATAAGGATTACATGAATAATCATTACATGACAGATGCTTATCCCAGTAAATTTAAAAACCAACATGCCTGTTGGTCCGAATGACCTTGTTTCTGCTCATGCGCAAAGTGGAACTCCGAACTGGCTTATTAGGACCTCTTTGTTTATGGATTCAAAACCGATTTTAGGTCAAATAAACTTTATTCCCTCTTAGAATTGTATGCTTTTTTATTTTATATCAGAAGTTTCTAATCATCTCGTAAAAAGTTAAAAACCTGAATTCCCTTCTCAACCTAAACGATACAATCCCCTTAATATTTTCATACATGTATTTGGACAGAAGGAGATATTGAGGTTTTCAGGAAGGTGCCTTCAGAATCTGGGAGACTTAACTGGCAACTTTTTAATTTTATTTATTTATTTATTTTTTTTTTCTGTGGCACTATTACCACTCCCGTTTCAAAGGATTCTAACTGTGTCTGTGAGACTTATTACAAATGTACCATAATGCAATTTGTTGACTATTGAATGAAAAGTTGATTGATGTGAGGTTTATAATGCATATTTCACTTACACTTGCACATACATACATGCATACATCCACATACATGTACAGTTGTATTATGTATGTGTACATCCACACATACATACATACATATACATAAAACATACACAAAACATATGATCACTGTGTTTTCAGAGAGTACCTTCTGTCTCTAACATGTCTATTAACAAAGACATCTCTGGCAGTCGAATATGAGGAAACCCTCTTTAATACAGCAAGATCGCCAGGGCCACCAATTTAACCTTGTTATGATACTGTACATGTAGGTACCTTGTAAGTATTTTTAAAAAAAGGAAGAAAAGAGACAAGCTAAAAACATTCCTAATGCATACTGTATACTTTGTGCACATTATTAACAGCTTTTCCACTAATATGGGGTACAGTAATACAGCATGAATCAGAAATCGAAAATAATGAAAAAAAAAATGCATGAAATCTGTACAATCAGTACATTAAAGGGGCATTCCAGACAATTTTTATAATTTCATATCATGTGATACATAAATCGATAGTTCCATGTATAGATTTGTGGAATTTATTGAGATTCTTGAGCAGAGAAACAATACTTTGAAAAACCTTAAACAAATTACACTGAACAGTGTCGATGATATAGGAGCCTCACATATTTCAGAAATGTGGCAGCATAATTCCATTACAACACCACTTGCTTGCAAGTTCACCTGTGTATAATCTATGCATTCCTTCTTCTTTTGTTCTGCTTCCTTGAGCCCCAACTCATGCATTCTTATAATGAGGCTGCCATGTCATCATCCTTGTTCATTGCAATTTGTTATAAATTTCGAAAACATTCTTATCCTTCGTCCCAATCACTATAAATTCTGAAACTCTGTACCCCGTATAACTAATTTATAGTTGTTCAAATGTAAAAATCTGAAAATCATCCGGAGGTCTCCTTTAAAAAGCATCAAAAAATCCCATGAGGCTCTTTATATGCATCCTTTTTTCTCTATAGATATCTGACTCTATAAACATGGAATACATTTTAGAAAGAATAACTTCATTGTAATAACCAAAAACTGATTTTATTCTTCTACTTCATGTCAAACACTTTGATCAATAGAAGTAAAATATCATGACTGATGCACACATGCAGTATTTCGTGAAAGAAAAATGTCAGGACTACTCTGGACTTTAGCATTTCAGCAAAACACACACACACTTGAAAAGCAAACAAGTAACTGTACAGTATGATAAGAATTACATGGAAATCATTTGTCTCTAAACTTCACTTCCACATTGTTTATTTTTAACTCTTTGACATTGAAATGAAATTACATCAGTGGAACTATCAACATTATGTCCTATTCAACATAACTACATAATTAGCACTTTATGCTGAACTAGCTTCATCAATGTTTGACCCTGAAGTCTATTTATTGTCCTGTCTGCTTTGCTGTTCAAATGGAATATGACTACTCATCACATCAATAATCCTTTTTTTCCAGGAATTTGTTTTTCTTCCCACTATGGCCATTTATGATGTACAGATGCCTTTTATGAATCACGTATAGGGTGTACATCGTAATAATTTGTACACAAATGACATGATATGTCTGAGAAAGGGAAGTTACTGTAAAACCTGATATATTTGCAGCATGAAATTTTCACAAATTAGAGCCGACAGCCTTTTTTTGCGGCATGACATTTTCGCGAATTGCCACTGGCATTCAGTGTATATACTTGTACGTAGTGTAGACAAGAACCTTTGCATGCATTTTAATTCCGCGAATCTTGGTGCTCGCGAAATTCGTGAAATTAAAATGCATGCGGACATTCCTCGTTTTACAGTATCGCTTCTGGCATAAACAACAACAACAACAACAACAAAATGATGCCTATGTCTTGCTTCCGCTATGCATGGAAGACAACAAAGCAGGCACATAAAAATTTGCAACTGAGGCATGAAACAATGAACTGTTTCCACTCAAAGAGAGACGACGATATCTTGGTAGAGCGAACAAAAATACACTGCTCCGACATTCCTTTGGGCCAAGGCGTAAAATGGACGAAATCTAGCATGGTCATCCACAGAGTTTAGTCAGTACACTGTGTATTGTGCATGGAGGACCAAAATTGTGACTATCTACAGTAGTTTGTGAGTCCATCACGGGAGGGCAGAGTGCTGTGGTCTGCTACTTGATTGGTACAATGTTGCAGCTGCACAGGGAAGGAGAGAGAGAGAAGCAAACCAGTTAACCCGTTGAGGACGAGTCCCGAGTATACTCGGGCAGGTGTCTATAGGAAATGCGTGTTGTAGCAAAATCAAACCGTCCTCAACGGGTTAATGACAAAAACTTCAATGTAAAATGATTTCGCAGAATTCAGGAAAAATACCAGTGTCATGGATGAGAGACATCTTGGGACTGAACTTTTTACTTCCTGTCTTCCTTTCCTTGCTTTTTTTTTGTTGTTTCATTGTTGCATTCGTTTGTTGCATCAAAAACAGATCAGGCTCTATTTCTACTACACTTCAGTCACTGACTCCATTACAGCTCAAGTATAGATTTTTCTGAGTGTTACCAACCCAGCTTTGACAAAACCAGTTCCAAAAGACTGTCTCCTGATCCAGAGAGAGAGAGAGAGAGAGAGAGAGAGAGAGAGGATAGAGAAGAGAAGAGAAGATCATAATTGCACTGACCCCCATCGTTTCTATACAACTCTCAAAATAATTAACATCATCCACACCATGTCTTCACATAATTTTCTTCTTCCCCATTTGTTTGGAGATCACCCCCCTCCCCCAAAAGAAACTAAAAAATGCAAAAGTCAAACCTGTAGACTACATTGTATTTGACTGGGTCACTCTGGCTGAAAGCAAGGGCCGAGTATGAAACAATTACCTGTATCATGAATCTAAACAGTCCCTGAAAACTTCTTATACATTGGCAATGTGTGACTCACAACCTCAAAATGTGGACACAAAAGTATTTTTTTTTTTACATTTTTTTTTTTTGTAACACCTTGTAGCAATGCATGCAGCCTAGGTTTTCATATCACAATTACATTATACAAATGATGCACAGGATAGAGTGTGTTAGTGATGGTGTGGCGCGCTCGAGAGTATTGACAATGGTGCGACATGCACGAGGCGCAGCCGATTGCATGTTTGCAACCGTTGTCCATACTCGAGAGTGCGCCGCACCTTCACTAACGCCACGAAATAATCCTGTGCATCATTTGTTTTATAAAATGGGTCGAAAACTAACAGCATTATTCACGTACCTTTGTGGGTCAATACCAGTCAGCTACATGTAGCACTCGCTCAAAAGTCAAGATGTCCGAAGATGTTCGTCCCAAACATTTACGCACGTCGCACTTGGAAATCCCGCACATAAGTACTGTACGTACGTATAAGAGTATACGTACGCCACATGTTATGCACAAGAAAGGCCGCCGGCTGTTGTGGCAGCCCGCGGCCCGAACTAGAAGTTGTTTACAGGATTGACAGCGCGTATAGTAACGCGTGACGCACTTGTAACAACTGATTGAGTGCGCACTGCTAATGTAAACATTGTGACGTACGTCAGGCCAGGGAGGTGGAAGAAAGACTCTTCTTAGTGCATTTACTAAGAAATTAATAATAAACTAATAAGAAATTAATGCATGCACACGTGACTCATTTCAGCGCTTCCAACTGGCTACATTCTTGAACCCATTTTATAATTGTTAGTAATAAGAGATTCCATTATGATGGAAGAGATAAGACTTCCTAACGTACCCGAGGAGACCTCTTCCATTCCATGTCTGTGGAGTCAATGAGAGGACCACCTTATGACTTTCCCTTGTGACCACCACTCGCACTGATCTCTGAGGGTAGAGATAATAAAAACAGTCCCAGGACAGTTTAGGTAAAAAGCAAGAGAATATCACAGTAGCACAAAAACAGAGATTGGAAATCAAATACTGGTGCGTCAAAGAAGTCGTGGTTGAGAAAAAAAAAAGGAAAATAAAATCACGCTGTCAATAGTCGAGACATTTGACAATCTCATACAGACAGGAAAATCTGTCATAATGGAATAAAAAACATACATGTACTTGTATTAAAGTAATAGTCGCACACATCCATATTGAGTTGGTAGCTATATGGCTATATCTAGTCCTCAGCAAGTTTCTCACAGACATGCTGTGCTTGGAATTTGAAATATAAAAAGAGATATAGATACAAAAGGCAACATTCATTAAATGCCATGTATGCTGACATACCTTTAAAAATAAGCAAGGTTTGCCTTTAATAGGCAAAGAGTTGCTGTGAATTGATCACATTCATACATAAATGTATAGCATACACTGTGAAGGAGGAGTTACAGAACTGTATTTTGATCATAGCTGCCTGACACATCTGCTCATACAATGTATGGAATCAGTATGACTCATATTGAGAGAGAGAAAAAAAATGACTTCTGTGGGAATCGCATTTGGTAATGATATGAACATTTTTTAAAGGACAAGTTCACCTTCAGAAACATAAGGATTGAGAGAATGCAGCAATATTAGTAGAACACAGCAGTGAAGGTTTGAGGAAAATTGGACAATCGATGCAAAAGTTATGAATTAAAAAAAATTTTGTGTTGGAACCGCTGGATGAGGAGACTACTAAGGCTCGTGATGTCACATGAGTACAACAGTATAAAGAAAATGTAAAGAAATTTCAACATATTTTCACTTGTTTCGCATAATAAAAGAGCACTTGACTTGCCTCTTTCTAAAGGCAATGGGAATAGTATTACCCATAACATATGTCAGTAATGAGTCAAGGGAATGTGTACTTTTTTTCAAAATATGAAACTTTGTGAAATTCTCATTATATTTTCCTTATGCTGTTGTACGCATGTGACATCATACACTGCAGTAGTCTTCTCATCCAGCGGTGACTCCACAAAAACTTCAAAAATTCATAACTTTTGAACGGATTGTCCGATTTTCCTCAAACTTTCAATGATGTGTTCTACTAATATTGCTACATTCTCAAGGAGGGGTGGACAGTTGACTTCAACTTTGAGACAAATCAGTGAAAAGCTGATAGCTACAGATTAGATACCCTATAATAATTCTCATCAGACTTACCCCTTGACTGTGTTGGACAACTGGAGCAATATCCCGAATGCTCTTGAAGTTTGCAGATGTGACTGATCCGAATTCTACCAGTCTGTCACCCACTGCGAGACCCTGATGGGTATTTAAGAATACACAGAAGGAGGACAAAAATAAATCAACTGATGGACAGATTGCAGATACCATTGTATCTTCTGACTACGAGTCAATGTTTTTCTTCTCACACTGACATCTACCTGAGTTAAGCACAGAAGAATCAAACACAGAACATGGAAGCTGCACCCTCCTCAGTCTAATGATATGCAATGATTATGATAATGTAACAAATATGCATATAATATGATAATTCACAATATGTAACAAAGTTAAAAACCTGAAGCTATTCAAAAAGAAACACAACTGAATTCAAAATAACAAATATGTGAAAATATGAAAATTAATATTTGATATACTGAAAGTTTTATCTTTCATTAACTGGTTTCTCTCACAATTTCTGAAATTCAATTTCATGATTCTTAAGAAGCATGTGACCATGGTATTCTTTGCTTTGTTGAGAACCCTGTAAATGTTTACACCCTATTCCTTCTTTTAATTTTTTTTTTCATAATTTTCCTGCCAACTGACAACATTTTCCAGTTTTCTTCACTTTAATGTTCGCAACCATATCATGATATCATGCTGGGGCACGTATTAGGGATATTGAGTGTGAAGATATCATAAAGACCAACCCTCAGAACAACAGTAGTTTCTCTGAACTATAAAAACAAAGATACCCCCCCCCCCCCCAATTTGCAGGCACAAACCCTTGTTGGTCGTAAAGGAGTCTCCACCATGACTACTACATGCACCACCTTGGCACTGCTCCATAAGCCCCGTGTTGCAAGCTCTTCTCCCAACATGAGAGGCTGCAGTGCCGGGGTGATGGATGTAGTAGTCTTGGCGCAGACTCCTTTATGACCAACAAGGGTTTGTGCCTGCAAACTATCCGCCCCCACCCCCTGTTTTTGGTTTGTTGGTTTGTGATTTCTTTTTTGAATGCTTGGCTTGATACATCTTTAACCCGTTCTATACTGAATTCTGACATCTCCATAGACCCAATACACAAGGCACCAGGTTTACGTATGAAACAGGTTAATACAAGTATGGACATAGCACCAAAAAAACTTACTGCCTTCTCAGCAGGAGATCCCGGTGAAACCAGGTCTACCTTGGCAAACGGAATGAGAGCCGCACCATTGCTGGACCCGTTTGTGACAGGGTTGTAGGTTCCTGCCTCACGCTGCTGTCTCTCAATGCTGTGCAGTGTGTGCAGTGCCTCCTCAATTTCCCGCATCAGTGCCTTGTGGTCATTCTGTAAGCCTGAGGGGAAGTCATAACATAAATGCATGCATATTTCACATTTGAACCTGATTTTGCTGCTGATCGACAAATTGCCCTACAGCGATGTAAATACCTAATTTCCCTACAAAATCAGGAAAAACCTTTTGATAGGGAAAGAGCTGGTCTAGATGAGAGCAAATTCTTGTGTATTCAGCAAAATCTATTTGTACTCATGAGGAAGGTTTAAAATGATACATGACCAACAAATGAAATCTTTAATAGGCGTCGTTCTTGCCCTATCTTCTCCTACTTAAGTCCAGATCAGAATAACAAAATAAAATCTTAGAGATTCAGCATGACTATAAGTACACATATTTTCTACTTGGTCATCAAAACTTCTTCATTGAATTGGACTGCAGAAGTCTTCACACAATTGGGTGTTTTTGGGGTTGATAATGGTGTCATACAATGTACGTACAATTGTAAAAATACCGGTACTCTCCATGAGTATCATATCATTATCATACGTATCATGATACAATATGTTGATGTAGGACTTACTTAGTAGTAGGAGGATTTGCACTGTGTAAGCAAAATGGAAAAGAAAACAACCAGGAGAAAATGAACACATGCTCACATATTATGTCATGTCTAGCTGTTCGGACTGAGTAGACATCAATGTCACTGCGAGGGTATCCTTCACTGTCGATCAGGGGACCGGTCATACCCACACCACCTTGCTGTAAAGACGGAATGAAGAAAATTAAAGAACACACCTTTTTCACAGTTGTTTCTAATGAATTAAATACTTTTCATCATACCATCATGAAAGTTTCCCTGCCACATCATCATCACTATTCATTATTTGTTTCTGTAGATTATCACTGGCGTCGCTGTAAAAAAAAATCATTGCCAGATTGTGATATTACTTTGTAGATCGTATGCAAACACCTTTGCCAAAATAAAGTTCAGCATTTGAGGGACACGTGTACAATGTAAAACAATAATAAATATAACAAATTAAATCCCATTAGATAAAGTTTGTGCACCACTAGTTGCCAACAACTGAACTCGAACTACACCTGTAGTAGGGGAGCGTACATATAAGACTGTAGTCTGTATGGGGGGTGTTGCACTAGAGAACTATTCTTAAAGTTAAGAAGGACTTTAAGAACGACTGGTGATCAGTTCTTGTGCTGAATTATTGAGATTCTGATGAGTATAGAACATAAGAACTGACCACCAGTCCTTCTTAACTTTAAGAACAGCTTCATGAAACACCCCCCCCCCCCCCCCCCCCCCCCGGTACGTAAATTTTATTCAAATTGTGATGCACATACTGTACGACTAAACCCTTGGCCTTACATCTGCAGCTCGCGAACATACATGGTTGTACTACATACTTTTATTCAGGCTGGTCACAGTAGTCACACTTAAAACTTTTAGAGATTATTTGTAATCTGGGAAAGTAACAGAACAGTCATCATTCAAGCAAGTTGATTTGTGGTCATCGGTCACTCACAAAGTGACTCATGTGAACCAATGACTGTTGGTACAAGTGCAGTGTTGACTGTTTAATATAAATGTCAATAAATTTAATTAAATGACTTTTTGGGGAGACATTTTACTTAAATTACCAACTATGGGTCACAAATATTTACTTTCATGTGAGAGATGATTCACAATAGTGCCCTAAATAAGAATTACTGTTGACTGTTGTTACACTTGCTTGTAAGTAAAGTTTAGTCTAACTTTAAATCTGCATTGGCAACGACGGCGACGAAGACGCTAGACGTGGATTTAATTACACACGCAAAACATTAAGTGCGGGACTAATGCACTTGAGCAAATGTCGTGTAAGGCTAAGTCTCTGAGCTCCTCTCAAGTATCATGAAGATATTGACACAATGTCAAACTCACAGATTCCAAGACTTCAAACAAAGCTTTGATCTCCCGTTCGATGTCATCTTTCTTCGCTACTAAAGCCTGAGCTCGCTCTCTTGCATCTGCACTGGAGGCTGCCATCTTTAAATGTTGTCACGCTCATTGAAACCATACGATCGCAGATGGCAGCAAAACATCGAGGAATTACATTTGTTTACGTTCACTGACTGAGCCAGGTAAGTGAATTGACGTTCGAGATTAGTACGTGCGAAGTAAGTGATTATTTACAGAAAAATGTCGTTTATTGACCCTTCTTTCCCATTCCTATATAATGTAGATGATGTGTATGTATGAATGACTCCATTCATTTGTTCTGTATGTGTGATTTAAAGTGAAATGAGCTATGATAATGTAACTTTGGTTCATGATTTTCCTGCGTACGCGACACTTTGTGACATTGACCAGCCGTCGCGTATGACACAGTCGAAATTATGCACGTAAATGAACCAAATAGGTGTACACTGTACTTCATTGTGAAGTGTGTAGAGTGCGTTACCTTTGATAAACATGTTATGATTATCACAATGATATTTAAGGGGACATGTGTATAGAACTTCTATTTTCAGCCTCATTTGCCCCCCCCCCCCATAAAAATTAAGAAGGGACAAAAACAATGTTCAGGAGAGTGTTGGCAAAAATGCCAAGATATCAAGGGCAATATGATAAGGTGTATAGTATACTTCACAGGATGCCCACTTTATTCCCTCCTCCCCTGTGTCAAGATAACTTTGGCAGGCCATTGTGTTGTCAGGACAGTGAATACATTGGTTTATAGGTGAACTACAACTTCGTACTCAGAGCATAAACAAATGGAAATACATAGTAAACATGGTAGGCCTAAATGCTTCTAGTTGAATAAAAAAAAAAAAGAAAAAAAAATGATAATGAAATAATTACAAAAATGCATCGTTTTTTAAATGAAAGAGCTGGTAGAAGTCTACATACATGTATCCTTCGAGGAATATCCTGCATTCTCCTTTGGAGCATGATGCTGCAAATATAGGCTGCTTTCACTTGTTAATTTTTCCTCCATCCACCCCACCCTTTAGTCTTTACAGTGCATGACAGTAATAAGAATTGAACAGAACTGCCTCCCCCCCCCCCCAAAAAAAAAAAAAAAAAAAAAATATGATGAAAAGACTGCAATCCAAATATAATAGCACTTTGAAACATTTTCATTACACATTATAAGCAGCTTTAACCCCTATTTATCCACTGCATTCTTACCTTATATAGTTTGCTCCCTGACATTTTCAATACATGTAAATAAGGCTTTGTAATAACACAACTTGTGTTGTTTTCTTTGTATACCCTATGAAAGGTACGCTCTGCAGTACTGGTCTAACCCAAGGTACTCCCAGCTAGTTATCATACGTCCATCAAGATGGCAGAGGATGCAACTACAGAAGACAAGATGGATGTGCCTCTAGAGTCTACCAACCATGGAGATGCATCGCAAAAGCCAACCAATCACACAGACCGTCCGGAGATTGCTAAGAGGCCACAGGTGGAGGAGCAGGACAACGCCCAAGAAGCAAAATCAAGCAGCAATACAACAAATGACGTCCACTCAAGTAAACCGGGCCACGCTGAAAATGAGGCAGATGCCGTAGCCATGGAGATGCCTAGTGACGGAGGTGATGCAAGTAAGAAAGATGAGCGGAGTGAGGAGGAGGAGGAGGAGGAGAAGGAAGCGGGAGCTGCGACGTCAAACAGGACAGAAAATGACAAAGTTAAATCCTCGAGACATGAAGGAGATGAGGAGGCGGAGAAAGATGATAAGACGAGGAGCTCACAAAGTGAGAGCAGTGACTCAGAAACTGACTCCAATCAGGAGGAGGAGGAGGAGGAGGAGGGCAAGCTCGACAGCGATCATGAAATCTCCAGCGACCTGGAGAACGAACTCCTGGGCCGCAAGCTGCCCACGCCGACGTCGCGGGCGCTGCACGAGATCCGTGCCCGCGAGCTGGGACGCTATCAGCGGTGCTCGCTCCCCTTCTGTGAGAGGTTCATGGGCAGCGTGCCTTTCGTCCAGAGATTAGAGAAGTATTGCGAGCTGAAGCACCATGCGGGTTGCGTCAACACGCTCCATTTCAACCCCTCGGGAGACCTCCTAGCCAGCGGTAGTGATGACCTTGAGATCGTACTGTGGGACTGGGCCCACAAGAAGCCAAGGCTCGTCTTTGAGAGTGGACACCGCAGCAATGTGTTTCAAGTGAGTTTTTGAATGGACAGTCAGTGGAAACATTTCTGAGGCTTTCAAAATGTCTTGGAATTGGATGTACCCATTTTGGGTATTGTGTTGTTGTTGTTTTATGATGATTGAGATTGATTCTTCTTTTGAAATAGTTCTCATGCTTGCAACAAGAATTTTGCTTGTGGTAAATGAGGAGTTATGAAAAAGGGAATGATGATAATTTAATGTCAAGAATACAAAATTGAATAAGTTCTAGTGGTACAAATTAAAGATTTGCCACTCACCCACGAGGCAAAATCAACAGGCCCACCAGTGTCTTTTGAGCCCACAGGTTTGTTTTATTTTTTAGATACAGTCAATTAAAGTCTTGCTTTGTGACAGGGTCTGGGGCACATGTAATGTCTTGGAATGACATAAAATGTCATTAACACACTCTGTCACCCTATCCATATTGATCAGCAGTGCCATACACTTTGCAGGGAAGCAGCATCTAAACTGTAGTGTGATTATGATGCCATCTGGTTTGCAGGTTCATGTTCTCAAGATCGATGTAAATACTTTAAAGGTAGCATGGTCAGGGCTGCTCACTAAACTCATTTTTTTTTTTTTTCTACTGGTCTGACCGGTCTCTCGGACCAGTGCCAATGTGCAGCGTTGGGCCATGGTTATTCATGGGTGGTCCAATTCATTCACTGCCCATCAAGGTGTACATGTTTACATTCGAAAATGACAAATACAGTCAAACCTGCCTTAGCGGCCACCTGTCTATAGCGGCCACCTGTCTACAGCGGCCACTGAAAAATCCCCCTGAGAGAAAAGCCCTGTTAAAGACCCTGTGTATAGCGGCCACCTGTCTAACGCGGCCAGCGGCCACAAATTTTGTTTCCCTCGGCAGATTTTAACCTGTCTATAGCGGCCACAGAGCCAGTAATTCAGCGTGTTTTTCTGATTTGTGGCCATGCCAGTCATTCACGGGCAACGAGTGATCGCCACCAAGTGCTGCATTCATCACCTATTCAGTCATAATAATGCACTAGTGTTAAGCTTTCTTCACGACTGTACACATGCTACTGTGCAACAATTTCATAAACACCAGCATTGTTCAATGCATGAAATACACATGTGTGCAAACGTACGCATGTACATGTACATTAAGTACTTATAGATGTATACAACGATGATACATGTACATGGTATAGGCAATGCACACAAAGCTGGATAACCTGTCTGTAGCGGCCACCTGTCTATAATGGCCACTCTTTTCGTTTCCCTTGGGTGGCCGCTATAGACAGGTTTGACTGTAGTACCAGTCAGGGAATACACGTATGTGCATCGAAGCGTACAGTGTACTTATGCTCATCAGTAACGGTCGACTCCAGTCAAGAGTTATTGAGTGTGTGTGCATATTGTAGTTTCATGAAAGCATCTGAGTTAGTAATTAACTTTTGTTGAGGGCTTAGAAGTCAGGTTCATTAAAAACTCATAAAGTGCAGTGTTGCTGCAATCTTGAACCTACAACTTTATTTACTGTATCCATTTCACTGTGATAAAGTTGCAAAAAATACACTGTATATAAAAAGTGAAGAATATGGTCTTGACATTCCTTTAACTGAAAGTGATATCGAATCCAAAATGTATTACATGTAATGCTGCCTGTCTGATTGTCCGAGATTTTCAATGATACAACATTTTTTTTTTTTTTTCAGAAGCATGAATATTGCTATTCAATTGGTTCAAATAAATTGATCTTTTGTCTTGTGATGTGTAAGCTCCTTCAAGTTTGACCCAGTTTAAGACTTGAAACCTGATTTATTCAAGACTTTGTTTGTCTGGCTGCCAGCTTTTTTTTTTTTTTTAGTTTTTATTGTACAACAATGTCACCATGAGTGAGATTTGTGATTCATAATATAAAGCTGACAGTCTGCAGAACTAAAAAGATACTAGAGTCAGGAAGTTGATGTTCAGTAACTATATTAGGATTAGCAAAAAAAAAAACAAAAACAAAAACAAAAAAAAACAAACAAAAAAAAAAACTGCTGAAAACTGGTCATCCAATAGTGGCGAGCCAATGGAGTAAAATGGAGTCAAAAGGGGCTTGAGCTTTTGATCCAAGCAGAATCTTCATCAGAGGCAAAATGACAAACAGGCAAGGACTTCACACAAGAAGAACAGTCAGGGACAGGCCAGGTACACAGAACAAAGAAAACAAAACAAGAGGGTAGGAGGTCATGAGCAGGGAGCCCAACAGGTAAAGGGAGGGGGATTAGAGCAGGAGGCAGACAGACAAAAGGCAGAGGAGGGTCAGTAATGATCCTGAGGACCATGGGGGCAACTATTGAAGGAAAAGGATGAATAGGGAGGCAACATCAAACAAGATAAGGAACAACAGATGGATAAAGGAAGAAAAAGAGTAAAATAGCAACAGCAAGTGGGGGGGGGGGTGGGGCTGAGCAAATGAGGTGTAGGCCTACCAAGAGGAGACAACAAAATTAAAGTGAGAGTCAACCAACAAATGCAAGTAATCTTGAACATATCACAGTAAGATACAAAAAGCTCAGGCCCCTTTTGACTCCATTCAAATCTCATAGAAGTTTTTTGCTTGAAAGGGAGAATGAGGAACATCTTGGAGTGCAATGTGTATCAATCAGATAAACACTAATCCTCTTGGCTCATTCAGGACATAGATGTTGTAGTTTTAATGTGTTAAAGGGACTGTACAGTTCTCGTTGAGGTGAGGTAATAGCTTTTAACGTTTTGCGAGATATTCAGAAACCATTCTATGAGATGTCAAAGTGCATGCAATTCTATGGGGTATCAAAAGTTTATTTGATGAAAATTGGTTTTGAAATGGCTGAGATATCCAAAAACAAGGTGAAACAAAGAGATCCTAATAAAAGGCGTGACCCGTCACCTTTTATAATTATCACTTTTTTGGATGTCTCAGCCATTTGAAAACCAATTTTCATCAAGTAAACGTTGAATCCTTCTTAAAATTACATGCTCTTTCATATTTCATAAGAGGTTTTTCATTATCTCACTTCAAAGGAATGGTATAAACCTGAATCCCCACCTCAACCAGAACTGTACAGTCCCTTTCATCCCGATGAGGTTTAGTGGGGTTCTGACAATTCTTATATGGATTAGAAAGAGAGGTACAGTGTGCTGATTTGAAGAGAAAACAGTGAAATATGTGTGTCTCTACTAGCCTGTAACAGGAAACTTCAAAATCTATTGTCATAATGATCATGTTTATACATCACCATGACATAAAAATCACTGTACCTTTTCACACTCTATGAAGTAGTTTAAATAATAGTCATGTCTTTGTGATAAACTATAAAATGCATAATAATGTAAACTCTCTCTTTGGCCTTCCAGGCAAAGTTCATGCCATGCAGCGGTGATGCAACACTGGTCAGCTGTGCCCGGGATGGTCAAGTTCGGGTGGCCGAGCTGTCGTCCACTGGGGTCTGCAAGGAGACAAAGAAGATCATCCAGCACAAAGGGGCAGCACACAAAGTATAGTACATGTAGAACTTTGTAAAGCATGAGGGGCCACTTTACATGACAATAGCATGCAGTGGAGGGGATTTCCCAGTTTAAAGGTACTGTACAGTACTGGTTGAGGTGGGGATTCATGTTTTGAACATTCCTAAGTGAGAAAATGAAAAGCCTCTTATGAAATATGAAAGAGCATGTAATTTTAAGAAGGATTCAACGTTTATTTGACGAAAATTGGTTTTCAAATGGCTGAGATATCCCAAAATGTGCTAATAATAAAAGGCGACATGCCACAACTTAGAACTGCATGCTCTTTGACATCTCATAGGGTGGTTTATGAATATCTCGCAAAACGTTAAAAGCTAAATCCTCACCTCGAGCAGAACTGTACACACCCTTTAATCATTCTGTAGCCCAGTAGAAAATATCTATTCTCTTGAAGTGGAATAAGAGGGTTGTCACAAGTACAAGGGATGGTAATGTACACGTAGCTAAACAAGAAAGAATATGTACTAGTATGATATGATATAACACGAATCGTTTTCATGTATTGTGGGACTAAACAATTTTCTCATGTTTTAATGTGAATATGTGTCCGTGCAGTGTGTGAAGGGTCTATTTTTGTTTGTGAGGCTGTGTGTTAGACTTGATCACACAGGAATTTTTGTCATGACGACTCAAGCTTTGCACATCATTGAGTTTTAGAAATGTCTAGATTATTATTTAATTTCAGACATAAAAGATTCTCAGATTGAATGACTTCATCTTTATGCATGCATGGCACAGCATTGAGCATCAAACCTTGAAATGCAATGTATACTGTATCACTCCAGGTCCCAGTTTGAATGTTTTGCTCTTTCTGCCTTAAAAGCTTTTGTTCAGACTCTCTTATAATTGATTTTCAACAGATTTTATAGTTTATATGCATCTAGCTGAAATGTTTGTGAAGTTAAACCTTGTACCGGTACTGCATTTTTATATCCATAACTTTCATGATTACATGAGATAGGCCCATATAAGAGATATCAATAGAAAAGTAGCATATGTTATGAATGATATATGAATAATACGATACAGATACAGTGTATAAACAATAATTTGATCAAATTTGATCAAATGACATTTGGTCATTTTGCCTCTGACAAAGATTCTGCAAGGATCGAAAGCTCAGGCACCTTTTTACTCCATTTTACTCCATTTGCACGCCACTATTGGATATTAAGCAGGTTTCAGCCGCTCTTTTCGCCACAAAATTGTAAATAATGATGTGATGAAAATATGAATGATATGATTGTGTTTCTGCAGCTTGGTTTGGAGCCAGATAGTCCCGTTGTGTTTATGTCTTGTGGAGAGGATGCAGCTGTGTACAATATTGACCTGAGAGAACCCAAGCCAAGCAAGTAAGTTATTGATCTTCCTTCTTCTCAAACTCTTAAAACTTGAAAGAAAAGAACAAAAATGCTTGCAGATTAAAGTATGATAAAAAATTCCAATAGCATATACTTCTACAAAATAAATTCGTTTACAGGTTCTGATTACCATTGGGAGCAGTGATTTAAAAAAAATGTTAAAGCTATCACTTTTGATGGATGTGTAGGTCAGTTGTATCACAAAACATCCCGCGATATAAGAATTTTGCTATAAAACCTAAAATATAAGAGGATACAATTTTGCATTATTTTTCCCAATAAACCGTAACTGTAGATGATTTAGTCTGGAAGCATTGTAATAATTATTGTTAACAATTTGTATATTAACAATACTTGACATTGTTTATGCTAATTAAGATTTTTACATATGCTGTAGGTTGTTTTTATCCCTAACTCACATCTTAGAACTATTTTGAAGCACTAATTCTAGATTTTTATTTCACCTGCAAATGGTAAATTATGCCTTTAACTGCTCATGTTGAGGAATGTTTTTCCTCTATTCATGTGCATTTGCTGTCTCATCTTTGGATCGTTTTCAATGTTATCTATGCACCTGTGTCTCATCTCATACTCCATCTATGTGTACGCATTATTCTGTCCTTCCTTGAAAACGATGCACCTGTCTGCAACCCACCAACCCTCTGGCACATTCCAGGCTGATGCTGGTGAAGGAAGACGACAAGAAGGTTGCCTTATACACCATCTTCGTCAATCCATCCAACGTCAACGAGTTCATCGTTGGAGGGAGGGACCACTTTGTCAGGTAAAGTGAAATCATAGTAAGAGACCTACAGATAGAAGATTGAGGGCGCTGTTACATAGGCCCTAATGAAGGAAAGAGAGAAGAGCTTTGCTGCAGATCTAATGCTGCCCATGTGATGGTTCCTTATCTTTGTACTGCCTTGTCTTTAGTATCTAAAGCAATCTTGTCTGTTCTCCTGATCCCTTTGTTTTCTCTATTTGAAAGCTAGTTGTCCCATATGCCCAAATTCACGAAGGTGATACAATTGAAAACATGGTTTAGACCATGGACAATTTGTACGGAGCGGCAAGTGTTGCATGGCCTATTTCATTACGAAATGGTCATTTTTTTCGTCGACGAAATGCTCTTGTTGTTAAAAAAATGATCGTTTGTCGAAGAAATTTTGTCATAAATGACTGATTTTGTAGCGAAATAGGCCGTGCGACACTTGGCGCTCCATACAAATTGTCCATGGTTTAAACCATGGTTTCAATTATACCACCTTCGTGAATTCGGGCCTTTATGTTCCTAAACTATTAGCTTGGAATAGCTTGCCAACTGTTCATCTGCATTCAGTCGTCCATCCAAAGCATGACCTTGTTGTAAAGTTAGCAAGCTCACTCAATGTGCCTCTAATACTCGCGTAGTCAAACCGGAAGGCCATTGTGACACATTTGGGATTACAAGGATTAGGTACCGGTATTTCTATTCATTAACAGTTAGTTTCCAGACATGTGTACCCATAGGTGAATTAGAAGCTCCCGCTTTGTACCAGTTGTCAAACAAACTTCAGTAAGAATTAAGTGAGCAATTACATCCGTTTCAATGATGATATGGTCTTCACTTCCCTCAGAGTCTATGACAAACGGAAGATCACGGATGGTTCAGAGAGTGACGTGGTGAAGAAGTTTTGTCCGCATCACCTTGTCGACAATGAGCGACTGAAGGCCAATGTGACTTGCTGTGTCTACTCGTACAATGGCCAGGGTAAGATCACCGGTTGTCCATGCATTCAATCCCCACCGACCACACACACACACTCACACTTTATTGTGTCCATAGAATACTTGGCCTCTTTGGCAAGCCCTCGCAAGTACAGTGCAGTCTTATATTGGAAGGCGGTATATTATACCATGCTAGAACACAGAAAAACGATTCACTTTTAGCTTGTGCTGCCATCAAGCTCAACAGAACTGTTCTTTGGTTTTCCCCATGTTGTCTCGGAATGTTTAGGCCATTTCTCGTTGATTTCAGATTACACTGCACATCGAATCTGGAAGGTATTGTATAATATTCAAATCACAATGTATTTATTCACAGTTATATATATTTTTTAAAATATACCTTGATCTGTTTGATAACGTGCATTTGTTGGTTGACTTTCACTTTCATTTTGTTGCCTCTTCTTGGTACATCAGGTTTAGGGCTCGCTGCTTGCTCCCCCCCCCCCCCACCCCCCATCTTATGCTGTTGCTATTTCACTCTTCTTTCTTTATCCTTTTGTTGTTTCTTATATCATGTTTGATGTTGCCTCCCTATTCATCCTTATCCTTCACAGGTTGCCCCCATGGTCCTCAGGATAATCACTGACCCTCTGACCCTCCTCTGCCTTTTGTCTGTCCACCCTCCTGCTTTAATCCCCATTTAATATCTGTTGGGCTCCTTGCCCATGACCTCCAACCCTTCCCTTTTGTTGTCTTTGTTCTGTGTCCCTAGCCCTCCCACGACTGTTCTTGTTGTGTGTAGTCCTTTAATATATGTGTTTGCTCTCTCTGCCTGTTTGACATTTTGCTCTGACAAAAATTCTGCCAGGATCTAAAGCTGAGGCCCCTTATGACTTCAGTTATACTAATTCTGATTCTCTTCAAATGTCTCTTGATAGTTTACAAATTACAGTTCTCACTTCTTAGTACTTTGTAGAGCAAAAGAGAGTGGGATTAAGACTGAAGATTTCTTTCCTGATAGATAATACAATGTGGCAAGCTGGTAGCATGTAACTGAAAAAAAAAAAAAAATCAATCCTGAAACTTGCTGACATTTTCTTAAATTTGCATTAGTTCTTTCAACTTCATGCTCTGGCTTGATGGTATAAATATTAGAATACAAAATATAAAGATGTATAATACTATAGTAGAGCATATGTTTTGATTATGACATTTTGGAAATTCCAATCATTCAGGTTGTTATAGTATTATCTTAAAGAGTCTGTTCTTGTATTGCACGAATTCTACGTTTTTCTTCACCACCCAGAAATCCTTGCCAGCTACAACGATGAAGACATCTACCTGTTTGACAGTTCCCATAGCGACGGAGCCGACTTCATCCACTCCTACAAGGGACACCGCAATAATGCTACAGGTGGGTGTGATACTGTCAAAGCCATATATTGTTTTTGCAGGGGTTTAATTTTTGCAAATTTTGCTATCACTGTTTGGTATTAAATACAACAATATGCAAAAATACTGGGAAGAGACCTGTAGGCATTATTGCTCTTGAGATATTCTTTTATCTAATTGCCAAAACAAAATCTCGCAAAAATGTCTGTGACCTCATTAGTGAAACTATCTGTCCGCCAACATAACAGCTTTTCCAGGCGTTGTATGCTCATGCATCTTACAACTAACCTGTATTGTAAAAAACTGTATCCAATTCCTTTAGCAAGTGATCTCCAGAGTGTTGTGTAAAATGCGCATTTCCTGTTCACCAAAAAGTGTAGCAGAACACAGTGAAAATATGGGAAAGGAAGACAGCAAAGGTATGTGTATTTACAAAAGGGTAGCTGTAAATTACACGAGAAATTAGACATAAGTTGCTTGTGTATTTACTCAAGATACCTTTTTAATTGTTCTATTTTTCACTTATTTGTTATTATCTATTAATCTATTTTTATACATTTATAAACCAGTTCCTGATCTGTTTGCTCATTTATGCTTATAGATATTTCTTGATCTACCAATTCATTTATTACTTTGTCAGTATATATTTGTGCATATAGTTATGTATTGTCAATATCTTTTAGCACAGTCATGTATCTTCCATCATGTTCTGTGTGTGTGTATTTGGGTGTGTAGTCAAGGGTGTGAACTTCTATGGTCCGAAGAGTGAGTTCATCGTATCCGGCAGCGACTGTGGCAACATCTTCCTTTGGGAGAAGGAGAGTGAGAAGGTGCTGCAGTACATGCAGGGCGATGTAGGGGGTGTGGTCAACTGCCTGGAGCCACACCCCTCCGTGGCTTGCCTGGCAACCAGTGGGCTGGACCATGAGGTGAAGGTGTGGCTACCCACAGCCAAGCAGCCAACGGAACTTGATGGTCTCAAGAAGGTTAGTAAGATGCACACTTTCTCTCTTTATTTTATTTGACACACATGGCACAATACCGTTGTTGATACAACTAATCTTTTCACTTTTCCAGTAATCTGCGGTAATCCACAAGGCGATAGTATGCAAATGACGCACAGGTCTGAGTGCGTCAGTGGGAATTGTGTGGATAAGGTGACTATGGAATGCTTAAAGGGATTGTACAGTTTTGGTTGAGACCTAATTTCAGGTTTCTAACATTTTTTTGTGTGTGAGATAATGAGAAACCTCTTATGAAATATAAAAGAGCATGTAATTCTATCATTAATTCAACATTTATTTGATGAAAATTGGTTTTGAAATGGCTGAGATATCCAAAAAAGATTGATTCTAATAAAGTGTGGGACCCACACATTATTGTGATCACTTTGTTATGCCTCCGCCACGAAGTGGTGCCGGAGGCATTATGTTTCCGGGTTGTCCGTCCGTCCGTCCGTCCGTCCGTCCGTCCTTCCTTCCGTCCGTCCGTCCTTCCGTCCGTCCGTAATGAATTTTGTGGACAAGGTAACTATCAAAACCTGTTGAGGTATCCTAATGAAACTTGGCATGTATGTGTATTAGGGTGAAGTTGTGCCTATCAACTTTTGGGTGCACATGCTCAAGGTAAAAGGTCAAGGTCAAATACATAAAATTTCACTATTTCCACCATATCTATTGAATGCCTGAAGATATTTTCTTGAAACTTAGTGTATACATGTATTACCCAATTAAGATTCTCTGGTGAAAGTTTGGGTCATGAGGTCAAAGGTCAAAGGTCAAAAGGTCAGGGTCAAATACATAAAATTTCACTATTTCCACCATATCTATTGAATGCCTGAAGATATTTTCTTGAAACTTAGTGTATACATGTATTACCCAATTAAGATTCTCTGGTGAAAGTTTGGGTCATGAGGTCAAAGGTCAAAGGTCAAAAGGTCAAGTAAAAATATTAAAACTTCTTTTTTTTTTCTCCATACCTTGGAAAATTGTTCAAGGTATCTTCATGGAACATAGTATATACATATACTGACTGGAAGTGATTATCTAGAGAATGTAGGGTTCATGGGGTCAAAGGTCAGGGGTCAAAGGTCAAGTGCAACACTTCAAAATTTTACTATTTCCCTCCTATCATGCAATGCCAGCAGGGTTATTTTTTTTTTTTAACACTTGGTGTATGCATACATGTGTAACCTAATAGAAATTCTCTGGAAAGTTTTTTTTTTTCTTCTTTTTTTTGCCTCAAAGGTCAAAAGGTCAAAGATCAAGTGAAAGTGCTGAACTACATGTAACTTTTTCCTCCATATCTCGGAAGTGGCTCAAGTTATCTTGAAACTTAGTACATATTATGCATGTTCTACCTGAAAGTGATTATCTTATGAATTTTAGGGTCAAGGGCCAGATGAAAATGGTAACAATTTACTATTCAATTCAGAAATTGCACTTTTTCTCCACACCTGTACCTTGAAAATTACTCAATGCCTAAATGTATAAATGGGTCAAAGTCGAGTTATCAAGTCCTTAAATCCCTAGATACATGCTCTCCTATTCATCCAATTAAACCTAGGTCAAGGAAGGTGAACATTCAACACATTTGTGACAAACTTGTCATTTCAATATTTTGCCAATTTTGTGAAAATGTAATCACACATTGTCCACATGTACTATCTAGACCTATTCGGAAAATCATGCATTATGGCGGAGGCATACCAGTCGCCAAAGCGACATTTCTAGTTTTACTTTGTTTTTGGATGTTTCAGTCATTCCAAACTCGATTTTCATCAAATAAACTTTGAATTCCTCTTAAAATGGTATGCTCTGTACTATATCATAAGTGTTTTCTTGGTATCTCACAAAAAGTTAAAAGCCCAATTCTCATCTCCACCAATATTGTACAATCCCTTTAAGGCTAAATTCCATAGTTACCGCATGCACACTATATTCCGACTGACGCACAAAGAGACGTGTGGCATCTGTGTTATAGAATGGGTAATTTTCTTGCAAAAAAAACATTTTTGTATCTTGTTACCCGATGACAAATTTACTGGATGCATTTCCTTTTGGCTTGCCATAGACAAGAGCCCGAAAATCATGCATCAGTTTTACTGTAGGATGCCTGAATCTTCTTCAAAACCATGCGTCTAATATTTACTGGATGCATGATTTTTTAGCCAATAAGTGTCTTGTACCGAGTGGGCGAACGCTTACTTAGTGCGTGAACCTTTGTTACAAGTGCGCATGCACTTGCTACAAGTGCGCGATAACATGTTTACCACTGTGACTCAGCATGCGGCCAGTACAAAATCAACACTTAGCTCTCAACCAATGAGATCGCAGGATTCTTGCTACCCATTCTATAATATGTGATTCAGTCATTTGTGTCTCACAGCTGATAAGTAGACTATTAATTCAATGGGTTCTCAATGTCCTTTCTGTGAGGAAAAAGGGAGTTATTTACCCTGCATTGAGTTTGACTTTCAAATGTGAAACCACAGACAAAATAAACAAAAACAAAACAAAAATATGTACACTTTGTTCCGGCAGGCAGAGTCCGCCCCCACCCCGGATTTAGCATAGCCAAAAAAAAAAAAAAATAATAATAATAATAAAAAAAAGCTCGACCTGTTTAGGGTGAAATAAGAAATCCTTATTTGGATTTGTACAAGTTGTATTAATCCCTGGGTGAATATTTTAACTCTTGATGCCCCTCTTAACCCAAATTGAGCAATGTGTTCAGGGAATAATTTTCCAATTCAAATTTGATTAGCAATTTCAGCTGATGAATAATATTTTAAATGGTATTCTGAACACTTCTATGGAAGAAAACTGCTACACAAAAGTTGGTTTGTGTAGCATTAGTATAAAAATGCACAGCAAATTGCGATGCGATACCAGGAAAATTATTCCCTGGTGTTCCTGGTAAAATGCTGGGGTAGTAATAATGGCAGGGTCCTACGGAAGAGGAGTGTTGCTACTGAGCCTATTCTGTGTACCGGTAATTAAAAGTACTTGTATATTATGACAAGAAACAATGTTGCAGACGCAACACGTTTCTGTGTTGGGCGAGCTTGAGCATTGCCTTGGGCAACTTCAGAACATCCAAACTGAAATGTGATTCTCCATTGACGCTTATCGACACTGCCCTCTACAGGTGATGATGACGAATCGTAGGGAGAGAGAGGAGGAGAGACTGCGAGGACCGGAGTTTGAGGACAACGCCATGCTGAGGTTCCTTATGGCTCACCTGAGGCACAGGGCCAGACGTCAGGTACTGTGCATTCCCGATCCTCTCTGTTTTCATTTAGATTTAACAAAATTGGCAACACAAACGATCCTTCACTTCTATATTATGAGGTGGAAAGATGTGCAATGTTGAATAGTAAGGGGATCTATGTGTAATATGGTATTCACAAAAAGTTATCACTAGGTGGTGTCTTCCACTAATTCTGTAGATCATGGAAGGAATGATTCGTTGTGATAGGCCCATCCAAATTTTCAGTAAAATTTTCAATTTCGAAATTTTCGGTCATTTTGATGGTAGAAATTCTGTTATACGTATTGTGAAATTCTCAGATTCTGATTTTGCATAATTTTTTACTTTTTTTTTATTTTTTGTAATAGAGTGAAAACACATTTATAGAGTCTTGTCATTTCATTTTGTTTTTACAATTACCTTTTCCCATAGGCACGCTTGTTGAAAAACATATGCTGGCATCTCCATATGATGGTTCGGGGATGACCACAAACACAGTGCATGCGGTCAACAAAACCGTTGTATATTGGGCACATTGATTCTGCATGTAGTAGTGATATTTGACGGTTCGGCGATTGCAGGTACTAAAACAAACAGCAAACAAAGGAAACAAACACAGAATGAAGAAATAAGTCCTACAATGTGTCGTTTGATGAAGAAGAAAGATCTATTTCTCATATTGTGTTTCACATGGTGTTACCACAAACCTCTCTTCCTCAGATCTATGTCTGTCTAAGTTTTGATCTGTTTTTCTCGTACAGGCAAGAGAGGCTGGCGAACTGGACAGCGACAGCGACACAGACTCTACGGACTCTGAGGATCTTCCCACCGCCCAGTGTGCGACGTCGTAGTGACCGCTGTCTGCTCCACCGCTTCACGCTTTCTCTTGTTTGGCGAGTTTTTCGACTTGCATGCCACTGCACGCCTCACCTGTGACAACGGGTCCATTGCGGTGTCCGTTACAAAGCATGACTGAGTTAGATATTGACATCATCTTATATATTTTGCTGTCATCTATAAAAATCTGGCACCCTGCAAATCTGTTCATCTGATGCTGTATGTCCATTATTTTTTAAAGTAATAGGAGAATAAAGGCTACATGTATGGTGGCAGAGCATTTGTCAATAGAACTGTGAAAAGCATCTGAGTAAATATTGCCTTGCAAAATGTTGGTCTGTATTGCTTTGAAATTCGCAGTTATGAGGCTTGCCGGCAGATGGGTCAGCATCCAAAGTAACTCCCTCATTACTATTGACATCTTTTAATACATGATATCAGTGGCATTTTGTGATCATGGATTTGAAAGGGTTACAGTACTTTGAAGCTAGCGGCTAGCAGGTAGTCTTGGTCACAGACCACCCAGCTATTGAATTTCCAATGGTCATGAGGCTCCTATGCAGTCCCATCAGCCATTGTGCTGCGGAGAAATGTGTAAAAGTCTTTGAAGCTTGGCTAACATTATGTTGGACTTGGAAGGCAACCAGGCTAGCTGCATAGGTGAAATGGCTCAAATGACAAGATGGAACGTGCAACAAGGTCAACAGTGCTGAAATGATATCATTGAGCCAATGTATGTGTAAGACAAAAATTTTGCAGTCATTCAAAGGAGATTGGCCTTACATGATTATGAGAAATAAAGTTTATTTCTCCTGCATACAATCATTTTGATTGTGTGTGTAACAAGGGAGTCTGATCATCGTAAAGAGTTTCCTTTTTGACAAATTATTTCGATTTGTTGACACCACCTCACATTACTGTAAATTGTACATCGCAAGGTAGCGCTGTCTATATTCAAAATGTTTGTCTTTTTTATGTATAATATGCTTGCTTGAGGTTAGCCTCGTGGTATTTCATTTCCAGTCAGTACAAGTTACGCAGCAGTTAGCCTGATCCGCGCTCTAATTTGTCGAAAAAGTCTGTAAGGGCGAGACATTGTTGTAGCTTGAATCAGGATTTTTTTTTTATGCCTCCGCTACGAAGTGGCCGGAGGCATTATGTTTTCGGGTCGTCCGTCCGTCCGTCCGTCCGTCCGTCCGTCCGTCCGTACGTCCGTACGTCCGTCCGTCCCGTTTTGTTTTTGTCAATATCTCAAGAACCGTGCGGTGGTTTTACATCAAACTTGGTATGAGGGTATATCCTTGGGGGATAATACTTTGTGTGGATTTTAGGGTCACAGGGTCAAAGGTCAAAGGTCACAGATTATTTTGTGAAAAAAAATTGAAATTTCATGTTTTTCTCCATATCTCGCAAATGGTTCAAGGTATCTTCATGGAACTTAGTATATATGTTTGTACCGATGGGCAGTGATTATCTAGGGAAGTTGGGGGTCATGGGTCAAAGGTCAGGGGGTCAAAGGTCAAGGTCAACTCCTCAAAATTTCACTACTTTCCTTAAAATGCAATATGCCTGAAGGTTTTTTTTTTTTTTTTTTAACTTAATGTATTGCATGTATTACCCAATATATATTTTGGGGGAAGTTTCTTGCCAAAAGGTCAAAGGTCAAAATTTCAAGTGAAAGTGCTAAATTGCACTTTTTCCTCCATATCTCGAAAGTAACTCAAGGTATCATCATGAAACTTACATATTTATGCATGTTCAACCTAACAGTGATTTTCTGTGGAACTGTGAGGTCAAAGGTCAAAGGCCAGGTTTAGATACGCTATTTTCCCATTTGATACTGAAATTATACTTTTTCTCAATACCTTGAAAATTACTCAATGCATAAACTTATAAAAGGGTCAAAAGTCAAGTAAAAATCATCAGTTGCCCAAATACCTGCACTCTGACATTTTAATCATTCATCCAATTAAACCTAGTTCTAGGAAAGTGAACATTCAGCACATTTGTGTCAAACCTGTCATTTTGATATTTTGCCAATTGTGTGAAACTGTCATCACACATTGTCAAGACATTGTACTATAGACCTATTAGGAGAACCATGCATTGTGGCGGAGGCATATCAGTAGCCGTAGCGATATATCTAGTTCACTTTTTAATCATGTGAGGACATAGAATCAATAGGGAGTAGAAGCCCTATGTGATTCCTTTTCTTTATCTGAGTATTCTTTGTGTTTTGCTCAGTCTGGAAATGACAGTGTTGTTGGGTTTGGGTCCATTAGAACCCAAGAATTTGCCCTTCCCTGCATCTGAGTTGGTGTCTTAAGTTCACTTGTACAAAACTGATACAAGCACTGCATGGTTGACATACAGTTATGCATGACTCTTTAATTTGGTCAAGATTTGACATGATTAGGGATTGTTGAACTCATAATCGAATTTGTCCTTTTGCTGATGTGAAAACCTAAATGCACGCCAAATGACAGGAAGGAAAGCTGCTCAGCAGTATTGTTAAGTTATAAAGCTCAAAGATTCACAAAACGTCTGTTTTAGACAAAAAATGAAACAAAACCGAACAAAAGGTTAACAATCTTGTTGCAGTCTACAGTATAGTTTCCTTTTTGTTTTGTTGAAACTTCATTTTTATTTGGTGTCCATATAGCAGAAATATAGAATCAATGACATACCCTTTGTTGTGTCACATTTGCTTGTTGTTATTTTTGTTAGGTCCTTTTAGACTTCTCACAAATCTTTTGTATAAAAAATGCAAGTCACAAACAATCAATAGTACCTATTGCAAGACAAGATCGTGCATCTCTGTCATACACAAACACACAAATAATATTTATATACTGGGGATTGATTTATCAGATCTCAGTTGTAACTTTTCATCTTGCCGTTAACAGATATCAACTGATGCCTTAGTTATAACTTTTAGGACCTCTCTATGGAATTTGTTGCGGATTGTTCCACATTAAAACTTCAGAAACTTAAAAAAATTATTTCAATACAAATGGCAAATATTGAGGGACTCATGTGATATAACGATAACATTAAAATGTACGGGTTAGTTTAAAACCTTTTAGAAATAAAAAAATAAGGAACAAAATCACACCGCTGTAAACATCAAAGTGTGGATTTCAGTTTACATTGTAAGGCACCACTCTGAATTAATCATATCTTTGGTAAAAAATGATATTATTCTGGGTTTTTTTTTATGATGGCATTGACGGCTTGTCTTTCAAGCTTAAGGATTGAGGTTATGGCATAAGATGCTGATATGGTGAAGATAATTCTGGTTATACATGTGCTTGTGTGGGGCAGAGACAAAATGCTTACAGCGATGTGTAGTACAATGTAGGGCCTAAGTGTACTGGACTCGGTGATACAGGAGGAATTTTAGGTTATAAGGAGAGTTTGCAACTCAAGCACTCCTTAAACTGTTAAGTAGAAAGAGTTGGTCCTTGTTCACAGATGTCTGCATGCATCTAGTGCCTCGCATCCTTACAACATACATTCAGGTGTAACCCTCCAGTAACTAGGCTGTCCATGGCTCCCCCTCTCCTGAAACTCACTGAGCAGCCAGTGACTGCACGTCATGCGTATGTGTTTGTGTGTTTTCGTTTGTGTGTGTTGCTTTGCCTGCTTTGTGTCATTCCTGTGTCCCCTTTCCATATAAATTAGTCTGCAATTAAAGCGTGAAACTTGCTGCCTTCTTTTGGGACTAGACATCAACATTGCCAACGAGATTTAGGGCGCTGATGGTCTAAGATCTATAGCACTGATGGCATGCATGTTCAAGGTATCAAACAAATTTAATGGAAGGATATGCACCTAAGGGAGAGATTTTTTGTATTCAATATGCATTTTTGTTTTTGTCTTATAAAAGTGGCAGTATTAATGCAGCAGGGAAATGAAAGGTTTGGGAAATATACGACAAGTTTTGTGCTAATTTTGAAAAGTTTTTTTTTTTGTCAGGGGGTCATCTTACTCAGCACTGTAACAGGACCTGAAATTCTTTCTTACCCCCCCCCCCCTTTCCTGACAATGATATTAACTTCTGGGCAATCCTTCCATCTCGTACAAAAAAGATGAAAAAAAAAATCCTAATGAGATATTTCATACTAAGGAATCATGTTTTCTTATCTCTGTACTTTATTGGTTAACTTTTGATAAAGTAAGTGTCCATAGACATATGGATTGATAAATATTGGGCGGACTCTGCATTATAACTTGTCCCTGTCATTGCATTTTTGACAGACGATGTCAAGAAAATTGAGACCGAGTTTCCATTCACATAGCAATGAGGAGTATTGCCAGTTTATGGTACAGTAATATGACATGATATTCAGGGTACCAGTGTCAAATGCTGTGTAAAATGACTTTCAGATATTAAAGTCACATTTTGATTTTTTCTGAGGTTCTTATGTGGTTCCATGACATTTGCTCCTGTGACAATTGCTCCCATGAAATACTGTAAAACATGATGTTTCACGGCTTGAGAATTCATTGCGTATAGTGTAGACAAGAACTTTCATGTACATTTTAATTTCGTGAATCTTGGCTCTCGCAAAATTCCTGAAATTAAAATGCATGCGAACATTCCTTGTTTTACAGGACACTGTATTTGCACATTAAGCCAAACAGAAATTCTATCCACAAATATTTAACTAACCATAATCCCAATCCTCACATCAAACCAAACCAAAAACCCTATCACAACTCTAACCCTCACAGTAAGTCCGTGGAGGATATAAGACTGGAGCAACTGTCGCAGGAGCAAATGTCACATCACCCCTTGTTTAGATGACTTTTCTGATTGTTATGGTCTTTTCTAAATGTCATGCTGTTTTGCATTTGTTTTTCGTTTCCTTTACTTTTGCTCATTTAGTTTTGATTTGGTAAATTTCACTCGGTCTCACATTTGCTGATATGCTGTTCATGCTATCTACTTCGAGGAAATTCTCCCAAAAGGGTCTGTGTCTCTACTTGGCATCACATATCCCATTGTGAAGAATTGATCCATACTGTACAAGCTGTTATTTTGTGAATTTTGTGAGTCACAGTTGGATCGCAAATTTAACAACATGCGAAAATGTCGCCTTGTACTAGGGTAATAATGCATTTACCATAGCGTCAGTGTCAGTTCGCGAAAACAACATCTCCCGAAAATGTCTGTGATCTCATTTGCGAAAATATCTAAGCACAAAAATAACAGCTTATACGGTACACAGAAATAGAAATCAATGTGCAATATAAATGCTAGAGCTCAATAGACCTGTATTACACAAAGAGTTATATAGCGAGATAAAGTTCATGTACTCGTAGAATAGATGCATCATGTATAAATGGAGGTGTGTTGGCTGCCCTGGATTTTCTGAAAGTTTTCTTTCTTCTTGTCATCAAGCAACATAATTCAATGTTTAGGATGTGCTTCCATGTTTAATACCAGGTAATCAACTCCAATATAAATTAATTTGGCTTGATTCTGTTATGGTACATTGCACACTGTAGAATGGACAAAGTGTTTGGTCGAGTTCACTGTCCATAAGACTGACCACTCACTCTGCCAAGAAGGCTTTATACTGGAATTCGTTTTCTGGGACTGGTTATCATTCTCATGGAGTCGTACGTATCTCTCTCATGCGCTTTTAAAACACCATTTGAAAAGTTTGAACGCAAAATGACTTCTCTCCATTCTTCTAAAAGTTGAGATATCATATTTTGTGATTAAAGTTACAAAAAAAAATATAGGGAAAATACTAAGAAAATCTGAGACATTTTAATCGTAACTTTTAAGAATATACCATTATGTATCACTTGAAAGGTTTTATTTTGCTCTGTCTGATGATGGACTTTTTGAAAATAATGCAAAGCCCATTTTGTGATCAAACTCTTGATTTTCTGGAGAAGAAATGACTGTCGTTATCAGAGGTTGAGGTAGCCTTATAGTGGCTATAAGGTCATTGATCACTCCCATATTGTCAGCAGAGTGATTTGCTGTGCAGAAATAAATAAGGTGCGGTTATGGGTCTAGTGGTCGGTGTGCTATGCTTTCAATGATAAGGGCTGGGGTTCAAACCCTGCCACAGCACATGTATCCCTGAGCATAGTGAAGTGTGGTTTGTACATTGATTAAGTATTATTATGTACATGTATCACAGGGGATTGATATGCTCAGCAGCATTTTTTCAGTTGAAACTGCCGCAACTTCAAGTTGTCACGGTGGTGGTCCATAAGATACTTGTGATGTACATGATTGTTTAAACCCCTATTCTGTGGTATGTGTACCATATTCACAGGGCTGCTAACTCTGAATGGGATCAGTAAGAGACTTGCACAATTTACCTAATCCTAACTGTCTCACTCTGATAAAAACCTAGAATTCTCATGCTGAACTCAAAATTAGAAAATGACAGAAACTTTCCAAAATCTGTGATGTTTTAAATATTTGATACACTGAAGCCGAAATTTCAAGATTTTCCTGTAGGCATACCTTCTTACATGTATAATGTTGAAGTTATGACCGTTCACTTCTTCACCAGATTGCACCTTATGTAATACCCTGTATTGTCAAAATTTTCTATCTTGCAAAAAAAAAAGGGGGGGGGCCGACCCCTTTCACACCATCTTCCTCCCCTTTCACACCATCTCCCTCCCTTTTCACACCATCTCCCTCCCCTTCCCCTTCCTCACTCCAAACTTTCATTCATGGTTGGCAGCCTTGTTTATGTATTTTTTCACTTCAAGATGGATAGCACTAGCATCCAGTCTTACTGGACTGCAGCTGTCCAGCTTTCGCTGCATGGTCCACATGTGAAGGTTCAGCTCAGTATGGAGTTGAACTTGGTCAACTTTCTTCATCCGTTCTCTCTTGTTTATTGGCATTGCTGGCACAGCAGCTGTTCAAGGTATATTTTTGTACATAAAGATATAGAAAACAGCTTGCATATACACTCAGAGTAGTTCTGGAAAAGTAACCTCTTTTTTCTTTTTATATAGGTGATATACATGTACAATGTGTATGTATGTATTTTGTTGAGATTGTTATGTTGAAAATACAAACACATGGTGCAACATGAGCTTTGCCATGTCTCCACTACAGACCATTTTTTAATGAAATGTATAAGGGAGATTTTGAGGCACTTGCTGAGGCCAAGTTTTGCCCAATTAATGTGTATTAGAATAAACAACAGGCAAGACAATAATTTCAAGCCTTGGTAAATAGGCATTGGAAGTCAGAAAATGGTTACATTTGTTGTCAGAGATGTGTCACAGAACTCATTTTCTTTGTTCAGTTTTGTTTGGTTTTTTCATTCCGTGTAAGCCTTTTACAATGAACAATTAAAAAGAAAAAAGAAAATCTGCGTTTTGAATGGTAAATCCCAGGCCATTGGTCTAAATTAATCTCTACTACACTCTGATTTTCTTTTCTTTTTTTAAGGTTAGATATTGAATACTTCACATGCAAAAACTTTTAGCTGCTATCCTATCAGCATCACATAATGCAAAGTCAGCTTTTGTGTCACCCAAAGATGCACATTAAGTTGTACATAATATAAATATATATATATTATATACGTAATATGCCTAAATATAGATGTAACAAGATTGAGAATTTCTGATGTACATTTGTTGGAAATCTCAGTTTGCTAAATGAGACAGAGAAACAGGTAGAACAATATATTTAAGACTGGGTGCACATAGGCAGTCTGGAAACTTCTCAAATCAGAATTCATTTCATGTCGGAATAGCTAGAGGCAAAGAGGTTATATTTTTGAAGCCGTGTAGACATTTTCTGATATTGTATCTTGCATCCGACATATGACCTTCTTTTCTGTCACTTTCAGAAAGTTTTCACTTGGAATATCTTTTATTGTTTTAATTCAGTCCTTTGATTTTCCACAGGACACTGTGTAGGGTGTAGTTTCTCCACTGGACACGTGCCCACACTGTTTGTTTGTTCCTTTTAATTTTCTCCACTTAAGTTATGAACTCTGACAATTGCTAAAAAAGTATGGAGTTTTTATTCACATTTTTGTTACATAATGCTAGTTGGACTGTTTAGGCTGTACATGGACTGTTGCAAGATTATGCATTTGTAATGAGAAAATATACGACTGTATTATTTTCTAGGGAATCTTCTGTGTTTTGATGTGGAATTTAGATCAATAAAATTGATAGAAATTTTTTGCTTTACATCTGTTGGTTTTGGTTGTCACCTGTGTCTATGACTCATTAATCCATGCAAGCACATACCCCAATACAGTGTACATACAGATTGTATGTATGGTAGTTTATGCTTGATGTCATGTGGAGCAGCGTACAGTGTACAGTTCGACCTCGATTATCCGGCCTCCTTTTATCGGGAAAACTCTATTATCCAATCGCTTTCACGCAATGAAGGACTTTTTTTTTTCATCCAAAAATTGAGAAAAAACAGTGACTTTCATGGATTTATTTCACTAATTTCTTAAGATGGGCATGATAGGTTTCTCAATAGCTAATGAGGTAAAAATTGTATGATTTTCATATAAAGATTTACTTTATTTTGGTGAAGAAGGGACTACAATTTTGCGCAGGCTAGCATAGGTTAACCACCATTGCGGGGTACGCTACCTGCCTAGCTGCTAATGCACTGGGACGGCAGCTTGGACGGCAGCTACAAGTATATACATGTACATTAACATTGTGTCTCCCATATCCGGCGAATTCGCTTATCCGGATGAGCGCCGGTCCTGACATGGCCGGATAATCAAGGTCGAACTGTACTTTATTTCTCATGGAGGTTTAGTTGACGTTAGGGGGGTGGGCAGGGGAGGAGAATCGTGCATTATTTTTTTTATTTTTTTTTAAATTAATTAATTAATTCATTCATTTTTTTTCTTTGTGCCAGATATGGATTTAAAAATTCTACCTGTAGGAATGCACACTCCCTCATATACATGTATGTGAATGGCAAAAGCTTTTGTCAACTAACAGATCTCTTTGCTGACTTTTCAGCAGCAACAGTATCTAAAGCATGGATACTATTAAAATTGTGTGTGTATGTGTGTGTGCGTGTGTGTGTGTGTGGGTGTGTGTGTATGCCTGTGGGTTTTAAGTGCAAGTATGATTGGCAACAGGTGTTGCAAGAAAGTGGAGTTGCAATCAATTGCAAATATCTATTGCAAATTTGCAATCAATTGCAGGATTTGCAATAGATTTTGGGGAGTTGCAATAAATTGCAACCTTCTTGCAAAACCCCCTCAGCATAACATACATAAACATCATGTCCTGCGCATATACACTGTACATTTATCTTCATTCTATTGTTGCCATACATACCATGTACAACATATAAAACATGTATACAATGGACTCCCTTTATAATGAAGTCCTCGGAACCAGCAGTTTTCTTTCATTATACTGAAATTTCTTTACAACCGAACAAATTGCTATTTCTTTATAACCAGAATTCCGTTATAACCATGTTTGTTATAATGGGAGTGCACTGTATTATGGAAGCAGTCAACTTAAGGTTCGCGCCAGTGCAACAAACTGACCAGCCAACCACCAACATTCACCCCTTTCAAACTTCATCTGATTTTGAGGACAGAACATCACCAAATGAGTAAAATGCATGACTATGGCACTTATTAAACAAAATAATGTTGCCTCTTCAGGCGTAATACATAACTTGAAATTTTAACGGGCGTATAGTTATCCAAAGTGATTATATTTTCCCTGCAGGCACAGCATTACAAGGGAAAATTAATTAGTCATGAGCGGAAAATATAACTGAACTACGAAGGGGACTGTTGAGTGTTATCTTCCCATGAGACATGAGGCAATATTTATTTTATGTTACCGTCTATATAAATTCACCTCACTTTATTCTAGCCTCGGCAGCTGGTAAAATTCTGGATGTGATGGACACTGCTTGCAATACAAAGATTTTAATCCACACTGCACTGATTACATTACGACCAATCATCTACCAGCATTTATGCACATCATCTACATTGTCTCAAGCACCCTCAAGCAGGTAGGAAAAAACATATATACAGTGGACTCCCATTATAACAAAGTCCTCGGGACCAGCAGTTTTCTTTCGCGATATTGAAATTTCGAAATAAGCAAAGAAATAACGAACAAAAATCATAGAGCAGATAATGTCGAGGTCTAAATTTTTACTTCCTTGTAACTGGGATTTCGTTATAACCGTGATCGTTATAATGGGACTGCACTGTACTGCATTCATCCAGCTCTCAAAGATTCCTGACCAGCTCACATTCAATACACGACAACACCAGAGTACAGTGAATTATAGCACAAAAAACTTTGTTGTCAGTCAATAAAATATTTATTAACTATGAATTGGATCATATAACATACATCATATGTTATTATGTCATATAACATCTACACAGCAAGACTTTCCCAAATTTACAATATCAAAGGTTTCTTCCATGAAGATAGTGAGGGGAATCCTGGAAGTGCAAATTAATTTGCACAGGTGGGAGGAAAAATTTCAAAAATGAAAAGAAAAGAAGTCTAAATGCCATGTCATCACTCTATACCAATTGTATTTAACAATTTTTCTTTCTTGCAGGCAATCAAGGAAGTGATATCCGCATGAACCCCTCCTTGGGTATGGTTCAGGTTGGCTTTCAATTTTCTGATTGTAGGCAATGCCAAATGACCGATATATCTGGCAAAAGGACAGTAATGGTGTTGTTATGAAAGAGATTGATATTGCGGTGTTGTAGTCTTCACAGCCTGTGGGCGGTGATGAGTCCCCCTAGCTTGTTCATCTGTACACGGTAGCAGTTTCATTTCTTCTCTTCCACTGAGAAGTCGATTTCTGTGGAGGTGGAAAAAGCAAAAACAAGTCATTACCATACGTTTTTCTTTTTCCCCACACATTGAAAAAAACAAAACAAAACAAAACAAAAATCATCCAGGTCATACATGGACAGAGCCAACTAAAAGAAAGTGAAGCATGCACTTGAGTTGGAAAATTGTACCATTTTAGAATACCAGTACTACTGGTAAGTATTCTTTCTGACAGCAAAAGCTTGGCCAAGCCTTGCTTAATATAGCATGAAGTATCGCCTGCTACTTGGATTCCAAGCATAGCTAATACAGTGCACTCCACATGAAATGAACATGGTTACAACGAACATCTGGTTTAATAAATGAAGTATAAATTCAGGTCCCAGCGTTATCTGCTCTATGTTTGTCATTCTTTATATGTTCAGGTACAACAACATTTCAATATTATATATACAAAAGAAAATTATTGGTTCCTCTGGAGTCTGGACTTCCTTTTTAATGGGAAGATGTAGATTAAAACAGCTGACAACAGCATACTTGCAGGAAAAAAAAAAAATCATGATTTCACAATTACTCAATTGGCTTTTGCCAATTATCAGTACTCACTGACACTTTGCCGACTCAAAAAGTAATTCTACAATTTGCCAACGGACCAATGAAGTACTTAATCATTGTTTCCTGGAAATTAATTTTGGCTATTGACACAAAGTAATTGTCATTCTCATACAAGAACAAATCTTATTACTGAATCACGACAGCATAGAATTTGGACACATCACAGAAACCCCAAACAAACAAAACACAAACGCCCAGCTAGGTTTTCCCCTTCAGAGCTTGGCCTAAACTGGTGACATTAGTTTAGTACAGTGCACTCCCGTTATAACGAACACGGTTATAACGAAATTCTGGTTATAACGAAGTAAAAATTCGGGCTGTAACGTTATCCAGTTAGTGTATTTTTATTGTTTATTCGTTCGGTTATAACGAAATTTTGATATAACGAAAGAAAACTGCTGATCCCGAGGACTTCTTTATAACGGGAGTCCACTGTAAGGCACTCAGTGGTCTCACCTTTAAATTGAAATGTGGGAAATGCTGTCATGTCTCCTCCTCCAAACATCTTGGCAAGCTTGGACTGTTCTGCTGCCATGTCCTTCTCAATCTCTGGGTTTGAGTCCACCAGTTTGCCCCCAGCAGCCCTACAGAGAAGGGGGAGGGGGGAGGGAAGAGTGTAGTTTGAATGCACTGTGATTTTCCTTTTTCCTTTTTTTTTTTAAAGTGTGATCTAAACATTACTGTATTTTATCAGTACTTTTTAAAGGTAGGCATATGGGTTTAATGACAATCAAAATATCCACTTAATTGGCTACCTACTTCTGGTGTGTGTTTTTTTTCATGACCACTTGTATACGTATGTATTTCCTTTTGCAGTTTTAATAATATAGACACATTCAATGTCATTAGATATATTTTTTTTTTTGTAAAATGCCACAAAATGTTTTCTCACTTCACACAGATGACTGGTTTGTACATTACATGAAAAATTCCACCTTCTCAAACAAAAGTGATAACAGCCTGCCCAGTCGGTCATGCTCTTACTTCTTCTTGTTGCCATATTCCCTGATCTTGTCTACAAACAACTTCTGCACGGGATCTGATGGTGCTTTAGCCTTTGCGAGGAGGACGGAGCTTGCGCCAAGGTTCCGCCTGACGATGACAGTCAGCGCTGGCCTGGCCTGGGGCCCTAGTCTTAGCACCTGCTGAAGCATGCTGGCTGTAATCTGCAGAGAGTACAGGAACATCAGAATGATTCAGATGTAACATGCAAACATGTACAGTAACGACACATTGAGTCAGTTACAATTGTACATTGTAGATTGTAGATGGTCCATAGAGCAACCACAACAGAGAATGACACGGTGATGAAGTTTCTCCATCTGGCCATGCTGTATAACTGTATGTACACATAACACTTATGCCTGCCACATTCTACCCCCCTTTTTTTTTACTGTGTAGAAACTGTTGGAGAGTGTACTTACTCCAAAGCTACCAAGTCTCACGCATTGTGAATGAGACTCAAGCATTTAATAGGGTCTGTCTCACGATCTCACGCATGGCACCCATTTTTCGCATGCATCGAGAGCATAGCTTAAAGGATTAAAGTGAGAGTTGCAATTGAAGTCATATTTCCCTTTTGTCTTTCAAAATAAGTAAAAAATAATCACTTAAGTATGCACCATCTTGCACCATTAAGATCTGAAAATTGAAAAAGCTCCCTATCGTGGTAGGGCGGACACCCCCCTCCCACACCCTCCCCTCGTTCAGTCGCTTCGCTCCCTCGCTCATGCACATGCGCCCGCGCCGAGATGCTGAGTCATGAAAATTTCACTCAGATTTTTTTTTTTTTAACTTGGCATAATATACATTGTATGGTACTCCCAAACATGTATTTGTGATCAGCTCTCATGAGCAACACAACATGTATACTTTGACTTTGCTGATAAAATGATACAAAAGGTTGATAAAACATGGCCAGTTCCTGAAATCACTGATGCCAGTGATCTTTGAATTTAAGACAAAATGATGCCGAGCTAACATCTCCTCGTGGCATCTTCCTATACCTAGAGCTTGATCAAATTAACAACACTGTACAATATGAAGACAATACTCAATTCGACTTGTTTTACTTCATATCACTGGATCATATCAAAATCGACTTCTTTAAATTCTAATAAAAAAAAGAGAATGCTATGGACACAATCCTTCATCCTGTGTCCATGTAGATACAGCATCTTGAATTCCGCGACAACAAAGAGCACCAAAAGTGCAAGAGGAATGATAAAAATGTCAGTTAATTATGGACATTTAAACACAAAATTGCTTTTCAAGAAGTGCCCATATCAATGTTTCCCACCTAATCTACATGTAGCTTTTAGAAGGGTGACCAGATTCATTCGCTGCCCCCTGGGGTAGATTCTACATTCCAAAATCACAAATACTGGTGTATAAATATACAACACTGGTCCAATATTTGATTCCAATGCTTTTTCTGTGATTTTGGTACAGTTTGGTTGTGTGGAATTCGAGATAGATTACTCTAGATACTACTCTCTAGTACTACTCTCCTCATAACCCAATGGGGTTTTATTGTTCAGTTGAAAATGTGGGAGAACCCCGACAAAAAAAAAGAAGACGACACAACTACCAGCCCAATTGATACATTCAGCTCGTCAACATATAAATCCGTTAGCCAATCACAAGTGAGGTAGATTTCTACGTGTTTTATTAAAACATGTACCTCCTATACGTGATTGGCTAACAGATTCAAAATGGCGACTTGCAGCTAGGGACTAGTGATGTTGCAATCTGGAAACAAATTTCTGTGATCTAAACCTACTGTAGTTACTTTTTTTGAATGCACAATGTGAGAAAGTTACCCCAAGCATTGCTGCATGATGTGTCATGTCATGTCAAACTTGTTTGAATGTTAAAAAGCTGTATGAAATTGGGTTTGTGGTAACGTTTGGTCTGTGCTCAACCACTGGCAGCGCATCCCTACAGGAGCTAGTATAATAGCCTTCAGTCTGTATAGGAAGGGATTCGTGAAGCCAGACGCAGTCTCCACGGAACATATCCCCAATGACCAGATTTTTAGATCTTTCGGTCAAGGGAGCGCCCTGATTAAACAGAAACAAACATAAAATAAAACACCTCTAAAATAGTTCGCCAGTGACAGCCAGCAAAAGGCAAGATTTGTCATGCAGCGTGTTTCTGTGGCCACACACAGCTTGTTCCCCATGGCCATAGGCAGGACCTAAAGTACATGTGATGTATTATGTAAGTTAGCCTGACCAGACGCCGTGCGCTAGCACGCCGTTTGACGGTCTGTGATACACCAATCTACTAAACCCCTCAAACACGGCCACACAATACCAGAACTGTTGAAAATTTCTATATTCCTTTCACAAATTTTACGAATCACTCACATGAATTGAGATGCTTGGACTATGTCCATGGCATATCAGACCATAGCGAGCCCTTATGCAACATACACTGAGCAAAAAGTCCAATCTTAACCCGGAATGCTTTGGTCATCGCTGGGCGATTCAAAATAAATCCTTCCTAGCTGTGAACGATGCAAATTGCGCAGCTAGCATTTATATGCCCACATGGTTGACAGTGCCCCCTTTGCCCATCATTTTGCAGTGCTGCGGCGACATTTCGAATCATTTCTGCAATTTCTACGATTTCTGCGGCGTACAGGATTAAAAAGGTGTCATTTTTGGTAAGTTGTGAAATATGTACACATGTATGTCAATATCGATAGCTAAATAGATAACGTTTTCATTTTACGTCGTCTGAGTAACAAAATATGGTGCAGTAAATTCAAAATAGAATCAGCGCCCCGGAATTATAAGAATAGATTACGTAGTGTCCACTCGGTACAGCCCTGTCGCGACTTACACGTAGACGTACAACTACAAGCCTACAGTTTACCCTTGTGTACAGCAACAGGGCTGTGTATAGATAGCTCCAGAGTGTAGTTTACATGTAAGTGTGTGTGGATATGTTTCGTAAACACGAGTGTGGCTGTATCCCACGACTCGCGCCATGACTCTACGTAACCTCACTCGATCGTGTGGCTGGCCTGGATGTTCTACGCGTGTGGTTGTATACACTCACTACTAGTAACTTACACTGCCTTGTCCGTCATGCTGGTGTGCTTGTGTGGGGAAATAGGCATAACGTTACTGAATTGTAATTTACAGATTTAAGTGTAACAGTTAGCTGGCTGGTGCTACTGAATGAAACTCACACCTGAACTGGTGCTATTGTTGGCCGAAATTTCAACCTCTGACTCGAGCCAAGAAAAATAAAAAAAACGTCAGTGAAGTAATACGATGCATTAAATCCCTCCTTTCGTACCTGCATATCATTGCGGCCACCAAATAAATGTCCACGATCACTGCATGATGCATGCGTTACTTCTCCTAGTTCTACTGTGTGTTTCGTCCTCGGCCGTTTTAGCCGGTTTTGCGCGAAAAATACATGTAGATATCAATCGTAAAATACATGTATAGTTTCATGTACAAATGTTTATAAAATATACAAGGAGTACCGTGTGAAGAATAATGATTATTTGTGAAAAAGACACAAATTCACCTGAATTTTCCCTGAAGCCAAACAGATCACCTCGTCGCATCACTGCATCGGGTTGTACCGTCGGCTGCTTTGATTTCACCGTTGGTGGCGCAGTCTCTAAGGGGACGGCCGCACGGTACACTTTTCTGCCTTCTTCTTTCGCAGGATGCACAACACATGCACTATAGTATAGCAGTATCACAAGATACCTGTGAGATCACCCTCACACAGAGTGTCTTATAGATCTACTTTGTTTTGTTTTATTATTTTTTATTCATTTATTTAGGCCTATTTATTACCTTGAATTACCAAGAAATGCAACACCTCCATCTTCACGTACACTGTGGATGGATTGCAAGTACGGCAGGGTTTAGGGGGCTTCGAAGGATGTCACACCGTCACATAAAATGTGCCCCCGTAAGCTATATTCCGTCGCTGTGTGTTTTTTTTTTTAACTATATGTTTAGTTACCTAGAAATTTCTTTCTACATTTTCTATAAACGCGACTCTTATACTTTTTTCTTTTAAAAGGACAAGTTCACCTTCATAGACATGTGGGTTGAGTGAATGCAGCAATATTAGTGGAACACATCAGTGAGAGTTTTAGGAAAATTGGACAACCCGGCCGTTCAAAAGTAATGAATTTTTCACGTTTCTGCTCACTCAGGGCTGGATGAGAAGACTACTATAGACCATGTGTACAACGATACAAAGTTAGAATATAGAAAATTGAACATATTTTCATTTTTCTCGCATAACAAAAGAACACTTGACTTCTCTCTTTCAGAAGGCAGGGGGAATAATACTCCTAACATATGACAGCAACAAGTCAAAGAAATGAAGACCTGAATATAAAAACGACCCAAGTCCAATTTTTGGCCAAATTCAGTTTGACATGGGAAATTGTAGCTTATGCATGGACTCATCTTGTGTATAAATGATAAATCCTAATTACCCCCGGAAGTGTCTGAAATGAATGAGTTAAATCTTATATTAATGTAAGAATGAAGGACTTGGGTCATTCTTACATTCAGTGCCGTATATTAAGAGAGTCTGGCCAACAGAACTGCTAATTTGGACGCCATGTCGTTCCCGCGCGTATTACGCGTCACAGGATTAGCGTGTACGCTCAGACGTAACAAAATAACTAAGCCAAATAAGGGGCAGTTAACAATGGGCATTGCGTATGAGCGCACTTCAGTAACGACATGGCGCCTGTAGATCACGGGACCAGCTTTTGACCAATCACAAGCTTCAAAACACGTAAGCCAAAAACCGAGTTGGCCAGACTCTCTTAATATACGGCACTGCTTACATTCAGTGCCGTATATTAAGAGAGTCTGGCCAACTCATAAATTGGACGCCATGTCGTTACCCAGCGTACAGTGCGCTTAAGGTTTTAGCGTGTGCGCTTGGGGGTTAGCGTTACGCGCAGGCGTCCCAAAGGCGTAAGGCACTGTGTTGCTTGACTTTTTTTTTTTCATAGAGAGAGAGAGAAAGGGTGTAGGTTGGGGGAGGGACATTCTTTCATTCCATCCATGTTGTACAAAGCCAACAATCGTCAATCATTTTTACACTTTCAAATAGATCATTGTAGACACTGAGCACCCAGGTATCAATAGGGAAGCTGTCTAAAGGACATAATTCTTGAATATAAATATGATATATATTTTTTTTTTTTTGCTGTAAAAATAAAAGAAGAATTCAGAGTATGCCGTGTCATACACTTTCCTAGACTGTATTCTACATTGTATTCAGCAAGCTGTCCAGGGAACAAGAATATTGCACAACAAAATGATAAATAAATTTACAATTCTAGCAGTGCACAGGCAATAGACGAATTCCACAGTTATTACTGCTTTGCACGTAAATAACCATCAATTACCATCCTATTTAGTACCATATAGTTATGTATTTAGTACCATATAGTTATGTATGAAACAGACATGAAGGCCTACTAGTATGTAATCCAAAAGAAATACGCCTATGTACAATGTACAACATGAAACGTCATCGGCAAGTGCCTATTAAGGTATATGTAACTAATGATCTCAAATTGTTTAGAAATAGTTTTTAAAAAGACCTGTAATTGAACGAAAGCACAAATACCTGGATAAGATATTATGATGATGAGGCATATCCTCAGTGACATCCGTACCAAATATAAACTATACGATCAGGACCATTTAATATATAGATATGAAATAAGTTAAAAAACAAATAAAATCGTCCAAATGGCTACCGGCATATACCTCAGCCATAAATTGTTCTCTTAGCAGGTGTACAGTAACCCCCCCCCCCCCCCCCAAAAAAAAAAAAAATAAATAAAAAATAAAATAAATAAAATAAAATAATAATAATAATAATAATAATAATAATAATAATAATAATAAAATAAAAAATAATAAAATAAAAAAACGCATTGATAACACCCAATAGGATTAAACTGTGTAAATGCTACTTCAGAGTGTTAAAATACAATATCTTGGCTCTCAATTTAGTAAAGCGGTCACAGAGAAAAGTGGATTGTTGTAAAGCATGACATGAGTCTGATTCTTCCACTTCGACGATGCTCTTGTGTGAGAATACAATAGACAGAACTTGGAGGGAAGAGATTTCTGACATCCTCTACAAAACCCCTAATTTCTCTTTGACCACTGAAGAAAATCGAATGGGGTTTTCTGTAAATAATGTGGGCAATGAGTTATAGTTTCATAACCTGAATTTCAGATTGATTGACTATTTTTAATGCGGAGAGTCCCGTTGTAATTTTTTTTTTTTTTTTTTTGGGGGGGGGGTACATACGGAAGAGTACGTCTTGACAACCTTACACGTCAGTTTCATATACATTGTAATTGACAGAAAAAAAAATGGCATGTTTGTCATAACATATAATACGTCGAGTGTTTACTTTCCTTGAACTATGTGTGAATGGATTACTTTTATTGTTTAAGAGAGCAAGTATTAAGGAATTTGAGCTTTTTTTGACTCGTCAGTTGACCTATCTATACTTCATGGCAATACCTTGAGTGGTTATTTTAGAAATATGCAGAAAATCTTGTCATTTTACTATTTTCCCTTGACCATTGACCATCATGGCCAAAATCTTCCCCTATACGTACGCGTAACTGTGTAGTAATGATGGCATGCAAATACCGTGTTTGGTTTTAAGTTTTTGCATTGGGTAATCTCCAAGGTACGGAGGAACTGGGTGATAATATTTTAACAATAGATACTAGAATTTTAACATTTTACCTGACATTGATCCTTGACCTTTGGTCCCCTCCCATGACCCACCCCCACCCCTACTCCCCCCCCCCCCCCCCCATAAATGAATAAATGAATAAATAAATCACAAGAGAATAGTCACCGCAGTAAGTTTTGTCTGGAAATACATGTACTCACCTTCAAAAATTGCATGTAGATATGTGGGAAATAGTAATATTGTTTTAAGAATTTAACCATTACGTACATGATTTTGACCTTTCACTTTGAGCGTGTTTACACAAAAGTTTATAAGCTAAAGACAAAACTTCGTCCATTGACACATGCATCTTATGTCAAACAGTTTCATTACAAACGGTGTCCAAAAAATGATTACGGAATGAAGGACAGACAGAAGGACGGACGGACGACCAAAACAAATGCCTCAGGCTACACTTCGTACGTTATGGCGATGGCATACAAATGTAAATCAAAACTTGGATAGTCTGAAAGACACCGTGAGGAATCAAAAGAAAACATATCATACAGTTTTCCCGTCGCACACTGATTTCCCACTTTTTTTTCCTTCGTTTTGGATCTGTCGGAAAGCGGTGCATCATTTACACATGAGTCAGGTGGTTCAAGCAACGCCATGCTGGGCAGGAATTTAGGCATGAAAAATCATCAGTTTTTAGCAGAAACATATCAAAATAACTTTAAAATAATATATTATATACCTTCTACTTCAATAAAGTAGACAACGGCAATGACAATTCATTATCCCCACTGCACCGTGACTGATATTGGGGATTTCCCAAAGCCAAACAAAATTAGCGCGTAGCTGCGCGTAATGAACAATGGGCACTGCGTATGAGCTTTGCTCGCGCCCGCGTGATTGACTTTGGTAACAACATGGCGCCTGTAGATCACGGGACCAGCTTTTGACCAATCACAGGCTTCAAAACACATAAGCCAAAAACCGAGTTGGCCAGACTCTCTTAATATACGGCACTGCTTACATTCATATAATAGCGCCCTCTCTCATCATTCTCTCATGCATCTCTATAACAGAATATCATGTACAATGTATATGAATCAAAGAACGACCCAAGTCCATATGAATCAAAGAACGACCCGAGTCCACCACACAAAATGGCCTCTCCACAATTAATGTAAATGTTAACTGTCATTATGTTTTAATTTGTATATACAATGTTGCCTTCCCATCACAGTTAAATACTATAGTAGACTATTATTGGACAAATAAAAAGGATATGAAGGTTTTTTTTTTTAGTTTACTCGTAATGGTCTTCCATGGACTTGGGTCGTTCTTATATTCATATACTCAAATGTGCACTGTATTAAAAAAGTGAAGTTTTGTGAAATTCTCTTTTTATTTTCTTTATATCGTTGCACGCATGTTACATCATACACTGTAGTGTATAGTCTTCTCATCCAGCAGTGACTGCGCAGATACTTTAGAAATTCATAACTTTTGAACGGATTGTCCGATTTTCCCCAAACTTTCACTGATGTGTTTTGCTAATATTGTTGCACTCACTCAATCCTTATGTATATGAAGGTGGGCTTGTCCTTTATCTAAGTCCCTAACGTGCACGGGAGGTCGGTATCACCCCTCCAACACTCTCCCCCGCTCGGTCGCTTCACTCCTCCCCATACATGTCATATAAGGATCTCACACTGTCACATAATGTGCCCCAGTCTAGATTCCTCCCCCCCCCCCCACACACACACACACACACAAAAAGAAAAGAACGAAAAGTGCTCCGGCCCGCTTGACTGTCCTCAAGCAGCTTAGTAATAGCCTGCCGGCCGGGCCATCTCTTCGCAGGACATTTCTCCACAAAATGCACTGAACACTTATAGGTGACGTTTTCCTAGATTATCTTCCCAGGGAGCTCCAAAAACTTCGATATGGGGATCAATCCTACGGATATCCTAATCACTTCCCATCCTTAAATACAGGAGGTATCTATAGAAACAAGTGTATGCCTAGTGTATGGTTACCGCCGGGGGGGGGGGGGGCTTGAATTTTCATTTTGTTTTTGTGCCATAAACTGTAAAAAGGCTCACAGGAGTGCAAGCACAACGCATAGTAACAAGCGGTCAACCAGGACCTAGTGAATAAAATGCTTATATTCCAGATTCTAATATTAACTACTTTCAAGGATGGAAATGGGTTACGATTTTTATTTCTTGTCACGGGCTTTGGGAAGAAAGCCAAGAAAATGATCTCTCTATCAGAGAATTTTTTTATCTTTTTATTTATTTATTATTTTTTTTTAAAGGGAAGATATAGCAAAACGGCGTTATTATGTGTATGAGGTCTATTTGCAGTGCATAATTGTGGCGAAATGTCATGCGAAAAGAAGCTGGCCAGGCAGGCATGCTTTGCAGCATCAACATGCAAAGCACTTTCAAAGAGCATGCGGGAGAATCGGTGAAAAACTGTAATTAACATCAGGAAGCCCAATCATTGCTACATGTATTTCTGGGCTTGGAAACTATGATCCTCTTTGTAGGCCTACTACACCCTATCTCAGGATTGTTTGCGAAATATAATGTGTGTAACCCTACAACCTTCGGGACAAAACTGAAAGACCCCATAAAATTGGGGGTCTTATTCCCGAATTAGCCCTAAAAAATACCAGTTTCCCTCAAAATTGGCGGTGCGCATGTCGTATCAATGACCATTAGTTGTCTTGAATGGGGAGGGGGTGGGGCGATATTATGATATGTTTGGTAGTTAGTGCACTTTAGTAGCTGCTTAATTCTGTCACTGGAACTCAGCATTTGAAGAAATTATTTTAATTTCCGAATTCTGTTTGACTATCGTTGACAACACGGCATTTCTCATGGAATCAAGCGAATTGAGGAATGGAATGGGTTAGCTGGTTCATGCACAGTAAAGAGATTATGGAAAGAGATACACTTTAAGAATTATAATTTTTCAGTAAACCTATACTTAATAATAATAAATCAACGAGGTCTGCTAATCAAGATCTTTTCCACGAATGTCGTTGGCAGACTCGTTGTACATGCATACATGACACTTTATGCACGCACACAATCTAATAACTTGATACTCTATGATAAACGGAAGTGTAATGAAAAGTGTAATATGACATTAGATGAATTGAACACAGACAAACGCACGGAAAACCACTGAAACGTCCGTTTAGTGTTTGAATTATTTCATTTATTTTTGCAGGAAGGGCTCAGGGCACCTTATTTTGTTTTTGTTTTTTTTTTTTTTTGTTTTTTTTTTGTTTGGTCATAACACTTGAAGAGTGTGCTCGCAACTCTTCACTTGTTATTCATTCAGCCTCATGACCATTACTTTCAATGGTTCCTGTCGAGAGTAATTTAACTCTGCAACTGGAACATCAATAATCTTGGCTGCGACTAGCTGAGGAGTAATGTCGCTTAGTATTATATTGAATGGGTTAGTCAAATACCGGTTAGTGATTGGCTAAACACAGTCATGTGATGGAGGACCATTCGTTATGTTCGCCGATGGGCGAACATTCTTGTAATATTCGCCCATGGGAAAACATTTTCACATAACAAATGACAGTAAGTTCTAAGGCCTATAGGAGGCACAAAGGCATGCGTATAACAGCGAGTGATCGTGTGCGTTGTGCTGGTGGTGTTATCGTTGACGTATTTGACGTAATTGACTAACCCATATAATATAACAGATGATGACTTTTGTTGTCGGGAACATGTACCAAACGGTCCACCTTCAGGGGTTGAAATGTTATTTTGGGAGGTTATAAGTCCGTGGACTTCGTCTCGGGACTTATAACCTCCCTGAAAAGCATTTCAAACCCTTCGGGTGTAACATTCGGTATAATATTATGTTCCCTCCCCGCCAGTCATCATCTACATAATATTTACAACACTGAAAAAGTTTCCATAATAACCTACATCATATTTTCATGCAACGGAGCAAAATATGGAAAAAGATATGCACGCAAGTCTAATCAAGGGAAACAATAATATCGAAAAGGTTATACGGTACACTGTAAAAACATGGGTGTTAGATTTAACACCACGGGTGTTAAATCTAACACCGATCAAACTTCAATAAAGGACCACACCCACAGGTGTTAAAAATGCGCTGTGATGGTGTTGAAAAGTGTTCACCTGACACTTCGTGGTGTTAATTTGACACTGTACCAGGTGTTATTTTGACACTGTACTGGTGTTAATTAAAAAATGACACCACATGGTGTTGATTTGATACTTGTTGGTGTTAATATCAATGGTTTAACACCCGTCCAGCTTCAATAAGGGACCACACCAGCTGGTGTTACTTTGGTGTAAAATTATTTTCACATTTTTTCAAAAATCTAGTATTTTAATGTAAAATTCTTGATCGTCTTGTTTAAATTAAAAATCAACAAGAAGTGCAGTTACTAAGAAACTCTTCAAAAAACAGTTTAAAATTTGGAAATGACACCCGGGGGTGTTAATTTAACACCATAAATGAGCACCGAAAATTTAACACCAGCTCGGTGTTCACTATTTAACACCGGACTTTTTGCAGTGTATCAAAGAACACGACGGTCTTCTCTAAAGCTTTGATGTTAAGCATTGTTTCATAATAGAATAATTAGCCAAACAGACGGTCACACACTGATGTGTCCTTGTGCTTTATTTTTGTAGATGTTTAAAGTGCTTTTATACTAGCGGGCATATCTCTTAGAATAAAATTACGAAAAGCACAGTAGAATACAATACAATACAATACAATACAATATTTTTTATACAAAGCAACACAATGCAATTAATATAATAATCTATATAAATACAAATACAACAGGTATATCATTTCAAATCCGTCGAAAGAAATAAAGTAAATGCAGATCCAGATATTGCCAAGCATGGTTTACAATACTCAAATTACAATACTCAAAATGCCAATCAGCTGCTATTCATTACAATAACTACATGTATACAAATCGTGACAGGTCATGATGTCAACTTATTAAGGCTGTTCAGGAGAGTCTCCAGGAGGGAAATGTAATATTCCATATCTTTGTTGTGCGACATCAAGTGAGTTTTGGTGTTTGCAAATGCATTGTTCGCATCCTTATCTTTTAATTTTATTCACAATAAAACATTATTGAATATGTATACACGTGTATTCTGTTATATACAAGGCAACATTCAAGTACAACACAAGTTTAATACATATGCCTATTGATTATTAACGAATAACATTCCTGTAGTTGCATGACTTGTCTTGTTCTGTACTTTTATATACATGTATTCATGCTCCCTCTTTACCACCATGAAACATGTAAAACGGTGCAATTGTGTACAATTTATTGCGAACAAAGTGAACACAGTGTATGCTTGTGTAACTGCATATATACAATTCAGTGCAATCCAAACGTATTTCTGATATTCCTTACTCACATCATCATTGAAGATCACATTGTTCATTCAGTGAACTCCCCGAGTTTTTGACCATTTTGCTTGAAATTTGGCTGAAGGGACTCCTATAGTATGAAGATGTGCAAACTTAATCTTTCGTCATTGTTGAACGTGTTTCCATGGGAACAGTATTTTTATGCCTCCGCCACGTAGTGGTGCCGGAGGCATTATGTTTTCGGGTTGTCCGTCCGTCCGTACGTACGTACGTCCGTCCACTTTCGTTTAAGCGATAACTTGAGTAATATTTACTGGAATTTTACCAAACTTGGTCCAAGTATGAAGTATGATGGGGCAATGATTTGATTAGATTTTAGGTGAAATCGGCGAAAGGTCAAAGGTCAAGGTCAAATCATGAAATTTATCCGTTTACGCGATAACTCAAGACCGTATGGAGCAAATTTCACCAAACTTTGTTGGAGGATGATGTAAGATGGGGTAATTACTTGATTAGTTTTTCAGTGAAATCGGACAGAGGTCAAAGGTCAAAGATCAAGGTCAAATCCTAAAATTTATCTGTTTACGTGATAACTCAAAACTGGATGAAGCAGCTTTCACCAAACTTGGTCCAAGGATGATGTATGATGGGACAATTAGTTGAGTAGATTTTAGTGACATTGACAAGAGGTCAAAGGTCAAAAGGTCGAGGTCAAATGCTAAAAATGTTGCTATTTCCCCCATATCTATGCAATGCCCGCAGTTATTTTCTTGAAACTTAGTGTAGACATGTACTACTGCATAAAGATTCTCCAGAGAGAGTTTCATGTCATAAGGTCAAAGGTCAAAAGGTCAAAGGTTAGGTAAAAACGTTGCAATATCACTTTTCTCGCAAATGGTTCAATGTATCTTCATGGAACTTGGTACATACATGCATGTACTGACTGGCAGGGATTATCTAGGGAATTTAGGGGTCATGGGGCAATAGTCAGGAGGTCAAAGGTCAAGGTCAACTCCTCAAAATGTTACTATTTCCCTCATATACTAGTATATGCAATGATGGCATTATTAGTTTTAAAATTTAATATATGTACATGTATTACTTAATGGAGATTCTCTTGGAAATTTCCAGCCAGAAGGTCAAAGGTCAAAGGTTAAGGGTCAAAGGTTAGGTTTAGATGTAAAAAAAAAGATATATTTTGTACTGTAATTACACTCTTTCTTCATACCTTGAAAATTATACTCAATGCATAAACTTATAATAAAGTCGGTCAGAAGTCCAGTAAAAGTTTTCAATTCCCCAAATATGTGTACCTGCTCTCTTTAATAGACAATTATAGCAAACCCAGTTCGTGGAAAGTGAACATTCAAGATATTTCTGATAAACCTGTTATTTCGATATTTTGCCAGTTATGTGAAACTGTCATCACACATTGTGAAGACATTGTACTATACACCTATTGGGAGAATCATGCATTATGGCGGAGGCATCAGTCGCCGTAGCGACATTTCTAGTTATTTTTTTTTTTTTTTTTTGCTGAACCAAGCTGAAAAAAGTAAGTTCTTTTTGAGTACGAATGGAATGGAGAGCTATAGGTTTGTTGTGTAGATATTGTATTTTTGCATCATGGTTTTGTTTTGGAAAAATGACCCAAACAATGGGATCATTTCTTCTGTAAATAATGATTACCCATTACTGAATTATACTTTATTATTGTATGTTTATGAATTATAATAAATTCAGTTAATTCGTTCTGAAAAAACTGTATCAAAAATATTAATTACGCAGACATTTAATTTTGCTGTCGCTATCCCGTTCTTAACATTACTCCTTTATTATTTGGATAATAATTGGACTATGTGTCAAATTTCAAGCTTAATGCTCAAAGACTTAGGGATTTTAACCCTTACTAGGCCGGGCTATTTAGGTAGATCATAGAGCCGGGGGGGGGGGGGGGGGGGCCTCCCAGGCCCCCCCTCCAGATCTCGGCCGTTGACCGCGCGATCGCGACGAAAATTCGCACGCACGTTGCCTATGATGTAATCTAAAGTACCACGAAGTTAAATTTAAAAAAATATATATATTATTTATGCTTAATTATGCTAATTTATGCGTACCCACGATAATGATCACACTCTCTAAAAAAAAATAGAGTGAAAATTTTCACTCTAAAAAAGAGTGAATAAAAAAAAGAGTGAATTTCGTGTGAAATTGGAGTGAATTTCGTGTGAAATTGGAGTGAATTTTGAGTGAAAATGCTCATTTTCACTCATTTTGGAGTGACGTCAGGGATCACTCCAAAATCTTCGAGTGATCCCTGACGTCACTCCAAAATGAGTGAAAATGAGCATTTTCACTCAAAATTCACTCCAATTTCACTCGAAAATCACTCTTTTTTGTATTCACTCTTTTTAGAGTGAAAATTTTCACTCGATTTTTTTTTTTTTAGAGAGCACATGTGCAGTATTTATCCTAAATGAGCAGGATAATTACATCTCAACAGAACCTCCATTACAGCCAAGCCCTGGCTAACTTAATCAAGCTCATTTGTTTGGACGTTCTCAGTTGCATCATCTACAGCATCTGAAAAGGAAAAACAAAAACAAACAAACAAACAAACATTCAATGAAACTGCACAGTCTGAATAATGCAATACCGTGCAATGATAGACTCCATTACTGAATAATATGAATATTGATGAATTATTTGCTTTCAGTTTCTTTACTGTCCTTTCAACATAAATGGTCACTAGCTTGATTAAAAACAAAAACAAAACTAGTTTAACATTCCTATAGTCCACTTACATGTGTTGATTATCGCTGTTCACACGTACAGGTTTGTTCATTTTTATCTGCGTGACACTGTCACTGGTTGACAAGTTGCCCTTTATCGATCTGAATAAGTGTCAAAAATTCAGTGTTTGAATAGCAGCCATGATAAACAAGAGTAAAGGCGATACATACTCTTCCCTTCAAATAGGATATAGTTTCTTAATATTTCTATAAATACAATTAATTTCTAACCTGTCCACCAATGATGTCCGGTAATTATATATATATATACAGTCAAACCTGCCTTAGCGGCCACCTGTCTATAGCGGCCACCTGTCTACAGCGGCCACTGCAAAATCCCCCCAAGAGAAAAGCCCTGTTAAACACCCTGTGTATAGCGGCCACCTCTCTAACGCGGTCAGCGGCCACAAATTTTGTTTCCCGCGGGAGATATTAACCTGTCTATAGCGGCCAAAAACCCAATGGAGCCGTAGCCAAGCCGATAATTCAGCGTATTTTTCTGTTTGGTAGCCGTGCGAGCAACGTTCAGTGATCACCACCACTGCATTCATCCCTCATTCAGTCATAATAATGCACGATTCTTCACGACAATAAAAATGCTACTGTGCAACAATTTCATATACACCGGTATAGTTAAACGCATGAAACACACGGTGTATGCATACGTACACACATACACTGTACATGTACAAGAATACAACGATGATACATGTACATGTAAGCAATGCACACAAAGTTGGATTACCTGTCTATAGCGGCCACCTGTCTATAACGGCCACTTTTTCCGTCTCCCTTGGGTGGCCGCTATAGACAGGTTTGACTGTAAATATATATGTGTATATATATATATATATATATATATATGGGCAATTCCACGGTAAATGGGTAGTTTTATGCACTCAAGACATGGAGCAATTTCATTTGAAAATATTTGTTTGAATCATCTTTTTTTCTTTATTTCTTGAATAAATGTGGTAAGGTGAAATAAAATATTCAACCTCGTTGAGTCCTGTTGTTATTTTTTTGTGATGTGCTGGTTTGTTTGTTTTTATTTAATGTTATTGATAATGTGCAAATTTGAAATAAAAATTGACATACATTGCAACTTGTATAAAAATAAATTTTCTTAGAAGACACGCATCCTGGGTGGATTATAATTCAAAATTTATCACCAACGCACCGAGAAATCATTTTCTTGTTCGCCCTGAACGATTACAAAAGTTTTGAGAGAGTGGAAAGCAAGCTGGACCGAAAAGGTCGGCGTTCTGTCCTACTTCAGTTACGTACGTTCGGCCTCAATTTCGTTTGGTTTCCAGGCGTCAGAGTGCAGTTATTTTGTGTCAAATACACTTTGCTGACGACAGTTTCAAGTTAGGTTTCACTAATTCAACAGAAAATTAAATCAAATATTTAATATCCGTCTTCAAAGTTACCAAATTCAATTTTCTGTCCACGCCGCGAACGTACGTAACTGCTAGTTGAGACACTCCAGTGTCGTTCGATTTAACACAGAAACGCTGACACTACCCTGAAGTTAGACATCTGCCTTCGGTTTCACGCCACAAGCATAGCTGTCTTTTCAGAACATTTAGTTATCTAGCTTCAGCTTCCTTTTCTAATTCTGTCCAGTATGTTACGTGCGTTCAGTGGGTACGCTCCGCTAGGTGGGACGCACGAACGGTGGACAGAATCGCCAATCGGTCTTCGTTACGTGTGTTCTGAACGCGCGTAACTCAGACAGATTGTTCCCATGTCTTGCTTACCTCCTTGTTTCGCGCCGTTCTGTCCGAGGTTGCGTATCGTTCGCATGAAATTTCCCGTGTTATGTCTGATTGCGTATGTGCAACCCATCGACTGCTCAGATCTGAATATGACGGAGGTGATTACGACTCTCGCTGACAAAAGGTAAATGTTGCATTCTAGAGTAGAATCTTCCGTAGTTTTAGGATTAATTGCCCTGCTGGCATTATTAGAAATTCTTTTGAGATTCTCTGTATGCTAGCTTTCACTACTCGTTTTCGAGTTTACGCGGACGATAACTGAGCCTAGTCCCACATGTGTTATTTTTTGTCAGTAAATTCTTCGTTGCTACCAGCTTCAAATAATCTTTCTTTTCATCTTTTCGTAATATTTTCCTCAAAATAAAACCAAACTGACAGTGACAGAATAGCAATGAACGAAAGCTAAGCCAAGAGTGGTACTTTAGATGGCCGACTGTCCATCGTGTGCTAACGCACTGTACGAGTGTTATACAGAATTTAGAAAGCCAGGCTAGCGCTACGCTAGTGACACGAGTCCCAAGTGTAACCACACGATAACGTTAGTGTATGTAGACACCCATGATCAAACAAGTTACAAAAGAAAATTTACTAGGTTTACATCGGGATTTGACTTGATTTATTTCTGCCTAAGCAACCAAAGTGCAAACTCGACTTCCAACGTTGTTGATGTTGTCCTTCACTTCAGCCACATGAGCTCAGTCTACTCATTGCACTACTTGCAGTTCTCTCATGATTTCCATGATGTGATTTATTTATTTAGATTCTATTTCTATGTTTTGATGTAGACTAGACAACTACCAACTTATGTGAGAAGCTGTGCTGGCCTGTTCTGCACCTTTTAGTGCAATTGTGAGTGACCAGAGCGTCCCTTCGATCATCATGTCGGTGCCCAGCCTGTCTGCTTTCCAGTGTTACGGTGAGGTGTGTATACATATTTTTATGATTTTGCGGGAGGGCTCATTGGAGCTAAGCGACCCTGACTCAATGTACAATCTGTTCATAACACCCTGTCTTGTGTGGCCTGGACAGTTGTCTGTGCAGAGCCTCATTCCAGCTGTTGCACCATCCACCATGTTTGCTCTTTGCTGGCCTGTGTTGTGTCCTAAAAACGATCCCTGTGATGAAATCAGCCCCAAATCTTTCTGCTCTAATAAATATATGACATGACCGAAGTTCCGCAACTTCACTTCGCAGAAATTCTGCGATGTAATGTTTATGTACAGAGCTATTTTGTATTCATTTAATGAAGATTGTAAATGTGTATTGCATACATGATTTAATGACCACTAAGCAAATTGTGTAGGAGAAATGAAATCTCTTTCTACAGTGGAAAACAGACATTACAAGTAACAGTAATACCTTTCAAAGAAGCCATGGCCTCCATATTTTTAATGCCATGCTATTATGTATTGTAAATATTTTATTTGTAGATGTCGTAGAACTGGTACATAACTAGTCTTCATTTTGTTCTCTTCATGATATTTTGGTCCATTGTCATGTAGCCACATCTGTGCTTATTTGGGGTTTTCTTCTGATACGATTATCATTTTATTTATAGAAGCTGCATGGCCCTGTTCTACAGCCTGTGGTGGAGATTTTCTGAGTGCCCAGAGCATCCCTTCATCATGCCTAGCCTGTCTGCTTTGCAGTGATATGGTGTGAATGCATATTTTCGTTTTATTATGTAATCTTTTTTTTTCTTTTGGCCAAAAAGGCTGCTACATTGGCACTCTTAAATATGTTAAGGTTGCATATTTTTTTTTTTTTTTTCAGACCATGACAAAAAAAAGGTTCCTTTTATTTACAGGACTATTTCTTATTCATTTTTAAAGCACATCAATTTATAGTACATACATGAATTAATGATTGCAGAGCAATCTGTGTAGGATGTTTGTTGGAGATATTGAATTGCTTTCTACAGTGTAAAACAAACATTAATTGTTACCCTTCAAAGATAGAAGCCATGGCCTCCATTTTTATTATTTTTTTTTTTTTTACACTATGGCATATTCTTTTTTATTATGAAAATTTTATCATAGATACCTTTTTGAATTTTTTTGATATTTTCATGATGTTGCAATCAATTTTCTGTATCGCAAGTGTGCAAAAAAAAAACTTCTGTGCATGCTGAAGAGCTCTGTCACAGATACACTATGGGATTCTTTTGTGCCCTTGTTCACTTCTGATTGTCTCACGCTAAGTAGAGGTCGCAGTTCCCATATGATTCAAGGGAGTTAATCGTCTGCTTTTCCATTGCCATCCCTTTTTTTCTTGGTTAAAATTCAGCTGAAAAGAGTTGAAAGTTTCTAAGTTTTACTGATTTGCGGTCACTAGAGTCATGGTTCACTACTGCAAGGCTTCAATGTGCTGGTCACATGATGGAAAGCGAAGAAATCTTCAACAAAAAATATCTCTGGATAAAGATAAAGCATGATCTGAGTGCATGTGCAGCCAAAACCAGGTCAAGTTTGTCCTGTAAGCTATCTCATAATGCATCTAAAACACTGCTCTCCACACGGCACCTAAGGTATTGGCGATACCAAGAATTACACCTATGCAGATCCTTTTTTTGAAACTTTGGCCAGGAAAGGTTGCTAGGTGGGTTGATAGATTGGAGGTCAATTTTTATTTTTCTATGACAAACATACATTGCTAATATGTACAGAAGTATTCTGTATTTATTTCCCAAAGTCTATAAATATTGCATACATGACTAAATAATCAAACAGAAAAGAAATTCAAGAGGGCAAACATTGTGCAAAGGTGTTGATGCTCAATTGCTGTCTGCAGCAAAAAATAAATATTACACATTACCTTTCGAAGATAGCGCTAACCTGCAGCCCCCTCCAAATTTCTATAATCCTATATTCAAAACTTACTGGAAATATTTTATTATTAGATATCTTTGAATGAAGATTGTAAGATAAAACACAGCTCTTAAAAATGGGATGGCTACACATACTTTTGTTGTCTACAGTAACAGTTTTTTTTCCCTAAAATTCCATTTTTTTTTAAGAGTCTACTGTATTTGTAGTTCATGTATTTTATTGCTTGGTTTACGGAATATCTATGCAGCAAAATGTTCAACTATATTTCAATTGCAGGTGACATGTACATGCCTTTTGAACAATCTTTTATCTGCACTCAGTATATAGGAATATTCCAAACTTTCAAAAATTTTGATAAAATTAACTCAGTATAAGTATTTGTTGATTATGTATATAATTTTTTTTTTTTTTTTTTCGACAGGTAAAAGACATCCTGGATGATGACTTAATGGGGAAAAAAGAGGCATGGAGTTTTCATGTGGTCAATCAAAGACGACATCTCCGGAGAATCTACAAACAACATCCTGTGCAGAATGCCTTATCCCATTCTCTTGGAGGAGCAAAGCACCACAAGACAGCAGTTGTTTTTTTTTTTTTTTTTCCCTTCAAGTTGTAAAGTATATCAGATGGTATGACTTTAGCTTTTAACTTTTTGCAAGATACAATGTACTAAGAAACCACTTATGAAATTTTTATGAGCATACAATTCTACAAGGAATTCAAAGTTTAGCTTATGAAACATGGTCTTCAAATGGCTGAGGTATGAAGCCACAAAGTAAACCAATATTATTGAAATGGAAGATCTGGGTTTCAACTTTTATTAGGATCACTTTGTTTAACTTTCTTTTTGGATATCTCAGCCTTTTCAAAACCGATTTTCACTTAAGTAAACTTTCAATGCCTTTAAGAGAACCTGTATGCTATTTCAAAAAGTTAAAAGCTGAGTCATCACCTGAACCAATACTTACCATCCCTTTTGTTTTAAAGCAAGATATAAACAGGGATACAACTGAATAAAAAAAGTTGTTACATTAGTTGCTTTGTTTCTTACTGTGGCTGATGAACATTAAGGCGATAAAAGAACGATTAATGTTCGTTTGTATTGTGTTCAGAGCCTGTATGTTGATCAAGTTTTGGAATATGATGACTGAAATTCCAGAATGGGCCCTATACACCATTTGAATACATTGTATGTATGTATCGAATGGGCAGGCACATAAAATGGTGTTTTTTGTGTGTGTGTGGTTTTTTTTTTTTTTTTTTTTTTTTTTTTTGTGTGTGTCTAATTTACAAATCAACTCATAGGGTTGTAAAGTTAAGAGTTCTCTGACAGTACCTGAACATTTCGGAAAGTGTTATTCTTTGAAAACAGTTGATGGCACATTAAATTCTTTTGTGGCTGATTTACATTAAAGGTCCAGTTTACCTTTGGGAGCAGTGATTTAAAATATGTTCAAGATATCACATTCGATGCATATGTGTCAGTCTGTTGTATCACAACATCCTACCATTTAAAATGTTCGCAATAAAGCTGAAAGTATAAGGAGATATCAGTACTATTCTTGATAAACCATATGTTTCTAACTATGGCTGATGGACATTAAGAAGATAGAAGAGTGAACAATGCAAGTTTTAATTCTTGTTTATGGAGCCTGTATGTTGATGTAGTTTCAGATGTGATAACTGAAATTCAAGTTTAGGCCCTATACACCATATAAAAATGTACACTGTCTTGAATTGGCAGGCAAAGAAAAGGGTGCTTTCAAATTCATGGCATTTTTCCGTCAAGATGTTTTCACTGCTGTCAGGCAGAAGCTCGGTGGTCTAGTGGAGATGACGCCTGTCCGGAGATCAGGGGGTCGTAGGTTCAAATCCTGCTCGAGTATGTACGTCCATGATTTATTAACATTTTTTTTTTCTGCTGTCGGGCAGAAGCTCGATGGTCTAGTGGAGATGACGCCTGTCCGGAGATCAGGGGGTCGTAGGTTCAAATCCTTCTCGAGTATGTACGCTCATGATTTTTTATATCATGGCTACTATAGAAACACTGATCAATTCAGTGCTTATTTACGTTGATGTAGGGAAAATTGTCAATCAGTTGCAAAGGATGCTTTGTTCTCTAATTTACAAATCAACTCATAGGTTGTAAAGTTAAGAGTTGTTGTACAGTACCTGAACAATTCTGAAAGTGTCATTCTTTGTGTACTGATTCCCTATAAGGATTATTTCCCTAATGAATGTTACAACTATTCATTTTCGAATGAATGTAAATTGAAATGAACAGATTTTACTGTTGCACAATCAAATAACAGTTTCTTTTCACATTGAAAACAGTTACTGGTACATTAACTGCTTTATGTTTCTAACTGTGGCTGATGGACATTAAATGCAATAGAAAAATGAACAATGCAAGTTTTAATTCTTGTTTCCAGAGCCTGTGTGTTGATTGAGTTTGGGATGTGATGACTGAAATTCTAGTTTAGTCCCTATAAACTGTATCAATACACATGTATTTTTGTATCAGTAAAAAAAAAAAAAAAAGTTTTAAATTTGGACAGGCAAATACAATCCACTTGATTTACAAAACGTGTATGTAGGAATATCAAGGTGTAATGGACACGAAATGATAACTGCTGACCCAGTGACAACAGCAAAATGCTCCTTTGCATACAGTATTTTGATATTTCAGCCTTTGTATATACTGCACATTGTGGTTTAAAATGAACTACACAATATACTGGAGAACGGGAGTGTATTGTTAACCTTGGATATTAAAAAACTCTGTAAAGTTCAAGTTTCTGTCCTACACTTGTGTTACATGCGTTCACCACTAATGCAGTGATACATGTCATATCATGTACTTTGGAATTTCAAGAAACTCTATTGCAAAGAAGCTTTGGCTTTTCCTCACACACACATGCACCCACACAGATATGAATATGACAACAGTTCGCCCGATTATGGAGGAACTTAGTACAAACACGATCTCGCCTTTCGGATATGATGCACAAATTTTCTGGCATTAATCATGAATGCACACTTCAAAATGACACAAATAATGAATATTTTCACAAATATGGACAACCTAAATTGTTCTTATCATAATGTATCAGTACAATAAATGGTGTCAGATGATTTCAAATCAATATTTGTATTCTTTGTATGAGGAATCCATCATTCCAATATTTCTGTCCTACTCTATGTGTTACACGCGTTCGCCCCATACCTATTACACATGTCTTACTTACATACCCACTCAAGCTCTATTTGAATACAAAGTTATCTTTTCCTACTTAAAAATATTTAATATAGGTATTAGGCAACCAAACTCTGAAATATGGATACTCTGAAGACAATTTTAATTTTTCATGTTTTTCCAACCTAAAACTACCCATTTACTGTGGAAATGCCCATATATATAATGTGAGAGATAGTTCCCTGGGTCCCGAACGTGCGCGGTGCCGCATTGTTGGTTGTATATAATTGAAAGACATTGGACTGAGGCGGGACGTTGCTCTCGATCTTAGTCTCCCTTTTATTTGTCAAGCTTTCGGCCCTTCATTGGACCTTCGTCAGGACCTACCAACAGAACGATTATAACCTGACACATCAGGTTATTCATATAATAATCGTTCTGTTGGTAGGTCCTGACGAAGGTCCAATGAAGGGCCGAAAGCTTGACAAATAAAAGGGAGACTAATATCGAGAGCAACGTCCCGCCTCAGTCCAATTTCTTTCAATTATATATATATATATATATATATATATATATGGGCCGTGACGCGAGAAAAGGGCCCTTAGCGCCGCTGCGCGCAAACGCCAGAAAACGGCGCGGAAGTTTAACAAAGCCATACGCGCAAAAAAAGATCAACTAGCTAAACTACGCGCACATGCATAAACGCATCAAAAAGTGACAGGATTTGGACAAAACATGCTGTTTTGAATGTCGTAATTGGGGCATTTAGGAATGGAATTTCAGAAAGAGGTTTGCATATCCAAATACGTCAGAGTTCCTTCTACAATATGGAAGTGAAAACCCATTTTCGGTATTCAATGCCCTAAGGGCCCTTTTCTCGCGTCACGGCCCATATATATATATATATATATATAATTGTTTAGAACTTTCAGGTCTGGCTTTGATTTCAGGTTTTCTAGTAATATCATTTAAACAACACACAAAAAGCTCTATGAGTAATGTATTACATTAACTTCATCATTAATTTGAAGCTGCATAAACTCCCTGCTGAAAAGAACACGTGTTGACACTGTGTTCACACTGAGTTTCCCGCTGTGATTCACGCTTTGATACACTGGGTTCTTTCTAGCAGGGCTTACATGAGGTCAAAGTTAAAAATGTGAATGTCTTAATTATGGTCGGTGTCCAATGACCCTTTAACCTGTGATTTTGAGGGATTTTGTCAAAATCTAATTAGCATAATTAGCACTTTTATGAACAACAGGGGCCAAGAACCAAGCGAATGTAATGCATATTTTTCTGTTTTTGTTCCTTTCTCAAAAAAAAAAAACTAAAATAAAAGAAAATCTTGATTTTCTAGTTGTAATAAATGAATTAAGTAAATTTATGCATGGAATTTGTAGTTTCACCTGTATCTCCATTAAAAAGACTGAAGGATTACTGATTTTTGTGTCTGAATTCTTTAAGACACATCGAACAATTTTCTTGTAAAAAAAAAGCATAATCAAAATCAATTTCTTTTGTCTTTAATTATTTGTTAAATTCTCATGTATTTTATTGTTTTTCGACCTTTTGTTTTCTTTTTTTTTTTACCAAATCTTGTTGCAGGCACTTTCTCTAGCTTATCTACTATAGAACTGATTTATAATTGCAATGATTAAAAGTGGAGATAATCTAATTTATATCAATTTAACAAAAAACACGCACTTTGCATTGATTTGCACACGATATTGTGAATTTGAGTTGTTTTCAAGTCGACATGCATATGCAAAACGTCATAATGGTGTACCCGAACGTCGCAAAATTAGTCTCAAAATATGCGGGAGACTTTAATGAAAAAAAAAGTCATGATATGACGCGGCACCATCTCTGCGCGTTGTGGAATCATGGCGCGAAATGTCGAGGGAGGGGGTCAATTTCAACCCTACTACATTCAGGATGACGGAATGAATGTGACAAATGTCGGTAATAAAACTGGAAAAGAAAATCGTACGCTTACCCTCTTAAGCCTTTCCGTTGGGTTCCATGTCGCAACCGTTGTTATCTGAAAGTTGCTTCCTGCCCATTTCAGTACCGGTACCTAAACGTACACATTGGACAAAATGTGCAGATGACCTTCAGTTTCTGTAAGACACTGAACTTATTTTTTTCCGACAAAAACTGCTGGTTTTTTTAGAGAGTTTGTGAAATCAAAAGGTGAAATAATAAAGCAAAACATTTGTGGAAATGAATTTGCATTCAAGTTTTAATATCCCTCACATCATTGAACACTGGAATTATCAATAGTCGGTCGAGACATATCCATTCTCCGTAATTTCCACACATATGAATTTTGGGCCACACAGTTTTACTAGGGAGGTTGTATGTATAGGCCTCAACATATTTCTGTTACTTCTGTGACACACCTTTGTACCATAATTCTATTATCATTTTCTCTTTATTTTAGCGTTGTAAACATGTGACATCACAAGCTGTAGTAGTCTTCTCATCCATCAGTGACTGAGCAGAAACTTAAAAAATTCATACATTTTAAACGGGTTGTCCGGTTGCCCTAAAACTCTCACTGATGCCTTTTAATGATATTGCTGCATTCAATCAATCCACATGATTATAAAGGTGGACTTGTCCGTTAGAGGGTTAGTCTAGTCTTGGTGCAGATGAGAATTGGGCACTTAACTTTTTGTGAGATACCAAGAAACCACTTTTGAAATAGTACAACTTTTCTTTACGATCCCTTGAATGTATTTATGCAAACTGAGCGTCTAAACATCTCAACACATGACATCATTCACATTCATGTTAGCGCCATCTTTAGACATATAAATTTCAGTCCATAATTATGGAACAGAGCATCAAACACTCCAAAAACATCCGGTTCAGAAATGACAAGGAGTGGGGTCAGATATGACCCTATTCAGAGTCATGAACTGGGTCAGGGTGACCCCATTCTGGGTCTTCAAGACCAAATTCACACCCGGAAAGTCAGTTCTGACCCGGATGTTTTTAGAGTGAACGATTTGGTAAGGATTTGAATGCCAAAAAAAATGGCAAAATTCATTGTCACGGGTGTCGTGTACAGTAAGGCGGTAGGGGGGAGAGAAGAAAGAATCGAGACAAATTTCTTGGAAATGTTTTTTTTTGCATTCTGGATCGTGAGTTCCTCATTTTACCACCAGGATGTCTTGAAGGCCTTGTCATATACGCACATGAGCGCGATGTTCGCAAAATCTTTGTAAAACCCCGAACACTACATCTCGACACAATGTGGAGATTGTCTCAGATTTGCTACCCGAAATCAGTCAAGTTCTTCCGATCATTTACAGCACATCCGTGAACTATCTGCATGTTTTGACATTCTCTCGAGCGTTTGGTGCATGTGTGTATGAGGTGGGGGGGGGGGGGGGGGGGGGACAACTACACCACGTCGTGACGTGTAACCTTCACAGAGCGCCTCGCCGAGATACTAGTATCTGACTGCATAATGACTTCATTACATTTCTTACATTCCACTGATAAACATCAGGTTTTCTTCAAATCAAGATTGTAGAATAGATTGTAGAATAATCGTCTCATCAAACAATGGTTGTAAAAACATTTAAAAACATGTGTATAGATTATGATAATTATGTTTGACTGATGTCACAGAATACACTTAGAATGTCTCTAGAATATATACACCGCAATCATTAACGGGGAGCCTACAAAAAAGCAGAAGCTTATGCGAGGGGAAGTCTTCAAAAAAGAAGTCTGGGCAAACTCTCTCTCTCTCTCTCTCTCTCTCTCTCTCTTTCACACACACACACACACACACAATAAGAAGAAGAAGCATAAACACCAACAAACAACTGAGAGAAATGAAAAAAGAGGGAAATAAAAGAGAACATTACTGATTTTAACTCTAATGGCTAACAATTTGTCCGTGACTGTTTGAAAATTTGTATTTTTTTTTTTTTTTTTTTGCATGCATGCATGCATGCAAGTCGCGTGTTCTTCATGTCCATGGATGGTCGTAGTTCGGTAACCAGGGGCGTCACCAGCTTTTTTTCCAGGGGGTGCGTTTTGACAGTAAATGTGAAATGTGAGATTTTTTCTAGTTTGATTTATTGGCTCCTGTGTCATCATGTTCATTTACACATACTCTGTACATATTATACATGTGATTGTATACATACACGAATCTTTCGCTATGAAGGATTATACGGGGGTGATAATTATTATGTGGCGGTGCGAGATCCTCGGCGATGATCCATTCCGCTCCTTCAGTGCAAAGGGTGTGGGAGGGTGATACCCCCCTACCACCGTTACGTAGGAACTTTTTGTAAAAACAAGAGTGTACAAGTCACGTTTATAGAGCATAGTGAAAATAAAAATACTATGGAGGACTATTACGGAGGTATATTATGTGACGGTGTGAGATCCTCGGCGAGGGAGCGAAGCAACCGAGCGGGAGAGGGTGGAGGAGGGGGATTCCCTTCCCACGGAGGGACTTTTTGTAATAAGAAAAAAAAAGGGGAATTGCATAACAATTGAATGCGAGCGAGCGGAGCGAGCGAGCTTGAAAGTTTTTATATTTTACAATCCCAAACTGCGGTTTGTAGCTAGAATTATTTTTTTCGCTTTGGAAATGAAGGGGGGCGCACCGGGTGCAACTGCTGGCAATTACTGGCAGCAACATGAGGATAATGACACAACGATTAAATGCTAGCGAGCGGAGGGAGCGAGCTTTAAAAGTTGACATTTTACAGTCCCAAAACTGCCGTTTTTAGCTCTATCTTTTCGCTTTGGAGATTAAAGGGGGGGGGGGGGGTGGCGCACCGGGCGCAACAGCTGGCAATTACAGGCAGCAACGTCAGGAGAATGGCACAACGATTAAATGCGAGCAAGCGAAGCGAGCGAGCTCGAAAATTTTGGCATTTCACAGTTTAAAAAATGACGTTTTTAGCTACATCTTTTCGCTTTGAAAAGTAAGGGGGGGGGGAATGCACCGGGCGCACCTGCTGGCAATTATATACTGGCAGTATAACATCAGGAAAATGGCAAAGCGACTAAATGCGAGCGAGCTTGAAAATGTTGACATTTGACAGTCGAAAAATTACCGTTTGTGCTCTATATTTTTTCGCTTTGGAAATTAAGCAGGGCGCACCGGGCGCAACTGCTGACAATTACTAGTAGTACTTGAAAAACATCAGGAGAATGGGATAACGATTAAATGCGAGCGAGTGGAACGAGTGAGCATGAAAATTTTGACGCACTGCCGTTTGTAGCTATATTTTTTCGTTTTCGAAATTAAGGGGGGTGGGGGAGCGCACCGGGTACAACTGCTGACAATTACCGGCAGAAACATCAGGAGAATGGCATTACGATTATATCGTCTGTATCACTTCAGTCACTCATACCCCTTTCAGGTAATCGCGGTTCAATTATCCGCATCCAAATAATGCGGATGAAGTAGTCAAAATCGCGTTCATAATATTTATCCCATGAAGTGCGCACTACTTTTACGAGCACCCGTTCAGGTGCGAAGGACGGAGTTATTTGTCATGGTTACGGCGCACGCCTCTATAATGACACATGCACGTGCGTGTACAACTGCAAAACTGCGTACTGTAAAAGTGGATATTTTCGCGCGACTAATTTTTCGCGCTTGGCCGGGTCAGAAGAGTTTCGCGTGTTTTTAATTCCGCGGAATCTAGACATCACGCACAGGAACATATGGCAAGCAAAAATATTCGCGGGATTTTATTTTCGCGCTAGTTTCTGGTTGCGCGAAATGCGCGAAAATTTCAACACCGCGAAAATTTCCACTTTTTAACTCACGTGTATGCACACCTCTCGCGCGCTCAAGCTCAGCAATCAGCGGTTGTGCGGGAAATCGAGTGACCTTTGACCGAACTGTGGAATGTTAGTGCGGATAAGTCGTAAATCGCGTTCATGTATTCTCGATCTACTCCTCATGCTGCAATTATGCGCATAATAGCAGCATAAAAATAATGCGCACTTTTCTACTCCTCTCCCGTTCATGTAATCGAAATTTTACGACTTGTGCTCCTATTATCCGCATCCACGATTACCTGAAAGGGGTATCAATTTTCCTTACAACGTTTTTGTTACCCCAAGGTTCCACAATTATGTTTTCTCAATTTACTTTGTTTTGATTATGCAACCTTATTCTATGTTACCGAAGAAAGTGAAATGTTTATGTTCTTTTCAGGAAAATGAAATAAAGTTTGAATTGAATTGAATTGAATTGAATTGAATTGATTAAAGGGATGGTACAGTATTGGTGGAGATGAGAATTGTGCTCTTAACTTTTTGCGAGAGACCAAGAAAACACTTATGATATAGTACAGAGCATATCATTTTAAGAGGACTTCAAAGTTTACTTGATGAAAATCGGGTTTGGAGTGACTGAAACATCCAAAAACAATGTAAAACAAAGCAATCGTAATAAAGTGCGGGTCCCACACTTTATTAGAATCACTCTTTTTGGATATCTCAGCCATTTCAAATCCAATTTTCATCAAACAAACATTGAATTCCTCATAGAATTACATGCTCTTTCATATTTCAGAAGAGATTTCTCATTATCTCACCAAAAAATGTTAGAAACCTGAAATTAGGTCTCAACCAAAACTATACCATCCCTTTAAGATGCGAGCGAGCGGAGCGAGCGAGCTTGAAAATTTTGACATTTTACAGTCTAAAAATTGCCGTTTGTAACTATTCCTTTTTGCTTTGAATATTTAGGAGGGAGGGGGGGCCGCACCGGGTGCAACTGCTGGCAATTTAATACTGGCAGCAACATCAGGAGAATGGCATAGCGATTAAATACGAGCTAGCGGAGCGAGTGAGCGTAAAAATTTTGATATTTTACAGTCCAAAAACTGTCGTTTGTAGCTACAGTGTATGTGGTTTTTTTTTCGCTTTGGAAATTAAGGGGTGGGGGGGGGGGGCGGTGCGCCACTGGTAGTCAAGGATGTCGGTTTATGTTCATGATTGGGGAGGTACGACCAGCGAGAGGGCGTCGAAGTGACCAAGCATGATGGGAAGGATGTCCAAAATCTACACTTTAGAGCATTCCCTAAATTATTGTTTGTGTTTGTGTGTGTGTGTGTTTTATACAAAAGTTGGGAAATAGCCCAGGTCAAGCATGTCAAGTCTTATTATTGGCAATGTAGACTATAGTATGTAAAGCAACACTCAGTGATCTAGCTTTGATATAACGAAGTGTAAGGTACAGAGGTGTACATTCTACATTGCAGCGACTCTTTGCCGTTCGGATGTTCTGAGTGCACTGCTCCATCCTGCTTATCATTCAGAATGCCAACCAGGATTCACGCTGAATCACAATATTTTGTAGGCTCCGGGCTTTTTGAACAATGTTTCACACTATTAACATGATTGATGCCTCTTTAATTATGGTTAAAATAAATCTTAGAGAGAAAAAAAAAATAATTTCTTGCTCACCCTTTCATGTCTATTTTAAAAGCAGTTTACTAACCCTTGAATTACCATTTTGATATTTTTTTTACTAGCGGATGGGGGGGGGGGGGTGTCCCCCCCCCCCCAGTTACGCCACTGATTGGAGACCTATAGCGGGGGAGGTGTGGGCGGGGTATCTCCCTCCCATGCGACGGAGCTTTTGCATTTTCTGAATTGATAATCCGTTGCACAATGAATGAAATATATCTTACGTATACAGTATACGGTCGATAGATAGTAAACACTGTATGTATAACGGGGGAGGTGTGGGCGGGGTATCTCCCTCCCATACGATGGAGCTTTTGCATTTTCTGAATTGATAATCCGTTGCACAATGAATGAAATATACCTTTACGTATACAGTATACGGTAGATAGATAGTAAACACTGTATGTATAGCATCAGTGCTGCCAGAGCCGGGGTGCGATTGTTTTTGTTTTTTTGTGTGTTTTTTTTTTGTTTGTTTGTTTGTTTGTTTGTTTGTTTTTTCTCCTCCTGGTGCAAAATCAAGAAAAAATAAGAAGAAAAATAAAAAAAGAACAATTACTTAGCGTCCGGCGTTGAGGTCGCTCGCAGACAGAGGCGTTTTTTTTTTTTTTTAAGATTCTGAAGGGGGGTGCGTTCGCACCCAGCGTACCCCCGTGGTGACGCCCATGGTAACGGTACCACAATTCGACATTTGCACGTACGTTGTGGGAACTACAGCTCTATTCATACTTTCATATTAAAAAAAGAACATTCTCAGACTGTTGGACTTTATATTCTCAACCCCTCCCCCATTAGTCACGTCCTTCACAAATCATTTTCCCGCTCAGTAAAATACCCTTTGATAAGTTTGGAGTTATAAATGACCATTTATGGTGATCGACATACCCTTCGTCTGAAGGAACTTGTCAGTTTGGTTGGAATTCTGATTTCCAGTGTCATCTGTACTGTCGCTTTGAAAGACGCATGGGCAGGCACCTGCGGGGAAAGACACAGTAACATAAACATGCTTGTGTGGGAATCATGTGTAGTTTAACAGCCATGACCAAAGATAATAGATATATCACATGACTAACTCTTGTTCTACACTGTAGGCCTACTTTTACAACACATAACGTAAAGAGATAGCAGTAAAAAATGGAAACAGGGAGGGCATAAGATCCCTAAAGTAAAACAGATTAACCTTAATGTGTAATAACGAGCACTCCCAGCAAAACCAGTAACCTCTGACCCAGAACATTCCCTTATTCATATTATAATCTTGTAATACATGACGTACACACTAATTTGTATGAAAATGCCTTCCGGCATTCCATAGTAAGATAAGGGAAATAAGTTAAAATAGTGAACATCATTTTTAGCATTTGACCATGACCTTTGACCTTGAGCATGTGCACCCATTTGTCGATAAGCACAACTTGTCCACTATACAGACTGCTATATGCCAAGTTTTGTTTGAATGCCTTAAGCAGTTCTGAAGTTACGTCGGACAGTAAACCAGAAAAAATGCCTCCGATAACACCTTGTGGCGCAGGCATAAAATAGTTTACATGACGTGCAACAGAGCTGTATTAGTATCTCCGTTCCTTCCTTTCTATCTTGAGAAGACAGCAATCAACAACAATCGTGGCAGTGATTGCACACTTTGACATAGGCCTACATGTCTTGTTTATGTTCTATCCTTTTAGAACTGCAATTCAGTTTGACAAGAGAAAACTGTATCCTTATGGGAACCCGAACGAGCCAGTCTTATGTTTTCACGGGGTATCTTCGAATCGTAGTCCTTGTGATAGCTTGCTGTGGTACCAAGGCTTTACTGTTGAAGCGTTAAAAACGTTACTTTTGAACTGCAATCTTTGCCAAGAATTATAGCCAAAGTTTCAGCGACAAATTCAACTCCACTCACTAGGCTGTACAGATGACACGTGTAGTATCTGATAAATAGATTCCTTCGAATAAAATTCCTATGATTTTCATCGGTCTTGCCAAAGCTATCCAGCACAAACCTATAGGATCAAGGCCCTTTCTGAATTACTGATCTAGTAAACCACCAGCCTACAAGCTATTAAAACTATTTTCACAGTTGACACTTTTATCCAGTGAAAACACAAGGAATGTCAAGACCGGGGGCAGGACGACATGCAGTGGGCCTCAGTGGATGTCGAATTTATCCTGAAAATACGCTCGGCAATGGAAAAAAAAAAAGAGAATTCTTTTATAAATAAGAGCATCTTTGCATTGACTTTTCATACAACTCTTCTTTCTTTCTTTTTTATAAAGCCAAAGGCGATATCTCCCTTGAAAACTTTTGTTTTCTCAGAGGCAATCTAGCCATTTTTACACTTGTGTTTCTTAACCCCGTACTTTCTCTGACCCAGGACTATCGTTAGTCCCGTACCAATTTTTTCAGCTTTTTACACTCGCCAATAAGTCCCGTAATAAGCTCTTGTCCGGGGCTAACGAGAAAATTGACCTTTTTACACTCGTATTTCTTAGTCCCGTACTTTCCAAACCACATGAATATTAATGATTACGCTGTGCACTGTACACGTACACGCACGCACTGGCAGCACTTGATTCTGATTGGTCAGTGGGGGTCGGACTTCGTCTCCAACGCTTAGCCCCGGATTATTTTTTTTTTTTTGTTCTGTTTACACTCGCTTGCTTGCACAAATTTGCAAGTGTAAAAAGCCCTTCTGACTCCAAAACAATTCCAAGAAACCTCCGTTATCAATGAAAGGAAAGATTGCTCTTCATGGATATGACAAGGTCAGCGCGTATGATTGTTTCATTGTTAAAGGGACTGTACAGTACTGGTTGAGGTGGGGATTCATGTTGTGATCATTCTTAAGTGAGATAATGAGAAACGTCTTATGAAATGAAAGAGCATGTAATTTTAAGAAGGATTCAACGTTTATTTGATGAAAATTGGTTTTCAAATGGCTGAGATGAAAGGGATAACAATAAAAGGCGACATTCCACAACTTTATTAGGATCTCTTTGCTTCACGTAATTGTTTTTGGATATCTCAGCCATTTCAAAATCGATTTTCATCAAATAAACTTTTGAGACCCCTTAGAATTGCATGCTCTGTGACATCTCATAGAGTGATTTCTGAATATCTCGCAAAACGTTAAAAGCTAAATCCTCACCTCGACCAGAACTGTACACACCCTTTAAATTTAAGAAAACCAAAAATCAGAAATGAAAAGCAAAAATGTCGCCTTACTTGTTTCCCCAGTTGATTCTTTTCATGTTTTCTACGTAAATTGGTATTTCTGCCTTTATTTGTCAAACCCCACGCAGCTATATTACGCACATAAAATGAATAGTGAGTGTGTGTTCCAACATGCGGGCAGGTTTGGGTTTGTGTGTGTTTTGCTTTTCATTTCAAGTTTGCGAGAAAGTCTCTAGAAAGATTAGCTGAATAATGTATTGTATTATAATATAAATATGCTATTATGTGCACCGTACCGTCTAAGTCTGCATTATATGCATGATGTACTCCTTTGTATGTACGTTTGTATACTGAAATATTCTTGAATCTATTTCTTTGGCACTCTTGAGGAAGCATTTTACTGGTAGCTTATTAACTTTACAGTACTTAAATGTATAGCTACTCTGCACAGACACTTTAATTTCTGTTCCTTTCCTCTGCATCGCATTTCATACATCTTCGGAGCGTATCTATTCGGTTAATATCAACGGTTACTCCATTACTGGTAAAATCTAATCAGAATTGTTTTGTTTACAACTGCATTATCGTGTATCACCCATTACTAGTAGTATTCTAATTACCTAGTAGTATTCTAATTACCGTGTAGTATTCAGTAATAGATTACACATGAAAGGAGAAATAAAAAAAGTGATATGATTTGCATTGGAAAGTGACTTTATTTTTCTCTGCCCCTTTCCCCATTTCACTTCCCTGGTACTGACCACTTTCGTACATTCAATTTGTATAATTTTAGGTCTAGGTCGTGCGTATCACATAATACTTTGCTGTACTGCAGGGTGTGGTACTTTGGTGTTTCATTGAAGAGTCAATAAATTTATTTCTGAACAAGGCCTCCAGTCAATTATGGAAAATGCCATTTCTCTATGTGTTTTTAAATGCACGTACATAAGTAGGTATAATAATGCGAAGGCAGATGGGATTCAATGCCAACAAAATATGTCGGGTTTGTATCAAGTTTTGGGATAGTTCATCTCATGCCCCCCTACTTTTTTTTTTCAAAGTGAGAGGACTGACTTTATGAGGATGTGGGGGAGGGATGGTCTACTGCCATTTCTCTACGAAGTGTCACTGTAGCTTTTTTTTTTTTTGTCTGCCACTTCTCAACCAAAATCATCGGCTGTCACGCAAAAAAAAAAAAAAACAACAACAAACAAAAAACCTCTTGCTGGACACAAATGTGGGACAAGAGGTAAACTTATTCAAATTCATGAAATTCTTCCGTGAAGGTCGAGATGTTTTCATTTCAACTGATTGACAAAAATTGCCCTACCACCTGCCTACATCGACGTAAATGGGCACTGAATTGATCAGTGTTTAAGTAGTAGCCATATTCTATTTTTTTTTTTAATGGCAACTACTAAAACACTGATCAATTCAGTGCTCATTTACGTCGATGTAGGACAATTTGTCAATCCGTTGCCAGAGGTAAACTTACCTGCCACAACTGTATGCGTAAAATATTAGTATAGTCGATTGTACATTTGGAATGAAAAAAAAAATCACAAAACAATATACGAATCTATCCTTCTTTATTATATGAAATGAGGAAATGAATACAAAGTATGTCATGCTATTTGTTGCTGCAAGATCAGGCATTATACATTTTACTCTTACTGATGCCATTGGTACACAGTTACAATCTAACAAACTTTACAATTTATTCACATTGGTCTTTGTGTTGTCCTATAGCAAACAAATATATGGTATTGTCTCAGAGTAATCAGAAAAATTACACTACTACTGCTACTACTACTACTACTACTAATAATAATAATGATTGCAATGTACCTTGTGAAGTGTTAAGAGCAGTGCGTCGACGATTGGTAAAGAAACAGCGAAACAGCAATGTTAAAATCAAAATAACCGCTGTAGTGACCGTGACCGTGACTGTGAATAGGGTGACTGAAACTGGATGCAATCTCTCTGTATCAAAAAGAAAAGAAAAGAAAGAACAAAATATAGTGCATTTAAAAGAAATGTCACTATAATGAATAGACCTCCAAACCTTTCTAACTGAACTAGAAATGTCGCTATGATGGTAACTGGTATGCCTTTGCCATAATGCATGGTTCTCCCATTACATGTAGAGTTCGTCTTGACAATATGAGATGACAGTTTCACACAACAGGCAAACAATTTGAATGACATGTTTGTCACAAAAGTGATGTGTCGAGTTTACTTTTCTTGAGCTGAATTTCATTTGCATGGACTGTTAAATTGTTTAACCCTATAAAGGCCGGGGGAGGGGTGAATCAACCCTCCCCCGACATTTTTCGCGACTACTCCGCTGCGCGATTTTTTTTTCTTTTTTTTTTTTTTTGGCCAGCGCCATTCGCTGACGTCTTACTTTACAGTCTCGCACATTCTTTTGACACCATTTTCGTAAAAAAATGGTGCATACCGTTACAACGCTGAGCGACCTTGTATACATGCCTGTCAGACCAAAAATGGCTCAAAAACTCGATTTTGTGTATAAAGTCTATGCAAATGGAGTTATCTCTTATTCATAAAGATATGATTATTTTCACTTTCATATGATGAAATCAATCCATTTTAGCATAATCATGCTTGAAATAGGTTTTGAATAAATGTTGAGAAAACAATTAATCAAACAAAAGGTCAAAAAACTAAGAAATACAGAAGAAGTTCTAAAAACATTAAAATACACATTAAGACATTGATTTTGACACCCGATTTGTTTTCAAATACATTGTAAGGAATGCTATAAAAGAATGTTATCACCAAAAATTAGGATTCTAAGAGCTTTACTTTCTGATTTAGAGCAAAATATATATGATTTTATGCATATATTAGCATAATGAATTATTATGATATAAATTTCCATTTATTTTTGTATAGTTTGGTAGATTACGCCACAGGTAATGCATATGCTAATTTTCGTGGCGATCGCACGATCGACGGTGGAGATCTCGGATCGCAGCAACGCATGGCATTTTAACTTTATTGTTAACCATTGACCTATGATTCACGGCATAAAGAGTCCCATAAGATCACTATCAGGCAGTAGATGCACATTATGTACTAAGTTTCATGAGGGAACCTCGAGCCATTTCGAAATTAATTCCAAGAATTTGACCTTGACATTTGAACCTTCACCTTGACCATGTGCAAACAAAAGTTAAAACCCACAACTACTCATACATAACTATGCCAAGTTTCATGAAGATATCTTGACCCATTTCCAACTTCACCTTTGACCCCATGGCCTAAAATTTTCCCCGGAGAATCTTTATCTCGTAATGCATGAATACACCAGGTTAAGAAAACACACAAACAAGAAAAATCTTGAGGCATTGCAGAGATATGATTGAAGTAGTGAAATTAAAAAAGAAAAATGAACTGATTTTTTACCTTGAGGGCCATTCTTTAAAAAGTGAAATTGCAAAGAAAATATGAAGTTTGCTTTTTGACATTTTTAGCTGAATATTCATATAGAATACTGGCCAAAGTTATGAACGATATTTCTACTTTTTAATGAAGGTCCCATAATGCTCAGGTACGTGAATTTGCATTGGCATCATTTTAATGAAATACGAGACATTTTTGCCCTATTCTGGACTGATGGAGAGTTTCTGTTTATCAACTTCTTTTTTTGTAATCTACGGTAATAACATGTAAGTCCACACTTATTCAAGTATATTTAGCTAAAAAAATACAGACATACTACCAATTTGTGGATATTTGGTCACACAAAATGACCAACAATGGCCCTTGTCCATGTGCAACCAAAGTTGACAGGCACAACTTCATACACTCGAACATGAGTTTCATTTGGAAACCTCCAACGGTTGTTACATTACACTGTCCACAAAATTGATTAACGGACGAACGGAAGGACAGACAGACAATCCAAAAATATTATGCCTTTCGTGACTATTCGCAGTGGAGACATAAAATTAGGGTTAATATCGCTAAAAGTGGGGAAAAAAGAGCTTCTCCTATTGGACTGCAGGGTAAAATTATGAAGAAAAATGAGAAATTTCTGTGGAAACAAGTTTAATTCAGATTTTTCCTCGAAATGCAGAGTAGCTTGGGACCTGGAGACTTAAAACATAAATTATTCTTAGAAGACAAGAATTTCACTGCGTTAACTTGGAATTAAATTTAGATATCTCTTTTGTTCTGCACCCCCCCCCCCAGATCTCGACCGTCAACCGCGCGATTGTGACGAATTAGCACGCACATTGCCTCTGATGTAATCAAAAAGATATAGAGTTGATTTAAAATAAGTATGTATGTATGTATTATTTATGCTAACATTGTACGTATGCTAGTTTATGCATATAATGGAGTATGATTATCAGACGTTTTGCTATAAATCACTAAATAAATCTCAAAACAAGCAAACGTTGGGTGCAAACATTCTCTATAGTGCCCTCAGCAAATATAGATGAACAAATTGTGCAAGTATTTCGTGTTTTTTTTTAATTTCTTGTGTATTTCCTTGTTTTTTCGACATTTTGTTTTTGTTTCTTCGTTGACATTTGTCCGCGTCATTGTTCTGAACATTAAATTGTTTTGTTGATTAATTTTGATAAACAAAACTCCTAAATAATCATGCTTTAGTGAAATTCCACTGTACTAGCACAGTCTGCATTGAAATTGAACAAAAATTCACGCTTTTGAGCAATTTTTGGTTTGACATGAATGTACATATTTATGCGAAACTTTGGAACCCCGTACCCAGGCGTCACAAATTTTGTGTTAAAAGTTGCGGGAGACTTGAAAGAAAAAAAAAGTCGTGTAACATTGCGGCGATAACCTTTAGCGATGGCAAAATGACCCCCCCCCCCCCGGCCTAGTTAGGGCTGAAGGGGCATTCCAAACGATTTTCATAATATCACATAATGTAGTACATAAATTAAGAGCTCCATGCATGCAATTGTGGAATTCATTGCGATCCTTGAGCAGAGAAATCATTACTATGACCCCGTTTACAGTGCGAGGCTCGGCCGCGGCCGAGCCGCGGCCGAGTCCGGCCCCACTTCAGTGTAAACGCGCAAAAGGCCAAATGCGAGGCCAAAATTGGCCTCGCATTTGGCCTCGCTCTGGAGGTGGTCTCGGCCGCGGCTCGGCCGCGGCCGAGCCCGGCCTTTTCTTGGTGTAAACGCAAACTGGGCCAAATGCGCGGCCAATTGCGCGGCCAATTTTAGTCTGGCTACCAAACCCTCTGCCTGTATCTTTCGCTATTCAGGATATTAACCCCCTCAACGTTAAAAACTAGTATAGTTTAAGGTGGTTTTGTCCTGCAAAGGATTCTTTCCTTCGGCAAAGGCCTTTGCCCGAACGGCGACTTCGTCGCCACGGAATTCATTTGGCAAAGGGTCTGAAAACCAGACAATACCAAATTGCATTTGTTTACAAGCAGAGCGCCACTACGACAAAATATTGAAAGGTTTGAATCAAAAGCGCGGCCGAGCCCGGCAGTGTAAACGGACAAAATTGCGGGGCCCGGCCCCGCAATTGAGGCTGGGCTCGGCCGCGGCCGAGCCGCGGCCGAGCCCGGCCCCGCAATGTAAAAAGGGTCTATGAAAAACCAAAAACAAATTACACTGAATAAAGGTAATGACATAGGAGCCTCACATATTTTAGAAATGAAGCAATGTAATTGCATTACAATCACGTGAACAAGTTCACCTGTGTAGAATGTATAGATGTCTCCTTTTGTTCTGCTTCCTCCAGCCCCAACTCATGCATTCTTGTTGTGAGGCTGCTATGTAATCATCCTTGTTCATTTAGATTATAAATATTGAAAACATTCCTGTTTTTCATCCCATTTACTACAAATTGTGAAACTCTGCACCCAGTGTAACCAATTTATAGTTGTTAATATTATGTAAAAGTCTGAGAATTATCCGCAACTCTCCTTAATACATTAGGACAAGCTTACCACATCCCAAAGTGACAGATTGTAACGATGGTGATAATACTCATGATAATAGATATACTATACAGCACTTATGATAGTAATAATAATATCAAACTTATACCAAAATTATGATATCAAATTTAGAAATTATGATTTATGACTTTCAAACAGAAGCTCGATGTTTGAAATCTCTTTAATTTGCGAACAAACTCTTCAAATAAATCATACATATGGAGTGAGGTGAATGCAGAAATTTTAGTAAAATGTATTTGCAACATTGGATGAAAATATGACTATCCATTGTTAAGTTTTGGTGCCAACGTTGCCAGAAAAAGAATTAAGAATTTTGTGATGGCATGCATGGATGATTACAGAAATCATGAAAAAAAAAATCAACATTATTCACTTTTAGATCATTGAAATGTAATAGTTGTGTTAATATTATATGATATTAATGGGTGAGTTATGTCATGACAACATATATATTTTTTATCAATTTACATGTGACTATAAGAAATGGCATAATTTTCCAAATTACAGACAATTTCTTTTTAGCTAGCTTTCAAAGAAAAAAACTTTGTCTTTGTCTGACTTTGTTTTACTTATAAATCTAAATTTAATGTGAAATAGACTTTCCTTTAAATAAATCACTTTATACCTGATGTCACGGTCACCGTTTTTGTCGTACTCTTAGTCCCAGGAACAGCCACTCCACTGGCCAGGCACGTGAATGTCTCTACACTCTGGTCGGAAGTCATTTGAGCCTTTGCATTGATGCTTTGGTCACGAGTTCCATCCTCCCGTCTTTCAAAGGACATCGAGTCGAATGTTAGGGCGGAGTTCCCAGCGGCGGTCAATGACAAGTTGACGTCTGGTTTTGCCCCATGTACTGCACACGAGAGTTGGAATTCTCTGCTTCTCACTTCCTCAGTGCAGTACTCATTTCTTTGACATCCGTCAAAGTTGGGGCCCACCCCATAGGCTGCAAGTTGCACACAACACAGAAAAAAGTTGCATATCATTTCATCATTTCACATTGAAGTGTTTAGTCTTGATGTACTTAGTCTTGACGAAGAAAATATACAGGACTGAATTCATGATTGCACCTACCATACATTTTCTACAGACGATTGCCGGCCTATATAATGTTGATATCAAGTGATTTCAGAGCTCCTTTAATCCTCTCGGTCTCATCTTACACACCCTGATAAGAACTAGAAATGTCGCTATGGCGACTGGTATGCCTCCGCCATAATGCATGATTCTCCTAATAGGTCTGTAGTACATGTGGACAATGTGTGATTCCATTTTCACAAAATTGGCAAAATATTAAAATGACATGTTTGTCAACGATAATGTATTGAATGTTCACCTTCCTTGACCTATGTTTAATTGGATGAATAGGAGAGCATGAATTTGGGGATTTAAGAACTTTAACTTGACTTTGACCCTTTCATAAGTTTGGAAGGTATGTAGAAAAAGTGCAATATCTGTATTGAACAGTAAATTATCATTTTCATCTGGCCTTTGATTTATAAGAGAATCACAGTCAGGCAGAACATACATAAATATGTACTAAGTTTCAAGATAACTTGAGCCACTTCCGAGATATGGAGAAAGAAGTATTCAGTTCAGCACTTTCACTTGATCTTTGACCTTTTGACCTTTGATCTTCTTGGCTAAAAATAAATCCCAGAGAATCTCTATTGGGTTATACATGCATACATCAAGTTTAAAAAAATAATCCTGCTGGCAATGAATAAATATAAGGAAAATAGTAAAATTTTGAAGTATTGACATTGACCTTTGACCCCTGACCTTTGACCCCATGAACCCCAAATTCCCTAGATAACCACTGCCAGTCAGTACATGCATATATACTATGTTCTATGAAGATACCTTGAACGATTTCCAAGATACAGAGAAAAAAGTGAAATTTTAACATTTTACTTGACCTTTTGACCTTTTGACCTTTTTACCTCATGACCAAAAACTTTCACCAGAGAGTCTTTATTGGGTAATACATGTATACACTAAGTTTCAAGAAAATATCTTCAGGCATTGCATAGATATGGGGGAAATAGCTTGACATTTTAAGCATTTGACCTTGACCTTTTGACCTTTGACCTTGAGCATGTGCAACCAAAAGCTGGTAGGCACAACTTCACTCCCTAATACACATACATGCCAAGTTTCATTAGGATACCTCAAAAGGTTTTTAAGTCACGCTGTCCACAAAATTTATTACGGATGGACGGAAGGACGGACGGAAGGACGGACGGACAACCCTTAAACATAATGCCTCCGGCACCACTTCGCGGCGGAGGCATACAACTAAACCCCGACCGAATTCTAAATTGAAGCTGATATCAAAGCGTTTTTTGTTTTGTTTTTTTCCAGATGTGTAGATGCTTAAACTGGCGTCATGAGTGCTCATTTGATCATGGCGTACGATTGTGCGGTATAGTTGCAATTCAGGTGAAGCATTAGTAAAGGTATTTGTAGGACAATTCTCGTTGTTGATTTTTTTTCAGTCAAAAGAAATTGTAAGGATAACATGTAATTGCCATAACGGTTCAGGATCATTTTATGACGAAGTTGATACAGATGTTAAACAAAAAATCTTTATGTATAACATTTATCCTTTATGTGACATTTTCCAATGAGGAATATCCGTAAGTATTTTGAAAAAATAAAAAATCACTATAGTAACCCAATTTCTACAAGTGATTAAGTATTGATGTTCACAGTTATAGACTTATACCAGTGTTGGTTCTTTCTTTCTTTTTTCTAAGGTTTTGAAAAAAAATTGTATTTTATAAGTTATTGTTATCTATCGAAAATGATAACATAATATAATGAACAGACAAAAATTCTGAACGGTAGATTCTGGTTCAAGGCACTCCATGTCCCAAGCTTTGATTAATCTTTTGAAGTGCCTAATGCACCCAATTCCCAATTATAAGGTTTTTTTTTTCTTGTTTTTAGATCTCAGTCAAGCTTTTGATGTTGCAGATCTTTACATTTTATTAGATAATCAACGACGTAATATATTGAATTTGTTTGCTAATTACTTGGATAACCGTAAATAGTTTCTTTTAGTTAAGAGTTCGAGGTCTGAGTTTGGTAGCCTGGGGCGTGAATTATTACAAGGTTCAATACTTCGTAAACTTTTATTTCTTCTTTATTTTATCAATATTTGCACTGTTACAGATATGACTGCCTACTTACTTATGAGTAAATTAATTGAGTCTCAGTGTATGTTATTTTTTTAACAGTGTATATGAATGATAATATATGAACTCCAAGTTCTTTGTTGCTTCTTGGTGTTATTGCTAGCAAAATATTACGGCATAAACATATTGAGTTTATTTTTACAAAAATTATTTGCATTTCATATCAATCAATCCTTTTCAATAAATATTTTACGTATGGTTTATATTGCAAATCTATAAAGTCAGTCGCGATATTGTAACACTGTATCGGGCAAATCATTATATGATCAGATTATTTCGTTTGCAGAAGACGGTTGAAAGAATAGTACTTTACGTAAGTTTTATTGCGTATATTGACACTTTTAACCATTTGAAATAGAAAGTTTTAAATAATTTGAGCTGGATTATTATAATATTATTTCAGTTGAACAGTGCAGCCCATTTTTCTTGCTTGAGAAATCTTCTCAACTCTCATTTACCTCTTCATGAAATAAACATTGGATAACACTTTGTTTAATACAGAGGACAAATAATTTTGAATAGTTTGCTCCTCTTTTAACCCTAACTAGGCCGGGGGGGGGGCCTCCGAGGCCCCCCCCTCGACGTTTCGCGCGATGTATCGCTATCGCGAGAAGTTATCGCCGCGACGTTTCATGACTTTTTTCTTTCGAGTCTCCCGCATCTTTTGACACCAAATTTGCGATGCCCGGGTGTGCGGTTCCGAAGTTGCGCATAAATATGCACGTGCATGTCAGACCAAAAATTGCTCAAAAACGTGAATTTGTGTACAATTTCAATGCAAACTGTGTTTACAGGCAAATTTCATAAAAGCATGATTATTATTGGGTTTTATGGATTAAAATCAATTAATAACGCATTTCCTTGTTCAGAACAATGTCACAGACAAATTTCATCGAAAAAACAATGAAAAACATAAAGTCGAAAAAACAAAGAAATACATAAGAAATTCAAAAAACAATAAAATACTTAGGAAATTTTTTCTGATTGTGCAATTTTTTTCTCTTACATTTGCTAAGGACACTAAAAAGAATATTTACACAAAAAATGTGCCTGTTTTGAGCTTTATTTAGTGATTTATACCAAATTGTCTGATTTCATGCATCATCATGCATAAATTAGCATAAATTAGTGTAAATGATAATTTTTGAAAAAATTAACTTCATGGTACTTTAGATCACATCATAGGCAATGCGTGTGCCAATTTTCGTCGCGATCGCGCGGTCGACGGCCGAGATCCGGAGGGGGGGCCTGGGAGGCCCCCCCCCCGGCTCTATCATCTACCTGAATAGCCCGGCCTAGTTAGGGTTAATGTCTATAAGCAAAGATTTAAATCATTACTGTTGAGGAAACAATTCATTCTTTTATTACGTTTCTACTGTATATCTTCCAATGTGGGTTTTGTAGATTAGTTAGATTTCTTCACGTATTCGATTTTAATTTGACTCTTGCTATTGATGTGACTATTTTAGATATGGTGGAAGCTGTTCATAAAATTTCGTTTTCCTTACTGCCTCCACGTTTTAAAGCATGTATTCTAAATTCATAGATATTATGGGTACAGGGTGGCCCAAAAAGAACGGAACACATAAGATCTTTTCAGCTATATTGTTGCAAATATATCATTATTTTGCATACTATTGGAAAGGCCATTTTTTGTCCAATAGATTGACACCAAGTTCTTTAATTTTGGTTAATGCGTTATGATTTTAGGATCGATTGATCGATCGATTGACTGATGAACATTGAAAATGTATGAAACAAAGAAACTAAGACAAAAAGACCTATAACCTAACTTATCCGAAACAAAACCCTGAACAAATCCCTACACTAAGTCGCTGTCATGCCGGAAAAGAGAGGAGAAAAACAAAGTAGTATATGTGTGTGTGTGTGTGTGTGTGTATGAGAGAGAGAGAGGGGGGGGGGGGGGGGAGAAAGCAGCTTAATGCGTGGAGTGAAGATAAAAGACAACAAAAAAACTTTCTGTGAGTTCCAAAATATTTTTAAGAACTGTCACATTTTAGAGATACTGAGGGAGACAAAACGATGTAAAATCACACTAAACGTCCGCATTTCCTTTTAAGAAATCGCAAACATAATTACCATTCACAATGAGCTCTGTTGAGTTCCTCCATCTCCTGGAGTCGAGGGAGAAAACTTCGCATGTAAACACTGCTTCGTCCGGAACACGGACTTCATTTATCGTGAGGCTAAAATCTTCTTCCATGCTGAATCTACCCGTTACGCCAGTGGGGACAGTGAAGATCCCATCTGTATAACTCGCTCCCACCTCTCCACTGGATCCACTGACCCATTGGACTCGATAGGGTGTGAAAGGAAGCCCACATGGCAGTGAAGCGGTCTCTCCCTTCCACGCTGTCAACCTTGGTGCGGTCTGTATTTGAAAGTCTGGTTTGGTTCACACAGAGATTCGAGCAGGTAAAACCAAATAATGGCGCTCAAATTTTATATCCTTTACAAGTATCACAGTGATGCTTGTTTGTGACTATGAACGGAAAATACACTACAAATTTCGCGAATAACATTAAGTGTAAAGAGAACGGGAAAATCAGGATTATTGGACTAAGAGAGAGAGAGAGAGAGAGAGAGAAAGAGAGAGAGTGAGGGAGGGAGAGAGAGATTAAAAAAAAAACATACACCGTGCAACAATATAAACGGATCCAAGAAATTATTGTCAAGAACACATTGGAATGATAAAACGTTTGAATTCATAACAATTGAATTCAATATGTATTATTATGTTCCAATATATGTAATCATGTCAAAGTGTATTACCTGTGTTTGATTGGAAATGAAAATATAAAAAAAAACATACATGTGAACATGCATTTGTGAAATGAAATGAAATGAAATGAAATGAAATGAAATGAAATAACATCCCATACATCCTTTCGTCACATCAACGTCAGCGATAGTTGCACTTACAGAATTAATCATCTTTTTTTTTTTTAAATCTCAAACGGAATACAGCTGTCTTTGCAATCCTACAGTGACAAGTACTCTAGGCCCCCTCACTCAGATGGTCATCTGTACCGCATGCGCATTCCCGCTTTTTTTCGGGAAAAGGGTATATATTAGGGGCTCAGTTCTGGGAAAAATCCTCAAAAATCATTGAAATGGTGTCATGTTAGTATTTTTCCCCGAAATATTTTCAAAAGGGGTAATCCTGCCAAAATAATCGTGATATTATGGGGTTCTGAACAGGATTTGATTCATGCTCTGGAATAGAGGCATTGTGGGGCTTCTTGATATTTGTCCAATCTCCCGAACGACGTCCTTATTACTTTACTGATGTGCATGCTTTGCTGCAAAGCATGCCTTCTCTTCGCAAGGATATTTTGCCAAATGGACTGCATTACTATATCATAGTACTGCTGGTTTACTAGCTTTCCTCCAAAAAACCTTGACAGGGGTAATTTTGCTGGATTCCCAAAACCCCATGAAAGGGATTAAAATCTTAACCCCTTTCACGTTCACATCCTCAAAGGGTATATCTCGAAGAATCTTGAACAGTATAGTATGTATATGGTTGACCGCCTGAGTTATTAGGGGGGGGGGGTGGATGGGGCAAGAACTAACTTTGAATGTTAAAAGAGTAAGAATATAATCTGTTCAAAGGTAAATGCAGTAACTTCAAATGACTTGTTGAGTAATTCTGAACAGAGCTGTTTTGATTAACATTTCAGATGATATCATTGGAATATCATTATGATTAATCCTATACAAGGGCTGGCATTGATAACAAAAAGTCATTCAAATCATTATATATCATATCATAAATCATATTTTTTGAGAATTATATGTTTGCCAAACAAAGAATTTGTGTGTGAATAAAAGTCGGTGTTTCAAATAATGAGCTTATTTTGTATAGATAAATTCTATCAATCAGAATCAACATGATTGAGTATCCCCAAACCAAAAGTTCATAATGTTAATGACAATGAATCAAAGTAGAACAAAGTTTGAAAAGAATAGAAACAGGAAAGACACCTTTCAGTTTATGACTTCAGAATTTCTAGCTGTAATTTTACTATTATAAATACGCTCTTTCTATGATAATTAAGCATGACCTTGATGACTCAATATGAAACCCAACCAATGCCTCAAGATGTAAAACTTTTGAATGTCTGAGATTTTACACTGAATGAAATTTTCCACCTCAAAGATTCCCAAATTAGAACAAAAATACAAAAGACACATTTTACCTAGATACACGCCTGCATCACATGACAGTTGGGCTTTTCTTCTGCATACCCGCGTGCCCAAACACTTGATATCAGTTAAAAGTTCAACATTAATCTAATAATCGCATGAGCAGAAGAATACTTATACGTTGGAGTCACTAACTCACCGGACAAACAGACAAACAAGTACATATAATGCATGGATTTTATTGAAATTGATACCAAGATTGAATGAAACGAATGGGTCAAAGGGAAACATACTTAAAAAGAAATTGTAAAGAGTCAACGCAAGATAACTTCAATTTAGATTAATGTAAAGAAACACATAACCACTGATGCATACCCAAAACCTGTTGATGGTACTCACCACGGACAGTGACATGGGTGCTGTTGTCGATGGGGTTACCGTCTAAGTAAACACGGCAAATGTACCTGCCAGTGTCTTTGAGTTTGATAGGTTTCATAAACACCAGACTGTAATCATCGGTTATGTTGACGGACCCTTCTTCAAACATTCTGCCACCTCTTACTCCATTGGCCCACCCTACCAAGTCGCCAGCAGAGTCATCTGTAATGCAGAGAGACAAGGAGGGGCATATTTTGAGCTCATTAGGGAGCTTTAGATTTCGACGCAGACGTTTAAGACGACGAATACGTTAGCCGTTCTCCTCTCTCCCTGCGTCGTATTGCAAAGTACATGTACTTGGTAGCAATAGATTACGAGGACGAGAACGCAACCTACTATAAAAAATGGAATGGTGCTTCCATGATTGTGATCAGTGCATAAAAAGCTCTCTACGTCGTAACACAAAAAATAGCCCTGAACGCGACGGCATAAAGTGAAAACTCAGACGACGTTAGATACAAATAAATCAATTTTGATAAGCGATTTTGCGCATGCAAAGAACTTTTTTCCTATGAACGTTGCGTGGCCGAAATCGAAAGATCTCTAAATAAATGTCAGAAAGAGGTGTGCTGTCATTATAAAATGTTGTTACTATGGCAGGAGCATGAAATTTTACCACTATAATTGCTCTCTGTCCACTCTCAATACTTTGACAACTGGAATTCTAAAAAAAACTGGCAATCGTGGTAAAGTCTTTCCTGAAATCATAATACATCGGTTGTACTGCTTCTTTTACTGAGGATACAGATAATAAGAACGAAACGGGTTCGCTGTGAAGTGATACATAGACTGGCACATAGAAATAAGGACTCAATTTAAATGGAATTGTGTTTCAAGAAGGCATCCAGTTCCAGAAGCTATTCAATTCAAATCAATTTCAAATCTATTTCATTTTTCTATAAAAAAACGTAACATACATTTTACTATCTCTAGTACCACAAAATAGTGTAAACAATGCGATGTGCAATGAACAAAGTTTACAACGATACAGCGACACGTTTAATGTTTACAGTATGAAGGACCCTCTTAGGAGGAAAATCAACGTAGACATAGGTCGAAAACAAAAACAAATTCGGAAGCCCACACAAAAAAAAAAAAAAGACATAGAGAAAGCCATAGGGGAAAAAAAATATCTGGCACGATAACTAGACTACTTCAAAGTAAACTGACGCGACAACTCAGCCGACAAGACAAAAATGAGACATGCAAGAGTAACATCGGTGTGGAGAAAAAGGTCAAAACATGAATATATGTAATTCTATGGCATATATTACCTTTTGACCAGGAGACCAACAATGGTTTTCCTTGAAAGCTGCAGCGAAGACTGACCATGTGCTGGCCTTCCCAGAAGACAGTGTGCGGTTGTGTCCATACTGCTCCTTCTGGTACCGTTTCCGCCTGTACTTGAACTTCTGGAAAGACTAAACAAATTCACGAGTAATAGGCAATACTTCCGTTTGTAGATGACGAAAGAAAACAGAAAGATAAATAATAATGAAGACAGTAACATCCAGTAAATTCTACGAGCATAAATGTAACTCACACATAGGCCTACGTGATTATGTACACTTTGTCATCAGTGACAAATTGTCATAGATGTGACAAGCTACTGAAATCCTTGCATCTGATTGGCTGAGAGCAAATTTGTCATAGAAATGTGGCAGTTGTCACTGATAACAAGTTTTATGAAACGGGTCCCTGCACTCCTTTTATCGATCTATGGTTTCTCGGCTATGTGTTTATACCGAATACATCACACATGAATAGGGTAGTTAAAAATCCATGTCGGGCAAGAAAGTTATATGAGATGGTTTCGGAATAGGGCAACTTGAATTTTAATAAAGAATTGTAAATACAAATTTCCCCAAACGCAAGACAGTTGTAAACGTGTGTACAATACAGCAGACAATCCTTGTGGTATTCCCATGAGAGGGGTATTATGTGTAATACTTATTGTGAATGGACTTGCAAACTTGTAAGAGATTTTTTTTTCTTTGTTGACCAAAGACACTGAAAATGTTATAAAATCAGAATGGAAAGGTACCTTTTATTTTGATAATGGTACAAGCCTTTCAAAAGGCTTATCCGACCCAAACCAGTCCTGCATTAGACAAGAATGTGCTACATAACTGTATAATTGTACTTTTTTATTTTGGTTTTCACTATGTTTCGGTCATTGTTGTACCCATGCTCCCAATCTTAATCTTTAACTCGATTTTAACTGGGACCTATGCTCAACAAGCTCGCTTTTTAGTAGGTTCCTTCATATTTTTTTGGCATTCATTCACAGATTCCAAACTCCATAGATCGACCACTACATGTTTTATATTTGCAATATTCTATGTATGTCTCCAGCTGGATATGATGTATTTCATTTAATTTTGCTATATTTGATGTATTTTTTTTTTCATTGAGAAATATGAAAATATTAAATGGATAATAGGGCCTACACATAATAAAGAATTTTAGGACAAAATGAGCTAACTCCATTCTTGTTGACACATTTGTGAATAAAACTGCTAAAAACAACACAAATAAGAAAGTACAGTATTAGTTCCCCTATATTTTTAATCATTACTTCTATCTATTCCTCGATATGTATGTCACAAGTGAGGTATTACTGGAATGGTTTAAGTTTGCTCTATCTAAATATGATGGCCTTACTTTGAAATGTTTAAAAATGATGATTAGCACATTTTGCAATACTAGTAAATCTGTTCATATTTTAGTGATATTACCTGTGTATGACCATCGACAAGAAACGTTCACACATAATGGACTCCCGAATACTTTTTAAAAGTCTGTTATTACAATGAATCACTAGTCAATAGTCACTATTCTTTATTTTTCTTTAATTCTCTGTACAAAACTAACACGACGATCGACTACTGTGGATATGAGTAGAACTTCATTAGATCGTATTGACGAAGATAGCAAGAGCACAGGAAATGCCTAAATACCAAGTTGATAATACCCTAAAAACAGATTGGTTAAAAAAATCAACTAATCTCATTGGTTAACCCGATATTGGTTGTTTCAGCCATTATATTGGTTATAAACTAGCCAATTCGTTGGTCAACCAGTAACCAATGTAATCGGTTTTGTAGGCTAGCTAGGGCCTGTAACCAATCCACATTGGTTGCCGCGCTCACAGTCATGCAGTAATCTTATTTCTTTATTTTATTTTATTTTTTATTAGTTGTAAGCGACATTTTCTGTTGTTTTGCAGAGTTTGTTTTACATAATTCAACCATTGTGAGGCCGGTTTATGCATCTCTCAGTAAAAAACAAAAACAAAGACAAAAAAAAAAAAAAACTCAGTAAGTTTTGTATAAAACTTTGTCTCGCGGGAAGTGAGGAAGTGGGTCACTGGACCCACGCGGTCGGCCATTCTTAAATAACCTATACGAGCGCGATATCAAAAAATGCTTCATACTTGACCTACTTCGATTTTCTTACAGAAAATTGTAAGAAAGTTATGAAAATAAGACGCTACTATTCAAAAATGGTTAAACATATCAACTTAATTGGAACTTAATTCATTCATACGAGAATTTAGTGCAGATCGATAATGAGACAATGTATTAGTTACATATTATGCATGATTGCATTGACAAAATACAATTATAGGCCGAAAATGAAATGAAATGAATAAAATGAAGCGCAATTGTGTGCGGGAATAAAGGGCGGGGTTTTTTTTTTTTCAGTTTGAACATAATTTCTGTTGGTTCTTATATCGATCATGCATCTCCATTACGAGACCATGTAAAAATAACAAAATGTGATTCCAGTTGGAGCTTGATTGTTGTCGGGTTTCTTTTTTATTATATCAATCATGCATTTTCATTTAGAGAGTATATGTACAAAATAACTTAAACATCGAATATCAAAGCCTATATTTTTTCAACTTTCATGTTTCCATATAACATGAATTTTGCTTGTCTAAATATATGTGTTTTGGTCATAAAGACGTCTTTAAGACGTCATAAAGTCGTCAAAAGTAGACATACGTTTTGCTTCTATATCGATCATGAATATTCATGAGAGATGATCTGATATGCAAAAGCTAGTGGCAAAAAGTAAATCCATTAATCTATAAGGTATTCATATTGACTTCGATCTTAAAATGTGTAGAAAAATTGTATACTTTGTGATATTCATTATTCAAATTTCAGCTTGTGTTTCAGGAAATATTTTCATATTTCAGCTGGCCTGATAAGAATGGAATATAGTTCAGTAACCATGCCTTCAATCATTACAATTTTTCGTGGGTATATAAACCGTGGGTTGCATATTGATTGTAGTTAGGAATAGGACATAAACATAGATTCTAGAGTACTAGGATGTGTAGGATAGGTCATTTATATTCAAATAAGCTAACATTACGTCATCGTTGGTTGTGCACTGCAGTCTAGCTAAGGAGTATGATATGAAATTAGCCGTAAATATGACGTGTGACACTCACCAGTCGTATTTTTTTTGTTCACGAAATGTGGTTAAATCCCAACCAATATCACTGGTCCCTTCAACCAATGTGGATTGGTTGCATCATATATATAGCCCATACTAGATTAACCAATCTATGGTTAAACTAACCAATCCATGCTGGTTAAATGTGCAACCAGTGTAGATTGGTTGATATTTGAACCAAACGAGATTGGTTACTGTAACCAAGAGATTGGCTGGACACATATCTACCAACGAGATTGGTTAAATGTAACCAATATATTGGTTTAATACCGACCTCTAGTTTTAAATTGGCGGACAGAACGCTTAGTAGGGCCTACGCACTGCACGGGCGCGCAGAGCACATATAAAAATGTATTGGCTTTGTTCTTGATGAGAATGTTTGGGGGTAACGAAAATTCACTGTTAATTAATTATTTAAATCAAAGACAAATTTTCGAATGAATACTTTAACCGAATCGTAATGTAATGTCAATGCATTTTCTAGAAAGGTTCGTACAACACGGAGTTCAATGGCATACAACTCGGTTTGTGTGCATTGTCAATGCAAAAACAACGGTCGATCTAAAAAAAAAAAAAAAAGGAGCGGCAAAGCAGCATCGCGGGGAGCTGAAAATAGGGCTCTCAAATTCGACGGCGATATTTTTGCACTGAAACTTCGCATTGAAAAGGAACAACAGCATTTGATAGTGCTAGATTTTCTCAAGCACGTATATAGGTCAAGTTTTTACATGAATTTCAGTGATGAATATTCTTATCAAGCAAATAAAATTAGGCGGTCGATGAGTAGTAGGACGAACCCTACACTGTACCATACAATCGTCATTGCAACATCCTCATCCACTTCCTTCCATGCCAACACATCGTCGCTTTTATCTACTTACCCAGAAACACAATGAAGGCTGCTGTTAAAGCAGCAGCTAGATGTAAGATTTCGGTAGACTTCATTTCCTAGCTTGAGATAAGGATTCCAAAGTACACATGTTAGTGAGCTTTTACATGATGAACGGTGGGAAAAAGATCAGTGTGTTTACCATGGCAAAATGGCAGCCGAGAGACAATGCGTCACATCCGCGTATTCATGATACAGTACTCTCCTCGTAATCGGGTATCGCTTAAACGGGTACTCCGTTTATTTGGGTAGAAATGTCAAAATCAGTTCCAATCTTTGAGATGACCAAGGATGTCAAGCTGACACAATTGATCCAGAACCTGCTTTCAAACCGGCGGTTCTACGTGAATCTGAATGGTACCCGCAGCAGATGGCGGAGACAGAAAAATGGTCTCCCGCAAGGAAGCGTCCTTGCCCCACTTCTTTTCAACATCTACACGAATGACCAACCAATCCATCCAAGTACAAGGAGCTACCTGTATGCTGATGATCTTTGCATTGCCTCACAGAAGCAATCCTTTGAAGAGGTGGAAAAAGCACTCAGTGATGCTCTGGCAGGTCTAACTCCTTACTATGCCGCAAATCACCTACGTGCAAACCCTGAGAAGACTCAACTTAGCATTATATGTGTATGTGTATATGTGCATGGTCAGTCAGGAGTTGAACACACTTGCGCTCCCCCCCCCCCCCCCCCCCTTGCTCCGCAACAACATTTCACAGTAGGCCTACGAGAAGTTTACAACGAAAATCAGGTCATGCACAGCTCCATAATTTTGCTTTTCACCAGTCACTTGTCGAAAAGTAACTGGACGTTTCTACGTGAGAGAAGTGTTCATTTCGGAAACGCCTGCTTGTTAGCGAGGAGTCCATATTCAAACGACAAAGTTTACTGAAATGTCTGATTTGTCCATAAAAAGAGTAAATTTTTGCTCGTGACTGAGCAAATGTAAGGTACAGGTATAAGAATAATATGCAGTGCAAGCACGCGTGTCAAGCATACAGTGCAGGTGTTTGGTGCAGTGTACAATGCATTATGTACATACACAACGTGTGTGTCAATTGTGAATGAGACGTGTTCTTCTGTTAATCGGGTACTCCGCTTAATTGGGTAAGAAACGCTCTGCTATAGAGCCTACCCGATTATGCGGAGAGTACTGTATTTATTACACGTGATGCTCGAAGGTAAAGGTTACGATGCATGCGCACATTGGAGGGTATTCCCCACATAACGAGAGAACTGAGCTCGGTCTATTGTTGAGCAGTGTGTTGAGGAAAGGGATCTGGGGGGGGGGGGGGGGCGTTTCATCAACGAGTTCGTCGGAGGTTTTCACCGACAAATTTGCTATCAGCCAATCAGACACAAGGAATTCAGTAGCTTTTAACAGTTGTCAGTGTAAATCACTGAAAAAAAGTTTCATGAAACGGTCCCCTCAGAGCAATCCAAATGCAAATTGAAATGTGTCAATGCACTGATCGGCACGTTCTGCAGCAAATTAAGTTTATAGATATGTCCCATTTCTTTGCATGTATGTGTGTGATCGTTTTCGCCAGATTTTTCTTCAAGGTACTGTATGCCCTTGGAAACAGACATAAAAAAATATATATATTACATAATAATGCATGCATGTGGAATTCATTTGTCTCAGAAAGCATCCTGCCAAATAAAAACATTGCGATATCAAAGCCAAAAATATAAGGAACAATTAACACTCTTTTCTGCATAGACCATAATTGATACGTTTTAATATAAATACAACTTCATTATAACTATTTTGCACATTTTTGTCGAGCCCACCGGAGGTGAGAGGAGACTAAGGGATCGCCTGCGGCGTCCGTCCGTCCGTCCGTCCGTCGTCTGTCCGTAACGCAATAAAAACTTGAAAAACTCTGTACTCTGGGCTTCAATTTGAATCAAACTTGGAGGGAAGAGTGGTCGTACAATGTTTTACCTTTTACCAAGTATGAAGGTCACCTCAAGGTTAAATTTCACAGGCAGGGGTCAATGAACTTTTAGGGCCCAATGTTAAGTTTTTAGGGCGCGTTTCGATTATGGGTCATAACTTTTGATCCATTTTAGTCCGTTTGTGACTAACCGTGGGTGGTAGATATCCCTTGGGGAGTTGATGGTCACCACAAGAACAAAGGTCACAGGCAGGGGTCAATGAACTTTTAGGGCGCGTTTCAATTATGGACCATAACTTTTGATCCGTAAGTCTATTTGTGACCAAACTTGGATGGTAGATGTACCTTGGGGAGTTGATGGTCACCACAAGGTCAAAGGTCACAGACAGGGGTCAATGAACTTTTAGGGCCCAATGTACTGTGCATTTAATTATGACTCCTAACTTTTGATCCATAGGTCCATTTGTGAACAAAATAAAAAGAAAAGGTGTTGTACGTTTGTGGGCGAGACACGTTACGGCACTTGTCTTGTTTTTATACTGATGAAAATTTTTTTGATCAGTTGTTTCTATCCATAAGACACATTTAAAACTACAATGTATTTTGAAGCAATTAAGCTGGGTTTTTGTTTCATCCGCAAATTTTAATGGTAAATAATGCATTTAAGATTAGGCGAACTCGGATCCACTAACACACACTAACACATACTAATACGCACACTCGCGCGCGAGCGAAAAAAAAAAAAAAACGTAAATAAGCACTATAGGCCTTATGATCACCCCCTGCGAATGTATACTGATAAGATTAACAAAATACAGCGGAATGCACCTTTTCCTAGACTAAAAACAACTGACATGTTTTCCTGCAGTGTCTTTTGTTACTAGTTGTTGTTTTTTTCACAAAGGAAATTGGAATGCACCTTCCGATGAACTGACCATAAATATATTGTGTTTTGGTAGGACTGCGGAATATTTACGTGAGTGCGTGTCATTTGTCGTGGAGAGGGTGGGGGGGGGGGTGATCATAGGCCCCATGGGAGGGCAGTCAAGTTTAGTGCTCGTGGCTGTGTTGAGGGTCATCGCCCTATCACGCTTTGGGTGAACGAACCTTCGGAAAGTCATGGGTTTGAATCATACTGCATATCTTTTATAATATTTTTTTTTCCTTTTAAAGCCGATAGTATGAGGGCTCTAGCCCATATCATTAACATTATTTAACATAAATTACACGACACACACATGTAAATATTTTTGTAATAATTTGGTGATATTTTTCTTCAGATTTCTTTGATCCTTTATCCCCCCAAAAAAAGAATAATCATCATCTGAACAAACATATTGATTATGTTCGATAATACCAAACATTTGTAAATCAGTGCTATTCGTACTTTACATGAGTAAGAAAAGATATTGGAATGCTCCTTCCCCTAGACGGAGCACACCTACCATTCAGGGGCGGATCCACAGAAATTCCATAAAGGGTAGCGCCCTTAGAAAATTAAAGGGGGCACGAATCCCCCCCCCCCCATTTTTTTTCTTTTGGTTTTAAAAAAAATGAAGAGGGGGCGTTTTAGGTGGTGATAAAAATTAATATTTTGTTGCAATATGTATGATTTGCATACAAAGTGTATAAAACTATTACGTTTAGAAGAATCTGGATAACATTAATGTAAAATAGAAAAAAAGAAAGAAAAGTAAGAGACCCTGTCGTGGATCATTGCATTCAAAGGATCCAGAAGAGCGAAATGTTACAACACTGTAAAAACATCGGTGTTAGATTTAACACCATGGGTGTTAAATCTAACACCGCTCAATCTTCAATAGAGGACCACACCCAAAGGTGTAGAAAATGTATTGCGACGGTGTTAAAAAGTGTTCACCTGGCACTTCGTGGTGTTAATTTGACACTGTAGCTGGTGATATTTTTGACACTGCGCTAGAGTTAATTCATTAATGACACCGCATGGTGTTGATTTGATATTGGTGGTGTTAATTTCAATGGTATAACACCCGTCCAGCTTCAATAGGAGACCACACCAACTGGTGCTACTGTGGTGTAAATGTGTTTACACATTTTTTCAAAAATCAAGTACTTTATCGGAAAATTCTTCATCGTCTTGTTGAAGTTCAAAATTAACAAGAAGTTCAGTAACTAAGAAACTGTCAAAAAAAAAAAAACAATTTTATATTTTGAAATGACACCCGGAGGTGTTAATCTAACACCATGAATGAGCAACGGAAATTTAACACCAGCTCGGTGTTTCATATTTAACACCGGACTTTTTGCAGTGAACTATTTTCTGGCGCAGGGTCCTCCAGTAGAGCAGTGGTAACACTGAAGAGGCTACCCTGGATAAAGAAGGCCTGTTTAATATTACCATTGTTGTTAGTAGATAAACAATTACTCATCCTATTAACATAAAGGATGGTGCTATACACCACAGAAGATATAGTATCGCATTAGTCTATTTATGAAATTGACATAACGGATGGTGTCAAATGCCTTTGATAAATCCACTCACGCACACACAAACTCACACAAACACACAAACACACACACACACACGCACACACACACATACAAACACAGACAAACACTCAACCAGCGATGTTAGTTTGTCGCCTCATTCAAGAAGTGGACAATCCAATCAGCAGCATGTTGCTGTTGATTTTTTTTCTCTAAAATCACCTTTGTTATATAGGGACAAACAAAAATTTGATATTTAGTAAAGTATGTACCCTTTGTGTGAAGGTTAACGTCTGCTCCTTTTTTTTACTTAAGTTATGAATCTCATCTTAAAAACATTTCAAATCCTCCATAACATTTCCGTAAATTCGAAACCAAGTTACTCTGTGCCCAGTCTAAGGAATCTATTCATGTTCAAATACCAGAGTCTGCATACATTGTGAATGTCTCCTTTAAAAACATATTTCAAATGTATAATTATCTAGCTTTGATTTTAAGGGTTATAAATAGGGTTTTGTGTTGTTTCTTTGTTGTTGTTGTTGTTGTTTTTTTTTTTTTTTTGGGGGGGGGGGTGTCGCTCTCCCTCTCTCTCCCTCTCTCTTTCTCTCTCTCCCTCTCTCTTTCTCTCTCTCTCTCTCTCTCTCTCTCTCTCTCTCTCTATATATATATATATATATATATATATATATATATATATTACATATCTATATCAATCCAATGTCTTTGACATCTGATATAATAATGTATAATAATTATAACAACAGGAAGAACGAAAATGTCATACCTTCATCAGATAAGTGCAATTTACAAAAAACAAAAACACGAAAGGGTCGCGTTATAATAACGGCATTTTTTGTTCATTAGTGTGTGGTTATCATGTAGGGCCTATGTATGTCTGTCTGTCTGGGTTTGTGTGTACTTAAATATAGTGATTAGCAATGTGCCATTATATTTATGGAAGGTGCGATAAGTTGTATGCGTTACAGAAAAAAAAAATGTTTTTCTTAAAGATGTATTTTGTAGGCCCGACGTTAGTTTTTCTTTCAAGGCTTTTATGTATCACATTTCATGCATTCTAATGCGTATCTACTGCGTATGTGGCTACACGCAGTAGATATAGCCGGTCTAAACCTCCACAGCAGCTGCCAGCAGTCCCCTGGGCCCTGTGTACTTCAGTAGTCGCTCTATGTGCTATAGGGCTCACACTTGTAAATAATTTCCCATAGAGACGTGTGTTAAAATTCAAATTTCAAAAAATTCTGTAAAATTCAATTCAATTCAAAGTTTATTTCATTTTTCGACAAAACATATAAGTTACACTTCTTTTGACAACAGAGAATAAGGTAAACAGAACATTATGTATCGAAAAGAATATAAAACAATTGAGGAGGACCACATAGTAATTATACATTATAGTAAAAAAAAAACAAAAAAAAAAACCAGAAGTGATCGAAATATAGTACATGTATAACTTTGCTTAAAGTGCGAAAAATGGAGAGACCCACTAAAGAGACAGAGCTTGTAGAATGTGGGCCCCTCTGGAATAATAACGTCAATGGAAAAATTAATTAAAGCATTATAAATACTATAGGAGAGGGGAAAAAAAGAGGAAGAAGTCTGGAAGCCCACTGAGAACTAGAATCACAGATAAATACACTTACTATTACAGACGTGAACAACATAGGACAAGACTAGGCAACAAAACAACTGCTGGAGAAAAGGCTGTACGGGACAAAACGGGATGGACAAGACCAACAGACGCGAAAAAACATGAAACAAGACTAGACAGCAATAGCTGGGAGAAATGAGGTGTTTCAGCTTCACTAACCTGGATAAGTGAGATATACCCTTTCATCCATCAAATTTCCAAGGTGGGTTCTTCGGCTCAAATTCTGTCCAAGGGTCCGCAAAGCCAGACTAAGAGTTCTTGTCACTCAAAAAAATCACCTATTTGCTCTGTCTTTCTCCATTTTCCAGCACTCACCGTAGTTGTAAGCTCTTCACTACCTCTTTCCTCTTCCTTCTGAGGTACCACAGTATTTGGGTGGGTAGGCCCAACCTCCACCTTTTTTTTTTTTCGCAGAACGTACAAATATGTTTGTATATGAAATGCCCCTTCCTGTAATGATCAAAGACATGAACACATGTCAATCTTTGCCGTTAGGTGTATCATTCCGTAAAATGCGTGTCAAAATTCTTTTAACGTACATTCTGTTGAAAGAACGTGAAGCTAAAGATTAAATTTAACTGAATTGAATTGAATTTGGTTAAGGAAATCAAATTTTACATTAGTCATTAGGTGCTGCACACATGAGCAATGCACTCACACACACACACACACACACACACACACGACACGTTTAGGTCAATTACGTAAATTTGTGATGAGAAATTCATTTCAATACAATTCAATTTAAATTGCAATAGCTTATTATTTCCATCATCAAAAAAGAAAGAAAGAACATGATTCAAAGGGGTACAAGTCGATTTGTCTTCCATTCGTCTGATAAGGGCATTTTTTTTTTCAAATACAATATAAAGTATATGCACGAATGATATCATAAAAAAAGAAACAATGCACTTTGTCATGGCAAAAAGAAAGTAAATAATCATAACAATGAAAAAACATCGTTCCACTAAAAAGCCAAGCTTGCAAGACGTGATCCATGGAACATTCTAACAAAACAACGACAGCACAAATTTGTTATACCCATAAAATACATTCATATCAAATTCTTCTGTATATATTGTACATTATACTCATTGATATATGATGCTGATACTATAAACAATACTTACTATGATTTTAGAATGCAAACATATAAACTATATAACATATCATATTTATGGCACAGACACTATAAGGCCAGGTACGCCAGGAAAATTGACCAAAAAGGAAGATATACACGCGGCCACACAAAACATAACGACAACGACAACAACAACAACAATACCAACACAAAACACAGAAATAACAGAAATGGAGAAAATGCACACACACAGCTACTTGACAACTAAGAACGAGGAAAGAGGAGCAAGGAAGAATGGAGAAGGAAAAAGAAAAGGAAAGGAATGGAAAAGGTCTGTGGACACGCTACAAAATCTCAAGGACAAGTGAAACATAACGAATTTTTTCATTAAACGGAATTAACTGGTATGTATGGAAAACAAATATAT